>JAGJRO010000561.1:0-22612 GCA_022832285.1 Lepidurus apus apus
GTAATGTAAGTCGTATAATTAATAATTAGTAATTTAATAAATCATGTAATTATTTATTATTTAAATTCGTCGCTGCCACCGCGGATTCTGCTGCCGTTGTCCCTTGCGTACTGCGCGATGATCAAGTAGTATGTTAAAATGGTACCCAGAACTTGCAACCTCCAAAATTAAGACCATCGAATAGCTTTAGCTTATAAAAGTCCGCGATAATGACTACGCAGTATGTGACGAGTGTATATCATTATGGCAGAAGTTTAAGCCTATTTGAGTGGCCCAAGATTGAAGGCGTCAATACCATAAATCAGAGCTGTAATTAAAGCGTCAATAACTCTTTAATTGTATTTTTTAGTTGATTGGAATGTCATAGATTCTAGAAATTTAATTTTAATTCTCATGTAATTTTTTTAAAATACTTTGAGTATTTTAAATACTTATTTTAAAGTCTTTGAGTCTTTTTGTGATACTTTGCGAGACAAGCTGGGGATGCTGAAACCAAAAAAGGGGAAAATACTTTGCATTGCAATGATTAAATTAATTTGAGTCTATCTTTTCTATTTATCTTTACGAATGGAAGCTAATTAAAGATTCAGTTTACATAAAGAGACGTGATCCAGGTGTTTATTAATAAATACATCCCATATGTACAGGATATTTATATATAATTTAGTAAGGGGCAGGGTAGGCAGCAGGGGCAGCTTTGTAGGTAGGGGGACGAACGGTGGCCCAAACGTCAAGAATGGCTTGGGGAACGGGGACAGGGGTGGGCAAGTGGTCTCCCTTGGGTTGGAATCCGTTTTCGTCAGCAACCCAGGTCAAAGTAATGCGCTGGCCTTCGGGGGTGATGAAGTAAGAAGATCCGCGGTTGGTGTTGCCGAGATCCTTGCCGATCAGCTTCTGGACTTGGGCTTCTTCACGGGTCGTACCGTCAGATCCGGCGTAGCTATAATACACAGGCATACCATTACGAAGGTGCTCTGAAAAAGTAATTAGGAAGATATTTACTGTACCTCCATTGGCTGCTTCCGTCTGGGTTGCGAACATCGCTTTGGCTCACGATGGTGATTTCAGGCTGCCTGGCGTAAGGCAAGCTAACTGCGGAGGCAGCGGCCAAGAAAGCGGCGATCAAGAAGAATTTCATTGTTGTTTGCTAAGATCAGAGGACGAGACTGAACTGACTCAACTGAATATGAAGGAAGCCTTTTATAGCTGAACGCAACTGAAGCGAGTGGAGCATATTTGACTTAGTTTCTAGTTCGCCTTCGGGAGAGGACTTGCCTTGCATTATGCAGCGCCCTTCTAGTTTCTAAACGCAAAATGTATATCACCGCCGTAGGGAAAGCTTAAACCGGCTGAAGAACCGCTCTTCTTTTCTTTGCAGTTCCATCCAATTATGTAGGTAAAGGTCATCTGGAACATTCTCCAAACTGCCCTTCCCTATTTTCATAAGTTACAACGTTTTCATATGCTACTACATTCCTAACTTTTTAAAACTTATTTAAGCTATAATTGTTAAGCGCAACGGCCTTATTTCAACGACATAATTGTACATAGTACAAATATGTCTTAGTATAATGTAATTGTACGTAGTACAAATATGTTGTACCTAAAAGTCTAACTTTCCTTAGTTGTGCATTGGGCCGAACTTCACCTAATTTTAAATTCTAAACTTGTATTCTGTCTAATTGACCTGCAGTATCCTGTTTCACCACACCTAAATTTAACAACACTACCTAGTTTTACCTGACTATCCGTTTGGCCTATTACATCAACTTTACGTGTTTCACCAACCAATATTCTTCGTTTAAACAAAGTTAACGAGATGCAGTTTGATCGCCCATGAATTACTATAGTATAAGGGCAAGGAAACGGTTACACGGAAAACCGACTTGGTTGAGGCCCAGCTTGTACCTTTAATCCGACTTACCTCGCAGTAACTCAACAATGAAATATGAAGGAGCATTTCAGTAAATACACGAAATTCATGAACTGTCACAGTATATAGGGTACCTATTTACTGTGTGTACTGATCTATATATAAAACCGTTATAGATTCGAGTAGAACATTGGAATAAAAAGTCTTAGTAAAAACTAAGGTTGTATTCCTGTTGTTGTAGACAGTTTTAATATCAATTAATTTTATTTGGTTCCATTGTCCAAACGAGAAAGAAGTTAATAATAAGAAACGGGGGGGAGGAATTCCCTTCAATTCCTCCCCCCAAAAAAAAAATATGGCCAAGAGGAGTTACTCCTCACGACCCCCCCCCCCATGAGCACCACTGCAAGCCAGATTACCGTGACGAGCCCTGCCTGACCGAAAGGAACTTCTTACGTTTACCCATTTTGTAGCCTTTATGGAACTGTACTGTAAATGTACCCCGGGGTACTTGAATCACCAGATCAGATCGCATTTTTCATCAGTGTCATGTTCGCATATTGCCAAAATATGCGTCAGTAAGTTGTTACTTCTGACTTTTCCAGAAATTTAACCCATTTTAACCCGAAGCACGTTTAGCTATCACCATTCACTTAGCATTCGTTTTGCTATTAGCTTTTGTACAAATAAAATAGTTCGTTTTTGATGCAGGAGTTTATTAATAAATTAAACCATATATGTACAGAGCAGTTGGCCGTTTTGTCTTTGTTTAATATCGGGAAGGGGCAACGGGGGCAGGGTTGGTCGGGGTACGAACGGTAGCCCAAACGGCGGCTACTTCTGGGGTGAGTTGGGGGGAAACTGGCAAATGGTCGCCCTTGGGCTGGAATCCGTTCTCGTCAGCAACCCAGGTCAAAGTGATACGTTGGCCTTCGGGGGTGATGAAATAAGAAGATCCACGGTTGGTATTGCCGATTTCCTTTTCAATTTGCTTCTGGACTTGGGCTTCTTCACGGGTTGTACCGTCAGATCCGGCGTAGCTATATAACATTAACTGAGTTGGTTTTAAAAATTTACAAAAATATTTCTAAGAGGGTTTTTACCTCCATTGGCTGCTTCCATCGAGGTTACGTACATCGCTTTGGCTCACAATGGTGACTTCAGACTGCTTGCCATAAGATGCAGGGGCTTGAGGATAAGGCAAGCTTGCTGCGGAGGCAGCGGCCAAGAAAGCTGCGATCAGGAAGAATTTCATTGTTGGATGTCTTAGGATCAGATGGTGAGACTGAACTGATTCAACGGTAGAGTAAAGGGATCCTTTTATACCTGGATTAGACTGTAGCGAGCGGAACATTTAGTTTTTATTTTCTAGTTTGCCTTGGGAAAGTCCGTTCTTGTTTTTTTTTATTCCTTTCACCGCATGTGTGTGTGTTCATAATGATAAGCACGCAACAAGTGATAAGAGAGGGCTGTGAAGAACGCTCTTCTTTCCCTCGTAGAGGATAGATATTAGAATGGTAACGCCTTATACGTGTGAAGGTCTCTTGCTGTCAATACTGTATTGTTCCATAACGTAACATGCTTACAGCGATTCCGGTCATCTCGCTAGGTTAATGCTATTACAAGTTTAAATTTTATGTAGCTATTAATTAAAGGAGTGGTTGAATAATTATTTAGCATTAAAATATCTTCAGATTGTCTCTTTTTGCCACCAAAGAAGAACATTCAAGCAGCAATCATGAATGTAACCAGGACTCGTTTTCTTTCAGCTAAGTTTTGAGCTTTTCACGAAGTGACAGATTATTATTATTGGACATGTAGTACTGTCGAAAAGAAAGGGTATAGGGAAGCCTCGTTTGTCTAATGCTTAACCGTGGAATTAATTAAGGCCTGCTCATGTCAAACCATGATCCTCTCTAAAACTGAACCGAAACTAAGCAAAGTAGAATCCGTCTTTACCCTTAGGTGGTGGAGCATTTTCTGCGTCCTATAGCTCATCATAGAAACGGATTTCACGTTTGAAAAGTTTGGGTTTGGTTTTCTACAGGTTGCCTATAAAACGGTTCGAAATAAGCAGCCTTTAGTTAATCCCACTGGTAAGGATTAGACACTGAGGTTTTCCTACACCCGTTTTTTTTCGACAGTATTGTAGGCTACAGTTGGCGCTGCTTATTGTGAAGACATTTTATCAAGTGAATATTGATTCTATTAAGCGGCTGATACTAATTATAGGGCTTTTTCCAAATTCCCGAGCGACACCTAGGGGAGTTTTCAGTAACTAAGGATCCGCCATTGTACCCACCCAGTCCGGCACTTGCCATAAGACTTTCTGTTACTTTTTTCCCTTTTTTTCTCACTAACTACGGCTTTAAATTTCACGAGTGCGGTACTGTTGTGTTCCTTTGTGCAAAATCTTGTCCGGAAAAGCTTGGTAAAGAGAGCCAAGAGCCCATGTATCTTTTCATAGACCACCCACTGAACCGAAGTTACTGAAGCAGTTTGCGTTGAGAATAAGGAGAGACATTGGACCAAGTTTTAGAGTAAGCAGATACAATACAAAATCGTAACTATATTTAAAATTAAGGAATTTTCCTACGTAGTTAGTTAACCAAAAAGACTGTAATTTGCTCAAAACATTATAATCCGGAGGACTTTTACAGCTACAAGTAGAACCCTAAGTCTGGAATACGGCTACTGCGGCCAGGTGCTGCTTACCTTCAACTTTTATTCTTACGTCTGAGAAGAGAAATATTCGTGCATGAGTTCTTCTGTAATCTGGGACAACTTTTCTATATATATTTTGACCACTTTTGGTTGCTGTTCTCACTCATAACACGGAGTAAAAGCGAGAAACTAAACTATGGGGCTTACGGACTTTCTACGGAATGGTGGGTACAATGGCAGATTCTTAGTTCCTCGGAGCTACACTAGGTGTCACTCGGGAATTTGGAAAAAGGTCTTATAGTGATCATAATAAGCGACTATCATAATAAGTCCTTTAAAATTTGTTTATAATGCGACTGTTTCTAATAACGATGATAATAATAAGCGTCGACTATTGTATACATGTAGACTGCGAGCTTAAATTCCACAAAGCTCAGTTTCGAGCCCTAATTCTTAACATGTAAAAAAACAGTATTGGCGATTTCTTTAAATCTGTGCAATTCTCTAATCCCGTGTATTTTCATATTATTTGCTACTTGGCAACTTTTTTCTTTGAAATAAAAAAAAAGATTAATAAGGAATAAAAAAACACTGAGTTTTCAGGCGTTCAATGGTGTTCCTGATTTATCCGTAATTTTCGGTCTCAAAAAAGTAAATATCGATTAAATATCGATTAATATGATTAATGTCGATTTTTATGTGAATCGTTTCTTGTCCAGAGAGCGAGGAAAAACTAATAATTCAGAGGATTCGGGGATGTATAGATTTATTCATAATAATTTAATCCTTTTAATATATACAGGATGGTCTCTGTTATTATCTAATAACGGGAAGGGGCAGCTGGAGCAGGGTTGGTCGGGGTACGGACGGTGGCCCAGACGGCAGCGACTTCAGGGGTGAGTTGAGGGGCAACAGGCAAATGGTCACCCTTGGGCTGAAATCCGTTCTCGTCAGCAACCCAGGTCAGAGTGATACGTTGGCCATCGGCAGCAATCCAGTAAGAAGATCCACGGTTGGTGTTGCCGATTTCCTTGTCGATTTTCTTCTGGACTTGAGCTTCTTCACGGGTCATACCATCAGATAAGGCGTAGCTATAAGTAGGCAATGATAATTAAGTTAAAAAAAGCGATTTAAGAGATTTTTATAGAAAAGTTGGTGATTCTAAAATGTACCTCCATTGGCTGCTTCCATCGAGGTTACGTAAATCGCTTTGGCTCACAATGGTGACTTCAGATTGCTTGCCGTAAGATGCAGGGGCTTGAGGATAAGGCAAGCTTGCTGCGGAGGCAGCGGCCAAGAAAGCGGCGATCAGGAAGAATTTCATTGTTGGTTGTTAAGATCAGAGGACGGGACTGAACTGATATTATTTGCACTTTGGAAGACCCCTTTTATATTACCTGCGGGTGTGAATGCTTTAGACTTCACATTCGCGTATAGAGAAAGGGCGTTCTAATTTAGGAATCACTTCTATTTTCGACTGTGACGAAAGATAAGAAATCCAAAACTTGCCCATAAAAGTCAGGGAGAGAAGGTTCTTCCTGTGTGTTTTAGAGATGTGAAGGAGACTACAGTTCGTCCGAATCATGTGGGTGAAGGTCGTCGGGGAATGTGAATGTCTTTACGAGAAAGTGTAGATGATCTGGTTGACTTATTTGGAATGGAATCTACACGGTCCCTTTTTAGAAAGAAGTATTCTTGTAATATCGGAAGGTAGTCATCCCAATCGTTATTTATTCTATTTGAAATTTATTTCATTTTTTAGTATATTTAATTATTTCATTATTAAGCCAATGTATTTTTTATTTCTATAATTCTTTATTGACATAGTAACGGTGCCAAAATATTACATTGTACGACTGTTTCCATATTTCTATTACATTTTTTTTTAAATTTCTATAGTAAAAACGCTTCTAGTTTTCTGTATGTATACTGTAATTTTACAGATATTTTCAAAATGTTTATTGGCATAACAGATACATAAAAAATACGCAACATTTAGTGGTACAATTACTAAGAAAATATTTGCTGTGCAGAGAATGGGAAAACTTTATTAGCATGAAATTATCCTTGGTACGTGTAAAATCTTTTTTCGTTAGGTAAAGAGGTGGGTGCGGCTGTGTGACTATAGAATGGTGTGACCATGTGTTCTATGTTCATCAGCTGGATTGTATGCGGAGGTCTAAGATGACAGGTTGATAAGCACTGGAAAGGTGAATGCTTTCGAAGCATGCGAGTTGGCATGCGTACTAGTTTTCTGTACGCTTTTATTTCTTGTTTTATTTAACATTTATTTTTGGCTCTGCTTTTATGTTCATTGTTGGTTCTGCCTACGCTTTACGAAAGATCACGTATAAGTAGCGAATCCATAACGCAAAGGAGGGGCGTTTGAAACCAAGACCGCCGATAGCTTTAGCTTATAGAAGTCTGCGATAATGACTACACAGTACGTGACAGTTGTACATCATTATGCAGTATGTTAACGCCTATTTGAGCGGTCCAAGATTGGGTCAATATAATCAATCAGAGCTGTAATTAAAGCGTCAATACGTATTGAATTGTATAGAGAACTTGCCAAAAGAACCAGTGACATCTAGCGAGGTTCCTATGAGGTAAAAGCAGCCATTAGACTCTAAAGTTTCATCGTTCCAGCTTTCCCTACCTATCGTAAGTTGCTTTTTCTTTGTTATGGTGAATAACTTTTCAAAGTTCAATGGATGAAAATATTAGTGAAACTTGGTCTAAAAATATAGGGAAACTTCCCAAGCTTACTGAGCAACTTCTTCAAGAATATTTTGAACATAAGACTACATCAGCCAGACACTTCAATCGAAGTGAACTTTTCCTGGAGCACTACGTCATGAACGTTGAAACTCAACTTCGTCTGTGTGGGAAGCAAATTTGCGTTCAAGCAAGATGCAACAGAAGTTTAAAAAAAAACGACGCTCCTCATCGCGTGGAACTTCTATTTAATACATGAGAAGCTTGTGTTTCGTGGCGAGATGCTATTGTTTCCGTAACCTGTTCTTGAACAGTTGGGAATCCTGGGTACTGTAACCACGCGATAGCCCAAAGTCTCTCCTAATACGCAACCGTATTTGATTCAATAACTGTGGTTCCTTTGGTAACTTGTGAAAAGAAATTTTCGCCCCATCGTTCAGTTTGTATGATCTTCCTGTATCTTCCGTGCAGAAAGGGACACAACAGCTCAGCATTTCAGTTCTGTCTTTGTTTAATTAACTAAAGGAGTACATAAGAAGCTTAAAATAAGGTAAATAAGCACGCAATTTAGCAATGTCAGGCAAGCTTGTGTGTTTCTGTTTGTTTGTTTACCTTCCAGAAGTTAGCGTCCAATGGCGGATTTCACACACTCTAGCCGATAGGGGGCGAATTTGGCAAGTTCTCTATTGCTTAGTTGACTGGGATCGTCGTAGGTGTCTAGGAATTTATTATCGTGCACTTTTATTTTAGATACTTTGAGTCTTTCGTGAGACTAGCTGGGATACTGGAACTAAAAAAAGTGTAGAATATTTAGCAATGCAAAGGTTACATTCTTCTATTATTTTTTCTACTATTTTTCTATTATCTTTATGAATAGAAGAGAGTTAAAGATTACATTTACATAAAGAGTCGCGATCCAAGTGTTTATTAATAAATACATCCCATATGTACAGGGCATTTATATATAATTTAATAACGGGAAGGGGCAGGGTAGACATCAGTTGGGGCAGCTTTGTAGGTAGGGGGGCGAACGGTGGCCCAGACGTCAAGAATGGCTTGGGGAACGGGGACGGGGGTGGGCAAGTGGTCACCTTTGGGTTGGAATCCGTTCTCGTCAGCAACCCAGGTCAAAAGGATGCGTTGACCTTCGGGGGTGATGAAATAAGAAGATCCGCGGTTGGTGTTGCCGAGATCCTTGCCGATCAGCTTCTGGACTTGGGCTTCTTCACGGGTCGTCTCGTCAGATCCGGCGTAGCTGCAACATACAGTGATTAAGTTACAAGACTACAAAATTTGATTGTAAATAAAGTTTTTACCTCCACTGGCTGCTTCCGTCTGGGTTGCGAACATCGCTTTGGCTCACGATGGTGATTTCAGGGCGCTTGACGTAAGTTTGGGGAGCTTGAGGGTAAGACAAGCTAGCTGCGGAGGCAGCGGCCAAGAAAGCGGCGATCAAAAAGAATTTCATTGTTGGTTGCTTAGATCAGAGGATGAAACTGAACTGACTCAACTGAAAATGAAGGGAGCCTTTTATAGCTGAATGAAGCTTTGAGGAGGCTTAAACATTCGCTTTTATAATTTTTCCAGTCTGCCTTGGGATAAGTCGGTTTTGGATCGTACGCTTCCATTCTAACGTCCATTCTAACATCTTAGCGCCTCGAGGTAACAGCCTACAGGAAAAGGAGCATTTGAGAAAAGCTTCCTTTACTTCCCTCGCAGACACAACTACACATATAAATAAAGTTCCTTCAATTCATAAATAGGTTAAGGTCGCCGTGGAAAGGTAGACGTCCTTTCTCAACGTTTCCAAAGCCGTCCGGTTTTTTATAAGGACTTTTCATGTTTATTTTTTTTGCCCTTTCAATAACTTGCAAATTGTTGAAACAATAGCCTGCTGTTTAAGACCCACAATAGTTTTAGAACCCCAATAGTTAAATCGAAACTTATAGGATTTTCATTGTTTCTTTTATTTGCACTTACATGTTGACATGTCTTGGCATGTTGTCTTGCCGAACAATTCTCGGATTAACATTCATTAATAGATCCAAGTGTTTGTTCCTGAACTTTAAACGCGAGAGATAAATGTTGTGATGCCGGAGAAAAAGTCACTCGTTCTTTCTGTTACTTTTTATGGAAAATAACGCAATTCCATCATTAACGAGAGAGAGAGTGACCATGGATACTATCAGCACTTTTACTATTACTTTACAAAACAAAGAATTTTTTTAATTTTGACGTAAATAGAGCAAAAGGTAGGTAGGACCTTCTACACCTGGGTGAACAGGTGTCGAAGGTCTCTGCTTAGGAAAAGATAAATATGTGGCCCAGTTTTTGAACTGAATGTTTCGCGGAAATTACAATATTCCCTAGAAATTTGATATGACAGTGACTTAAATGTTACTGACATAGTATTAGGTGTAAAATAAATTAACAGAGTTAATCTCAATCAATAAAATCAGAACTCTCTTACTTAGTCTCTTATATTCAAAACTTTTCTATGGCTTGATAGCCTGGTCTAACGTTAACCTAGCTAATTTATCCCCTATCCGTACATTACACAGAAAAAGCCTTTTACTACTTACAGGCGCACTTAACACAACACCCACATCGTCACTTGAAGTAGAGGATTCCTCCCCTTGAGTTGTTGGCTCTCGGTCGAATCCTCAAATTTTCATACAACAATTCTTTGCAAGAAATCGATACATTAGATCCAAAGCACAAAAGATATGCAACCTGTACATATCGGTTAAGATTACTAAAAATGAATAACCCTTTACCATGGGATAAAAACCAAACAACAGCTATCAAAGAACTTCTTATGCATAAATGAATCGAGAAATGGACTGCTTCACACAGCCCTCTACGAGACTTGGAAATAATGCCATCTACCAAAGCACTATGTATGATTCAACGAGACAGAAGTACCGTTTCTACTCTAATCAAACTGAGGACCACACATTTTCCTACAAAAGCATTTTTATATCGTATTAAGAAGACAACTGATACAACATGCCCTTGCAACAATATCTCAACACAAGACTTGACACACATTTTCTTCCGGTGTAGACTTTTAAACAGACACAGAGCCTATTTATTACGTGAACTGGCAAAATTCAAACTACATTTTAACCCACAGACTTTTTTGACTGATCAAAGGCTTTTCCCAATAGTCGTGGCTTTTATAATGTCAGCCTTAAGAACCTTGCAAAAAACATAATAATAATTACTCCCCCTTCCCCCCAACTATAACAAATGTTCTTCTTATTAGATATTCTTGCCAACTGAATCTTATATCTGTAATTGTACGAATGATAATTTAAACAATTATATGAAATCAAGTGAAAACTTGTACAGAAACGGCAACGAGCATTAGCTCACGCCTGAGCTTTCAATAAAAAAAAAAATAACAGAGTATTAATATGTTAGGATTAACACTAATTTATCTTACAATTTTAAGAGTGAATGTATATTAAATAAGAAGAAATGAAGACTCGTTTAAGTAACTATACCGACTACCTAATGTTGTTGTAGGTTTTATCACTAGAGTGTTCTATCACAAACAAGGTTACTTACCCCTTACTTCCCGTTTTCTTCAATAGATAAGAAAAAGTTCCAAAAGGTTGAAGAAAGTTCAATGCCATTTTGTTTCAGTAATTGCTGTAGCCGTTATCGTTATTAATCGGATTATTAAACGTTATTCGTCGTTATCGTTACTAATCGTTAGGATTAATAATCACTTATCCTAACATTTTAAGGGTGAATGTAGATTTATTAAGAAAAATGAAGACGAGTTTAAATAACTACCTAGTACTGCCTAATGCTATGTTAGGTTTTATCGATAGGGAGCTCAAGCACAAACAAGGTTAAAGCACTAACTTCCAGTTTTCTTCAATATAGGATGAAAGTTCGAAAAAAGTTAAGAAAGTTGATTACCATTTAGTTTCGTAAAATAAAATTTAATAAAGACAGAATTGATATTTTGAAACAAGATATTTTGAAGGAAGATATGCCACAAAGGATTTTGCATTTCAGACATTTATTTAATAAATAAATCCCCTATATGTACAGGAATCTTATAAGGGCAGTTTAGTAACGGGTGGGGACAGGGTAGACAGCGGGGGTACGGTAGGCGGCGGGTGCAGCATAGGCAGCGGGGGCAGCATAAGCTGGGGCAGAGTATATCGGGGTACGGACGGTGGCCCAGACGGCGGCGACTTCTGGGGTGAGTTGGGGGGCAACGGGCAAGTGGTCACCCTTGGGCTGGAATCCGTTTTCGTCGGCAACCCAGCTCAAAGTCAAACGTTCGCCATTAGGGGCAACCCAGTAAGAAGATCCGCGGTTGGTGTTGCCAGATTCGTAACCGATCTGCTTCTGGACTTGAGATTCTTCGCGGGTCGTACCATCAGATCCGGTGTAGCTAGAAAGTCAATGATTGAAGTTAAAGAATCAAGAAGATATTAGGATAAGCTTACCTCCATTGGCTGCTTCCGTCTGGGTTGCGAATATTGCTTTGGCTCACGATGGTAATCTCGGGCTGCTTAGCGTAGCTTGGGTAAGCTGCAGGGTACACACTGGCTGCGGAGGCAGCGGCCAAGAAAGCGGCGATCAAGAAGAACTTCATATTTGGTTTGGAGGTATCAGAGATTGAGACTGAACTGATTAGACTGAACCACAGCCTTTGCTTTTATACCTTCAAAAACTGGACCAAATTCAGTATTTTATTGTCGGTTGTAGGGTTCGCCTCGGGGAAGGGCGGTTTGAAATTGTAAGCTTAACTTTTACTTTTGCCTATCCTGGGGTTTGCATGACATGCCAACGTGCGTTCACTCTTCCTTTCGTTACGAAGGCGTATCGTTATTTGAAGTAGTTCCACTCTAGCATATGGTTGAAAGTTGTTTGAAAAGGTTTAGTGTCCTTGCAAAGAATTTTCCATCAGGCTTGAAGACTGTGTCAGTAAGGTGCATATAGTTTGTTCATGATCTCAAACACGACATGATAACAAGTCACAGTATTCAGTGTTGACTGCGTTATATTTCTCCTTGAACCTGAAAAGACTTAAGAAATTCCTCGTTTCGTGTTGCACTACATTTGTTCGAGATCGTGAATGAGATCGAGTATAAACTTGAACTCGAAAACCGTGCACCCTTGATCGCTTCCTATGATAATACTGATGGTACATTATTTGTAGACTTTCCTGTAGTTTATAATGTGTATTGAAACGGTCCTCTACTATTTGACAGTGTTTGTAATCTAGATAATCAATTCGAGAATTTTCCTGTGCTAGTACTAGAGCTACGAGTTGCCTTTCGTTATAATTCTTAAAATATCCATTTGGGAACAGCATTTCTTATGTCAAACTTTATTTCCATTAACATTTAATTGAGTTTATCAAAATAGTTTAATTCTTGGTAATTTGTTATAGCTAGAAATAAATTCAATCTATCCTCTGCACATTTGATCTCATATTATCTTTTTAACTATGTAAGAATTTTTTCTACAATAAAATTCCAACAAGATTTTGGAACAAGTAGTCTTGTCGGCTTCACTAGACGCTATAAAGAACCTTGGACCCAAGTCTTTGGCACTGGAATCTAAAATTTATTTTAAAAAGGTTTAGTTTAAGATGGTTTTGGGAGAAATTTGACATGAAACTAATTATGTAACTTCTATTAAACAGAGTTTCTATTGTTCTAGACAACGGAAGGCTCCCAAACTTTCCAATATATGCTATACGTAATGCTGGTTTCAAGAAAGCCTGATCTATCCTATTTTTGTAAACTCATAACTATGACTACCGTACTCATAATATGCGGATGCAGATCACCTATATACCGTGACTGGCTAAATCGATTAGCCCTATATTAATTTTAATCTCGCTTTCAAATTTCAATGTTAATTATCCTAATTGAGTATAAAATGTATTAATAAATCAATCTCATATCTAGGGACAATTTTTTGGCAATTTAATAACGGCCGGGGGCAGGGTAGACGGCGGATGCACGGTAGACGATTGGGGCAGCATAGGTAGGGGCAGAGTTGGTTGGGGGACGGATGGTGGCCCACACTTGGCTGTGTTTTACTTCGTCATTTTACTTCGATTGGCTGTGTTTTACTTCGTCATTTTACTTCGATTGGCTGTGTTTTACTTCGTCATTTTACTTCGATTGGCTGTGTTTTACTTCGTCATTGCTCTCGTTGAACCTGTAAACATTTCGTAAATTTTTGCTTGTAGTGTTGTACGACATATGTTCACGACATCGTGAATGAGCCTGTATAAACTTGAAAAACGTGCACCCTTCGTCGCTTCCAATAATAATAATGGCGGTGTATTATTCGAAGATTTTTTCCCTTTAGTTTAAAATGTGGATCAAAACTATCCTACTCTTTGACCAAGTCTTAATGTTCATCTAGAAAATCAATTCTAAACAATTTATTTGGTGGTGTAGTAAAGCTATGAATTGCCTTTCATTGTTATTCATGTAAACTCCGAACAGGAAGAGTAGCCTTGAGTTTAACTCTTACTTGAGTTTATAAAAAAGTTCAATTCTTTGCATTTTTTAAGGTAAGCTTAAGGTGATTTAAACTGTACTCTGTGTATTTGATCGCATAGTTTTTATAACTATATAGGAAATTATCCTGATTTCGGAGCAAGAAGTCTTGCGAGTGAGTTTTACCAGACGCTGTAAAGATTATTGGTTCCAAAGTTTTGACACTAGACAGGAAGCTTTATTTTAAAAGTGTTTACTTTAAGCTGATTTTATGAGAAATTTGACAAAGTAATTTTGCAAACTAACTGATGTAACTGCCAATATCCTTCGGCGAGGTCAGTCTTTGAGAAAACGGTAGCACCCTGGAGCTGGAGGTAGAGATCTTGGATTCTGGGAAGTGGGTGATGTTCAGGGATCACGTATTTGTTAAGTGGGGACAAGTCTGTGGTGATTCGGACTTGGCCGTTACCCTTGGGAACGCAGACCAAATGATGAGCCCATTGACAAGGTTTGTTAACTTTCTCCCAGATGTCGTTGGCGACCATAGACTGGATCTCTGCGACGACGGCTGAACGGTACGCAATGGGTATAGGTCGCGGACCTCTGGCAACAGGGTAGTCGTCATCGGACAGGACGATCTGATGCTCGAAGTCGGGGAATTGACCAATACCATCGCTGGTCAGTTGAGGAAAGTCACTCAGGACGCGGAGATTATTTGGGCTACTGGTAATGGGCTTCGGGATCTCTGGGCTCGGAGCTTGGGGACGTGGGGAATGATCTGGCTTCTTCTTGATGGTGTTGATAACTCGCTCTCTGCCATTGATGATGACGCCTAAGGCGTCGATGATGTTGGTACCCCACGTGCCATCTTCAGTAATGTCAAGTACCAGGAGGGTGACGACTGCTTGGCGATCTTCGTATTGTATGCTGCCTTGGAAACATCCCCGGGGGCCATGTATGGGAGAGTGGTCGAAATTGCTCAGCTCTGTAGAAGTTTCTTGTAACGGGACCCGAAAGAAACGTTTAAAAATGGAATGTGGAATGATGCTGACACTAGCGCCACTGTCGACGCATCCATCAATTACTCGGGTACCGCCTTGGGCGTCGGTTACTCGAATGGCGCATTGATATTTGGTTGCGGAATCGTCCTTTACCGATTTTATGGTGACGCGCTTTACGGCTCCGGGTGAACTCGGTGGAGGTTTTCTACGTGAGAAGCTGGCTTGGCGACGCTTTGCTTCGCAAAGCTTAGCAAAGTGACCGATACGCTGGCAGTTGTTGCATTGCGCGGTTCTTGCAGGGCAGCTCTCCGAACGATAGGCGTGTTTCAGAGAACCACAACCGCGACCTGGCCTTTTGGAGGGATGAGGGGAGGGGTTACGACGATGACTAGTTGCTTGCGACTGTCGACTCGGACTTTGGTGCCGCCGTCTGGTTTGCTGATGAACGGCTTGAACCGGAACTGGACCCCCGGCTGGGACTGGACCCCCACGGACTTCTCCTGTGCTGGACTTAGCGTTTTCGGCGGCTTGCATGATGGAGAGGTAATTCTCAAGGGACGTTGTTGTTGTTGATAAAAGCTCTTTTTGGACGTCGGCACTATCGCAATTTGCGCCAGACAGTATGCTAAGTCTATGTCAGCATTGAAATTGTCGTAGTTACAATCGGCTTGTAGTGCCCGGCGACGGCTGAGGAACTCCGTTGCGTTCTCATGGGCTGCTTGTTTACAGGATCGTAATTAGTGGAAAGCAACGGCTTGTTTGATCGGCTGCTCGAAGACGGCAACAATGGCTTTGTAGAAGACGTCGTATGTGACTGTTGCTTTTCTTGCCATAATCGGGTTGTGCTGGAAGCGACGTATCCCTTCGCCCCCCAAATATGCGTAGAGAATGTTGGTTTTGTCAGCATCCGAGAGTCGACTTTCGGCTGGACGCTGGCAATTGGTCAGATTAATGAGGACATCAATCTGCTGCTTCCATGTAGATAGCTTCCTGGGTTCGCTGCTCGGGTGTTCCCAATATGGAGCGACGGCAGGGATCGGGATTGAAGGCATGGTGACAGCAGGCTGCAAACGCCACCGGTATAACTGTACGGTGAGTTCGGTTGGCGAGCGGCACGGTTGACGGCTAAGGCTTCCACCGGCGGTGAAGAGCGACGGTTAGGGACGACGTGCAGTAATGCTGTAGTTGAAGCTGTAGGCTCGTATATACCGGCTGCGCCAATTTTTGTGAGTGAAGGACTCCAACAAGAAGGTTGGGACTTGACCAATGTGCATTGTAGTACAACTGGATGTTGACTGACCCAAGTTGTTACAAGTGAGCCCCTTTAACACCCGAAGGTAGTACAGAAATGTTCAACAAGAAGTAGAAAAATTTATAATGTCAAACAAGGTTACGGGGTATGAAGTTATAGAATACGAGGTTGAACTAAGGATAACAGGTAACAGGTACAGAAAGGAAAAAGAATAACATGAACTTATACGTTTGGCAGTTACATCACTAACCATGTTACTTTTCTTCTAGACAGTTTATATTGTTCTAGACAATAAGCTACAACGAAAAGCTTTATAGACATCACCTAGATACCGTGACTAACTAAAACGATTAACCCTACAAAAAATTAAGTCTCGCTACCAATTTCAATACTAATTATCCTGAGTAGATATAGCTTAAGAGTTTTCGTTTGTATTAAGTCCGTCAATGTACACGGTTGTTTTGCGTTATAAAATTTATTAATAAATAAATATTCTATATCTAGGGGTCACTTTTTGACAATTTAATAACGGGCAGGGGCCGGGTAGACAGCGGGGGCACTGTAGGCGACGGGAGCAACATGGGCGGACGTACGGTAGGTGGTGGGGGCCACATAGGATGGAGTGACATAAGCTGAGGCAGAGTAGGTTGGGGGACGGACGGTGGCCCACACGGCGGCGACTTCTGGAGTGTATTCGGGGGCGATGGGTAAGTGGTCACCCATGGGTCGGAATCCGTTCTCATCAGCAACCCAGGTCAAACTGATGCGTCGGCCTTTGGGGGTAACGAAAGAGGAAGATCCGCGGTTGGTATTGCCCATTTCCGTGCCGATCATCTTCTGGACTTGAGATTCTTCGCGGGTCGTTCCGTCAGATAATTCGTAGCTATAAAACACGTAGATTTAAGTTGAAATAATCTTAAAGTGATTTGTAAAGAAAAAAAGCTTACCTCCATTGGCTGCTCCCGTCTGGTTTGCGGACATCGCTTTGGCTCACGATGGTGATCTCGGGCTGCTTGGCGTAGCCAGTAGAGTAAGCCTGGGGCTGGTAGGCGGAGGCAGCTGCCAAGAAAGTGGCGATCAAGAATTTCATTGTTGGTTTGGAAGTATCAGAGGGTGAAGACTGAACTGATTTGGTCGAAGAAAGACGCTCGCTTTTATATCTCAAGCGAGATGGAACTGAGCAACCTGGAACATATGCCTTGTTTCAAGTTCGCATTGAGAAAGGGCGATCTGTTCCAAGGCATACCCTTTACATTCATTTTAAGTCCAGTTCCAGGTGTGTTCATACTTTCCCTCCGGTTAACGAGGTTTATGACTTGATCATGAAGTCCGTGATTCGTTCTAGCATGTTTTCCAGGTTAGTTCTGACTGTGTAGTGCTTTTGTGCTTATCCTCCGTAGTTCATATTTTCATCTTTTCTTATAAAATTCATATTGCCCGTGTTTAAGGTAGTAGCAACAAATGTTGTTTATTTATTGTCCTATTTTTCCAACAGTTCAGTATCTGAAGTAATTAACTATATTGCGTTTGAAAAGTGTTGATGTAGAATTCAGTTCGGTAATATTGTGACATCTGGTTTTTACGAATGGTCGAATTTAGCAGGCAACTAGACTCCTTCCGAAGAGGGTTGTATATATTGTGATGATTCTAGGGTTAATTACAAAGAGACACACTTCGACATTTCCTTCCACAAATATGGGCTACGAGAAAAAACTATCGCGTACGATAGACTGATCGGTCAGTTTGAAGCTTAACCATATTTTTGGACCGTCAAAACAAACCAAGCGTTCTTGGGCCATCAATAATACACAATTAAGAAATATTTTTTTGTACTTCAAAAGTGCGGAAAACCTTAAGATAAACCAGAAAGAAAAGGTTATCTTTTGAACCTATCGGGAGAGTATATTGAACTTTCTGATTGGGTCCATGCCATAACGTAAGTTACCAACTTTGGTGGCTGTTAATGTGTATTGGCGTTATATTGTGGATATTGAAGGGTATTGAAGTTATATTGTGGATTAAGTTGTCCCTTGGATGGAATAACTTCCCATTCCGTTTAAAAATATTAATATAATAATCCCCACGGCTTGCGTTAGGGACAGGAAGTCTTTGTGGCCAGATTTTCATTGTTGAAATGACCTACATAGAAAAGAACGGCGTGTTATTGTTGTTGTACCGCATGTGATACTCTTTACAGGTTAATGTGCGATTGTTGCAAAGAAGTCCGCCTTCTGAGGTCTCTAGAGAGGCAATAACAGCTGAAATTCTTAAAGAGCAATAGCCACCAAAAAACAACTTTGCCTTATAATAAGGAGTAAAAAATGTAGTTTCCAGTTCTATGTGTCTTTTTATCGTACGCTAAAACAAAAACTAGATAATAAGAAAATAAGAATTCTAAAATTCAAACGGAGCATATTTGCCATTAGCCAGCGCGGTCACGTGGGCCCTGTGACGTAGATATTAGATGCCATGCCAGTTAGAGCCACAGAGGAACCACGAACTTACCAACACAAACCACGAACTACGAACACGAACAGGTCAGCCTGTAAAGTTTCATCAAATATCTACGTCACGCCTCTCGTGGCGGGAAAATGCCAAAATTTCGCAAGTCAATAACTTGGGAACGGCTAGTCACAAAAACTTGAAACAAATTTTCCCGTTCTTAGAATAATGTGTACAATAAGAATCCATCCAAATAGCAATATACTATGTCGTTGGCTATTGCTCTTTAAGCTGCAAGTTCTGCCGTGTGGTCAATCTGTCAAGTGGACTGTGACGTCACCCATAAAATGCTTCACAACACGCAGCCCTGTCCAACGTCAACATCACAGTATAAAGGTATACTGTGTAATAGTATACTGTGGTCAAAGTATACTGTGGTCAACATTATGTATCACGTTCCCACACCCAACAAATGTCTGAAGTATGAAAACGGAAATGGCGTGGGAAAAGAAAGGAGCCCCTTTTCCTTCCTTCGCTTTGAAGACCTTTTGTCTTCAAAACGAAAAGGAAGAAAGGGAAGGGAAGGAAGGGATTGCCCCAGAAAAAAAGAGAAAGAAGAAAACTGGGGGAACCCCTACGACCTTGAGATACAGATAAGGTAACTGAGCGCGGGAAGAGGACGAGGGAATCCTTTTTTCCACGTTCTCTTTCGCTGACCTTGAAAAAAGACCTTAAGTCGGGGTTCGTAGTCCTTGTGACGTAATTTTAATAAGCTTGAGGAACTTTTAATCTCGTTGGCGCTTAGCTAATAAGCAGAGACTTTTTGAATTCGAAATGCTATTGGTCCCTTGGAAGATTAACGAACCATAGTCCTTGTGTCGGGGTCCATAGTCCTTGTGTCGCCTTGCCCGTCAACTAATGCGTTGGATGGTTTTTTTTTACTATTTGATAAGTCACGTAGTCGATGGTCATGGGTGATTTGTAGAAATATGGTCAGTATCCAGAGAACGGTAGTAATATGAAGTCGCCCGAATCGAATGCGAAGGAATCCGGAACTTTGTGACGTGACGACAACAGGTAGACAACTCACCCATTTGAAGAAGGAGACGATTTTCAAAATAGCTAGTACAGAACTAGGGTAATACTCTTATGAAGGGAACCCCATGGGATCCACTTTAGCTTTGCCTGGTTACCCACAGGCTTTTGGTTCGACTCTTGCTCAAGTACTAACATGGAAAAACCTGTACAGGATTATTTTTCATCACCTCTTACGTACTCTAATGTTTTTTTCTGTAATTCGTAATTACTTTCACAAGGGCAGAATGTCCACATTTTGCTATCCTAATAAGTGGACGGGATGGCACCCTTCATACGGCCAGCACTCAAATTTTACCAGCAAACAGGTGGGTATTCAGTTGAGCTTTATCGATTGTCATTTCTTTGCTTCTAACGTATAGTTATAAAACAATGTATGCATCGCGTTATTACGCCAAATTAGCAAAGTCAAAATCAAGTTACCATTCATAACAAAATAATTGTGTTTAAAAAATAAACTTAAACTGAATAATAAAACGGACTATATCGTAGATGTTGTGCAATAAATTCTGAATACCTTTATAGTCTTGTGTATTTTAATACAAATAAGTTAAATTTCTCAGCAAAGGCTCAATAACCATTTTGATACATGAGTAAGGAATGCAATTGGTTGTTATATTGTCACGTGTAAAATTCACCACGTTCAAAATTAACGCGTGTCGGGGTTCATAGAAAGGTCGAAGGAGATTTCACGTGTATTACAAGTTGCTATTAGTCTCTAAAACATACACATCCCAAAATAACGCACCAATCCAACACTCTTCTTCTCCAGCACACTCAAAAATTAACAACTCCGCAGTTCCTTCTCGACTCGCCTACCAACAACAACTCTCTAACTCTCCCTTCTCTACCTCCCGCGTTACCTCTCGACTCCCCATAAGAAACTTATTTCCTAATACACATTGACCTTAGGTCAACACAGGAGCACCATACAATTAGAGAATGACAATAGTAAACTATGTAAGCGCAAGGTCAACTGTGCTAGGACAGGGTCAACAATGCAAGGACGCACAAAACACCTTGAACCTAAAGTCTCTGCCTAATTCTAACACAAGCAAAAACTTTCGTTACAATATAAAGAAAAAGAACGGAAGTGTTTTTCACAAACTACATTGAAACGGCCAAATCGCAATTTATTGCATAGTTTTAATTATTCATTGCATAGTTTTAATTATTCATTGCATTCCTTGCTGTGATTCCCATGCTAAAGTCTTTGGCGTACCGTACTCTACAACACTCTAACATCTGTATTGCTATGTGGACGAAAGATAATTTCTTACTATTTTATTAATTTTTAGATTCTTTTAGTTGCTCGGTTTAGTTGCTTACCTCATAAAACTGGTTTAAACCACGGACTCGATAAGAAATCAGACATCATGTTTTGCGTTTTATGTATTTATTAATAAATACATTTCCTATCAATTTTTGTCAAATTAATAATGGGCAGGGACAGGGTAGACAGCGGGGTGATAGGTGGCGGGTGCAGGTAGGCAGCAGGGCAGAAAACTACATTAGCTAATATATTTAAATTACCAAAGTGTAATTTTTTTTAGAACTTTTTAATTATTCGCTGGAGTTCGTCACATTCACCACACCGACTCCACTGCCATGACCAGGTGCGTACTGCATAATGATCAAGTAGTACGTGATAATGGTGCTAAAAACCTGCAACAAAAAATCCAAGATTCAAACCAAATTTCAATAACAAATGTTCTTACGGATGGAATCATTTTCCTGTTTATGGTGAATAAACCGTAGGTGGTGATTTTCACATTTACGGAAAGACTGAAGCTGGACGTCCAAAGAACCGTGCTCATCTTTGAAGTCCCCATCGCAAAATGGTATTCCCCCGACCACTTCTTTACACTTATTCACCTAAAGAAATAAAACTTAAATGCTAACGTATAGTCAAAAAACAGAAAGTACGCTTACCGCTGTGGGGATTAAATCTGCAGCCCATATCACAAACAAAAGTTCAGCTGATTGCTGAACAAGCGTCAGTGTTGTTTTCGTAAAGAGAATGCTTTCGCCAATATTTAGGGAATGAACCTTAAGCGCGAATTCTGAAACGTAATACAAACTGCCGAGAATGTGCAAGATTTGGCACAAAAGATAGAGGAGCAAGGCCAAACCAATGTAGGCGTTAACATCGTTGACTGCCTTTTCGAGCAGGACTGACGTAGCTTGTAGCTTCTTAAGTCTATTGCGAAATTTCTGCGAATGGCCAACGTCATGGGTAGGAGATTTCTCCAAAATGTCAATTTGGTAAGAACAAGATTGGTCAGGATACAAGTCATGGTGAATTTTGTTTGCAAAGTCCTGGTAATAGCTGGCCAATGTTTGGCAAAACGTGAACAGTTGTATCGGCAACATCCATGTAGATATAAAAGAAAACGTCCCCACAAATTCGAATGTGATGTTCCCAATCAGTTGAATTCCGGTACCCAGTGTAAAAATGGGACTTTTGAGGGCTTGAGATTCATCACTGATAAAGTAAACCCGGATGATGTCAAATATTTTCTACGTCACATAATCAAGTATAAGATTTAGTTTTAATTCTAGTCCTTCAGAATACCGTTCGTACCGTTAGGGACTCCAGAAATATGAGAAGAAACGTCAAACGCCATAACTTGGAGCTTGTGAAGTTTGAGCACAAAGAACCTTGGATTTCTTTAATAGTATTGAGAGCCGATTCTAAAGCTATTTTTTTGGCAAGACCAATACGTGGAATAAAAGTTGTGGAGCAAATCATGCTGCCAACAAATAACACGTCAGCTAATGCATTGGTGGTGTTTCTTACTTTTTGATAAGTCAAGTAGTCGATGGTCAGAGTGATTTGTAGAGCAGTGGTTAGTACCCAGAGAACGGTAGTAACATGAATTCTGGCGAACTGAATGTGAATGTATCCGGAACTTAATGACGTGACGACAACAGGTAGACAACCCAGCCATTTCAAACAGGAGACGATTTTCAAAATATCTCGTACAGAACTAGGGTAGCACTCTTTTGAAGTAAACCCCATAGGTTCCACTTTAGTCTTGCTTTCCTTGCTTGGAAATACCCACATGCTTTTGGTTTG
>JAGJRO010000565.1:0-22591 GCA_022832285.1 Lepidurus apus apus
AGCAAAAATAACATCCACGCTTGGATACCTTCTCTAGATCTACGAGCAGCAAAACGATAAGACGGACTGAACATCTCAAACGAAAGCCCCAAAAAGCGATGAGTAAAGCGATATTATATACAACAAGTGATCGCTAAGGCGAGCGCTTGATAAGACAGGTGGCAACCTTGAGTGTAAAGCATGGTAATGACCACTTTCTATAAAAATAGTATTGTTTCGTTCGTAATTTCTAAGTGCTTACACGTCTAACGCATGAAAATTAGGTTATCACTTCCATTCGTATTTCCTTCCCATTCTTAGGCGAACATAGGGAGGAAGTTCCTTAGCATAGGTTTTTCCAGTGACTTTTTCCTTTTACCCTCATTCTTGTGTGCAAACCTCTAGTGAGAGAAATTAGTCATAGGTGTATATTTGGCTGCAGTATTCTAAGGATATAGGGGGTATGTCACCAGTGACATCTTTTGACGGAAAATGGTCAACTACTTACAGGTTACCGTGGCCTTAACCCACTAACGACTTCTAGTTAGGAAGCAGCAAAAACATTGTCCAAAAGTAAACGACAACTTTGTTGGTTTTTTTTCAAAAAAGACTTTCCACTTGTGATAATTTGCATTATATGATCAAAAAGAAAACCAAAACAGGATTTTAAAAAGCCTAAAACTTTTTTTTACCGTGAAATGGCGTTTCAACGTTGTATTTGCAAGAATTTCGTGACTTAACGGAAATTGAAAGTTCGTAAAAGTTCGGGAAAATTCGTTCGGAAAACTTCTGCGTGTTAAGAATGCAAATTACCATTGTCTTATTAAAAAATACCGTGAGAAAATTGCTATCGAATTGAAAAAATCACATAGTTGACACGGTGAGAATTTTAAATAGGGGATAGTGAGAATTTTACATCTATTTTTATACCCTGAAAATTTTCACGCCATCGGAAAAAAATTTGCATCTTGCACTTCTTAATATTCCATGTCAGGATTCTTGGTTTCACACAGTAAACTCGATTTAATATAAATCGGATTACTGATTTTTCGTCTAACCATCCATCCAATTTCGGAAAAGTTCATGGAAGAAATCACTGGGAAGGAATATCAAAGAAATTCGACTTATATAACTTTACCAAGCTCCTTTAGTTTGTCCATCTTTCGTAAACACTTGCAAGATAGTTTGAAGGTAATAGAGTAGAGCTTATTTTTTGCTCCGAAAGAAACCGAGAGACAGTAAAAAGAATAACTTCGCCAGTGGCTCTAATCTTCCCTAATTTAATTTCGCTGGACTAGAAACTTGGCTCTTAAGGTCAAACCATTCTTTACTAATTAAGTTTGGCTGATGCTCTTAGAAGAAAAGGACAAACACTTCTCCAACTCCCTATAAAGTTAACAAAGAGGCCTTTTCCTTTGTGAAGTGAACCACTTAGCGGGCAACTTGATAAGTTTCCGCACTATCTATAAAAAGCGTGACCTATTTTTTGGCCTAAAAGGGCTCAAAATAATGGCTGCCTTTATTGTCTTAGATACTGGCCCAGTTTATTCATGTGTATAGCCGCGTTTTTCACCGGAAATCTCATAAGCATGACCGAACCTATTGATTACGTCTCAAGAATCTCTCTTTCCTCTCAGACCAAGCTGCACGGACTACCGGTAGAAATCCCCCACCCCCTTTTTGTATTTGTTGGGGAGGAGAAAGGAGTTGGGGAATGAAAAGAGGGCCGGGCAACTTTGATAGATTTTTTTTAAAGACTTTTGTAAAAAAAAAAAGAAAAGAAAAAATAACAATGATGAATCAGGGGGTGAGATATACCTCCTCCCTCTCCAAGAAGGAAAATTAGAAAATGAATAATGGGTTTCGCTACCTTTCAAAACCCTGATATAACGAATTCATCAAAGCTATCGAATAAACACTCATTCGCCTCCTTTGACACGAGGTTCCAATTGAAAACGCGCCTTGAATGCAAACAAATCTGCAACGAGAAGCCATAATATCTGATGCCAATACGATTCTTACGCCAAATCTCATAGAAATATTCAAATACAAAATAGCTCTAGTTTTTCCTTTGAAATGCTATAGTAATAAAGTCCTCTTCTTCTTTCCCTCGGGTGCCTCTTATCTATCCATGGCACTGCTTATTGGGATGCTTGACAGTGCAGCCGAAGATGTGAAGTAGGACCCTTGGTGCGGTGCTCCACATCACACAAGAAGGCCGAAGAGCCTCATCATAAAAGCAATTGACGTCTCTTAAGCTTTCTCTCATAAAGTTTTGATTAGTGTCCTAAGACTTCATATCTAGCGTCAAAAATTTTGAGCGTAGTGCAAAGTTTCTCGCGATTTCACCAACAATCCTACTTGAATAAAAATCAGAAACGATCCTCTAGGCAGAAATTTTCTTTTTTCTTCAGACTTGTTGAGAAATGTTAGAAGCACATTCATTTCATAATTTGTTACACTCAACGCAAATGGAAGTTTTGGGACCTAGACACAAGGACGACTCGACAAAAGGGCTCCGGGTCCCTGACACAAGGATTCTGGGCCCCGACACGAGGACGCGTAACCTAACATAACCGTTTTATTACTGTTGAAAGGCTCAGGCTCGAGCCTTTGTTTCTCAAACCTTTCGCTGACCCTTTGCTTTGGTTTCTATATTTTGTGCACTCGAAGGAGGAACTATGACGAAATATCTAAGAGGTTATTACTGTATTACAAAAAATTTCAAGCTGTATTGCAAATTCTAGACTTTTTCTGTTCTTGCTTTCGTAAAACAGTCCAGGAGTAATTCAGAATATGGTTTTAGTGCACATACAATTTTAAACTGACAACGAAGAAAAACATGAAAGTCATAGCCTTCTATGGTTTCTCACAGCGGCTGGTATTTCATTGAGTTATTTGAATTTCAAGAAGAAAAGCACTAATTTTAGAAGGTTTTGAAATTCCGAATTGTTAAAAAACATGCCAGAGATGACACGTTTTCAACTAAGGACAACCATACCTGTTTCGAACCCTATAACTTATAAATAATTGGATTACTTCTTGAAGCCTAACATCGTAGATTCAAAGTTCCCTTTGGTGGTTTTCCTAGAATAAATTAGATTTGAAAGAAATGTGTGAAGGGCGCGCTGAACCTTGATCAATCCCTCGGTATTTTTTACTCGTCAATGTTACCCCAAAGGATAAGAAAACAGATTTCTGCTTTCTTAGTGTAGAGTCAAAGATTTCAGTCTTTGAAAAATAATTTCCGTTTCTTTCAAGAGATGTATGAAAAAGGTATAGCAAACGAAGTTCGTAGGGCAGTGCTCCAACGACCTGAATTATTCTAATCGCTGACCTACAAATACACAAACATCCTTTCTGTCTCATAAAAAATAGTTATTTTAGAATTGGAAGTAAATATTTTAACGCAATTAATAAAACTGAAGTAGTAATTCCCGTTATCCTTCAGCCCAAAGCTTGTTCCACTGCTAAAACTCGAGCACCTGCCTGAGATACTGTACAGTTTTCAGGGGGGGAGACGTTATAAAAAAGCTTTATCTCCGGGAATCGGAGACTTTCCTGATCCTCAAATCCTGAAGTACACCTTTACTCATGGAAAATTCAAATTGACAGTTTAGTTTCCGAAAAAAGTTTCGAGATCTCAGTGATTCCCCAACATCTGAAGTTGGAGTGGGTATTGAGTATACAACGTACGCTAAAACCTATGCAGAACCCCTTGGAATTTTCTTAACTCCATCGAAGCAAATTCTTCCGAAAGTTTGGCAGCAAGGAACGTAAGATGCCTTTTCCCTTTGGAAGCATTGTATCTCGATATCCTGAGGGATACCCATGATAACATTTCCCAAATATTCGATGCAGAGTTTCGGGCTTAGTATTGGGGTATGAACGGGCAAGATCTCGGATTCCTGCGTAAAGAGAAGATTCCAGTTACAAATATTCTAAATCATTGCCACAAACACTGCAAGAAGTTGCAAAATTTTGCCAACAAAAGATTGCGATGTATCTTGAATGGCAATAACCATTTTATTTTCAACAAGATGTTGCAACATATGTACAGAATTAGGGGCTCACTGCTATTTCAATATGTCTGCCATTTAAAATAGTAGGAAACAATCATCAGGATATTAAGGCCACGGTACACTTCAAGTTGTTGATCGTTTTTTGTCAAAAGATGGCACTGGTTTCAAATCCCTATATCACAAGAATTATGCCACTTGAAGCAAAACTTGAAACAGGAATTTAACGATATAATTGAAAAATGAATTTTTTAAATATCATTATAAATGAACGTTTTAACAATAAACTTTGGCAACAGGCTTATGCCTATACGCCAATTTAAAAAAAAAAGAAAAAAAGCATTATACAAATATAGTAAAACGCTGCGTCAACGCGATTTAGATATGATTTATTTAAACTAATTCAAGTTATGAAAATGTAAAATAAATCATATATCTAAAACTTTTGACGCTGCGTTTTAAGACATTTTTATTAAGATATTTAAAAAAAATAACGTTTCAATTATATCGCTAAATTTCTTTTAAATTTCTGTTTCAAGTTTTGTTTCAAGCGGCATAATTCTCATGATATAGTGGTATGAAACCAGTGTCATCTTTTGACAAAAAAAAGATCAACTACTTGAAGTATACTGTGGCCTTAACTTCCATATGATTTCTTTGCTAAGCAGAAATATCTATCAGCACCTTTCTTTGCATCAGTCGCAGCTCTGTTCCATGGCTGGAAAGCTCAGCTCACAGGGGTGACGGGTTGAGCACAAGGGTGGAATCTAGTTTCCGCCAGTTTCAATAGATGTCCTTGAAATAAATCAAAACCGTATATCTTCAACCTTAGGGATACCAGTTTTCTGCTAGTTACAGAACAAAACAAAAGTTTCACCCATTTTGGTACTCTTTTAGGGGTTCGATAAATTTTTTCTGGAATTTTAATTTCTTAATGAGCAATGTCTCGTAACGAACGAAAATTACCCAAGTATGGTAGTGAGTGGCCGATACGAAGTTTTCGTCCTTATCTAATATTCCATAGCCCTCAAGAGCTTGAGGATAACGGTATGCTCTTTCTTTGATGGAAAAAAGTGTAATTCAATTTGCCTGTTAATTCACGTTAATTCACGTTTTGATTCATGTTCGGTAGTGAGTATCACACGTTTCCTAAATTTCGTTCAGAGATAAGACATCTCAATGTATTTTTTATACATGAGCCCATACGAAGTGCCTAGTAATCCTCCCATTCCCCACCTTCTCGCCCTCACAGAATGCAATAACGTGCCCGAACAAAACGGAAAAACTATAGACCGAGAGGCTTAGCTCTCCCACAAATGGGTTCATGTGTAGGCGGACCATGTGAGAAACGTTTTTTTCTTTTTGTTCTTGTCAACTCAAACGTATCGTGGAAAAAGAGTCCAAGGAACACAACGCCATGACGTGAAAAAGTACCCAAAACATGTAAGAAAAATCCCTTTGTTGACAAGCGAGAAGCTTCTATTAGCAGCAAGTCGATCGCAAAACACACAGACTCGGAGCTGATGACGGATAAACGTGTATACTTCTCACTATATTGAGAAGGCACACGCTTGCTGTTGATCGCCTTTTAGTCCCAAATTAGTTTAAAAGCATCCGAGAACCAGTTATGCACAGGCGTAGAGACTAGAAACTCCCAATGTTTAAGGCTCCCGTCTACCTTAGCTCGATATAGGCGGTTAGCATGGGGAAATTCGGAACAACTTTTCGTTAAAATTACTGCAGTTCATGAAACAATTCTTTGACGGTAAGCTTGATCATAGCTAATGTATACCAATCCACCTTTTTGTCCAAAGAATAATAAATTAGTAAAATGCAAATGAAGTTTGCAACTATGTGAAATACGTTACCCTTTGGTTGAGCACTAGCTGCTAAAAAACAAAGACCTTTGTTTAAATTGCTTTCAAATTTAACAAGCAGTTTTCGAGAAATCTTGTACACATGTACAGCCAACTGTGGTGACAGTTGTACTTTTCAGGAGCAAAACAAGCGTATAAACTTTGCCGGCAATTAGTTATGTTTGTTTCTGTTTCTTTCTTACGCAACGCTTTCGCAAAAACAATAACAAAGAGCAGTGCCATCTGTGACTATTTCGCATCAATAAGCTAAGGTATACGGAAGCCTGAACATAAGGAAAATGCTCTTGCATAATTATGCGAAACCTCGTTGCCGAATTCCGTCACATTTTGGCAGTAGTTAATTCATGTGTCAACTACAACATGTGTGAGGTTCACAGTTGATTACTTTCCCCTTAGAATATGTTATTCCTTCGATTGTCATAACTGTTTATTTTTTCTTTTTACTTATACTATTTTCTTTTTACTTTAACTTTTCGTCCGAGTAGTTCGGCAGAACTGTTATGAAATCAGACAGGAAATAGACTGAAAAACCTACGTGGCCTTGGTTACCTCTCGATTAATAATTCCTACGGCTTGCAATATGTATGGCTTAGTTAGAAAGAAATGACTCAATAATTAGGTATGAGTAATATGACTTACCTAGCTCTAGTAACATTGGGTCCGATACCACTTTATTGCCACATACATACAATGATTATGAAATATAACGGGGAACTGAAACGGAGGAACAAAACTAACGCAATGCGTCTAGCATAACTAGTTTTCATCACGTCTGGAAAGGAACTTGTGCACACACAAAAAGCCCTCGTTTTTTCCAGTTTTACAGGAAAAAGGGGGAGGTCGTTTCGCGATCCCCCAATACCTATGTGCTTAGGTATGGGGGCCTACGGCTAGTTCCTGTGTGGGAGTGTAGAGAAACCGGCCTTACGGACTTGCCCGTAACAATGACGATCGTTAGATCGTTAAATTCCAGATATTATAGTTTACCTCTGCTTCTTAAAATTATTATTTAAGAAAATACTACGTACTGTAATAGCTTGTCTTCCATTACGTCGGGGTGGCCTTCCTTATGTAGACGTGGGCGGGTCTCAATTTTAATGACGCATATAAATAAACACTTAGCGCATGTTGTGTTTGTGACAGGTGCGCTGTTGGTGCCCGATGGGAAGACAGCTGAAGACAACATCCGCTTTCGACCGCCGTCAGTATAACGTTTTCGATGTGCGCCAGAAGTAGTACTACATTCTTCAGCGCTCATTCCTATCGGTCAACTTCACGTTCCTCGTTGGAAATCCCGTTGTCTCGCAAAACCTTCCCAAGTGCTCTACCTAGTCTCCAAGATAGTAGGTGTCGCTTTCCTACCGAACCGAACCATCTTTCCCCTTCTGCCCAGACCCCCCGGGTTCTAAAAAGGCTCTTGTCAAGTGCTTGTTTAAATTGGCTACTGGCTGGGAAATAGGTTTAGTCTTGTCAAAAGGTGCGGTGCCTCCATCTGTGCTATTGATCTTCTTTGGGGGTTGTATATACACTGTACCGTGTTAGAGGAGGGAAACGAAACGGCGACGAGCTGCAAAATTTTCCCTCTTTCTCTTTCGCTCGGTTTCGGTTCAATCAAAGCCAGGGGCCAACGAAGAAAACAGCTGCACAAGTGTGGAAGGAGACGTTGGTGGGAGCCCTGGAAGGTACCACGTCTTGAAAAGTTCCCGAGTTGGCACCCAAGGATAAACGGAAGGAACCTTAACCCTACGTATGCTTCCAAAGAAAGAATTTCCTTCCATTTGGTGCCAGTAAACCTAAGGGAACCCCGAAAGCTTCGCTTGGGTCCCGAAGAGTGATACCAGACGACAGTCCCTACAGCCAATTAATTTCCAAAATGCCCAGTTCAGTCGGAAGCCTAATGTGTATACGTGTTTGCAACATTGGAAAATTGTAACTAATATTTTTAAAAAGAGGAAGCTGTACTGAAGTGTCACAGTGCCTCATGTCAGCATGTCAATATCTTTATGGTGGCCGGAGGTACCCTCGGGCGTGGCACCTTGGGTGCACAATGCATCGCTGGGAACTCAACACATTCCGGGCCTCGGCTCGAGCGAGGTAGCCGCCCAGCCGCTTGCCACATTGGCTTCGTTGCCGATGATGACCTTGAATTTGTCGGCGGGTGACCCTGTACACAACGGCAGTATCAGGCTTGGAGGACATGGTAACGTGTCCTTTACGGTGGATGACTTTTGGACTTCCCCCTTCCCGCCGCTGTCGTCTTCCAACGCGACGATACAAGTCGATGATGATGATGGCTATTCGTTACCAGAAATGGTACTCATCACCATAGTGGCCGGATTCTTGTGTTTATTGACGGTAGTGGGCAACTGTATGGTGATGATTTCGTTCAAAATTGACAAGCAACTCCAAACGATCTCCAACTACTTCTTGTTCAGTTTAGCCGTCGCGGACTTTGTGGTGGGTTTCTTTTCGATGCCGATCTTCACGGCGTATATTTTGACAGGACGCTGGCTATTGGGACCTCACCTGTGCGACACGTGGCTGGCAGTGGATTACCTGGCTTCCAATGCGTCTGTGCTCAACCTTCTCATCATCAGTTTTGACAGGTAAGAAGCGAGTCCTTTAGGAAATTGTCTTGGCAATTCTGCTCCAAATAACAAGCGACACACGGGCGCCAAAGAGTATTCATTGATTGTGTATACTAAATGTTCCTAGCCTACGAGCAGACTCGAGTAAAGACCTTTCGGCGTCAATACTTCTATGGCATTGAATCCTCGTTCCGCCCTTGCATGCTTTGCTTTCAATATTTTCATGTAATTGAACCTCTAGGCGTGTCTAAAAAGGTAGTTTCAGTAGACAATTAATGGAAATTAAAAGCAGAGCAAATTTCTGAGAAATCCTAAACCAGCATTGTGAACTAAAAACCCACTACGCATTTATCTGAAGGTAGCCTTCTAGAACTCTCACGTATGGCTTCACTAGTATGCACATTTGGGTACGAAACAATTTTGAACTACGTGCAACAAGGTTATGTAGATATAACGACATCAGTTCCGACACACTGAGAGTCGTTATGTAAGCCATATCTTATGCAAAGCAGCAATTGTCAAGCTATGACCATGCACGTATCTCTTGCACATAGTTCTACAATCTGTCTTTTTAGAATTTACGCATTATGTGCGAACTACCTAGCCCTTTAAACCAACAATTCTAGGTGTTACGACTCTGGACTTCGGCGTAAGCTAGCCAAACTTAGAACTTTCCATTTTACGTGTAGTATCGTCACATAGCCAACTTCCGCGCCTCTCTGAGCATAAATACCCACTTGTACACTTAGTAGAGGTCTTGCCACCCCAACTTTTCCTGGGTTAGCAAGGCATGATTAGCTTCCAGAGAAGGCAAGATAGCTCAGGAGCTCAAAACCATTTTATTACGTCATCAAAGCATGCAAAGATCTCTCTCAACTTTTAACTCTATTGATTCTAATACTGAAAATAGCAAAGCTACTTATATAACCTTAACCCAAATATATTCTTCCCTTGCACTGTACTCCAGCATTAAATACCCGTCAATTTCCCTTCTTCCGTTTAAGTATAGAACTACCATCTTCTAATCAGCTTAGCTTTTCGGGTAGCTTAGGCTCTTCTTAAATTCCCCAGAAAAACATGAAGAAATACGGGGTAAAAAATTCCTGCCAACTCACATCAGGGATGGAATTATTAAAGGGAAAGCAAAATAATCTGTACTTAACCAGAAATTCATCTTCATCAGGACAAAGTAAACTCTCTCCCTGTCCTTTGTCCTCCAGGTATTTTTCTGTGACACGTCCGTTGACGTACCGCGCTCGGCGAACTCCACGACGTGCCGGAATCATGATCGCTGCTGCATGGGTCATTTCACTGGTACTTTGGCCGCCTTGGATCTACTCTTGGCCCTACATCGAGGGAACCCGGACAGTGCCAGAAGGTAAGAAAAATAACCAATGCCCGAAAGAAAAGAAAACCGAGGCAATCCTAAGATTGGGCAGCCAGCAGAAGAAGAAAGATATACAAAAGACAGGGACAGACCATACGGTGTTCGCTTTCCTAGAAAAGCTGTCTCCCTCAATCTCTTTTTCCTTCTTCTTTGGATCACGAAAACTCAGAGGGAGAAGAAAACTTAAATGGCAAGCTAATGAAGAGGGTTCACAGGGGTCTTTGGTCGCATAGCAACCCAGACCTGATATTTGTCTTGGGTAGAGAGCATTACGAGTCTCGATTCAGCAGTTTCTCCTTGTCGCTGGATGATCTTGGCGGATACCGACACAGACGGGTGGACCCATTTCATGGGATTATTGTCTCGTCGCTACCCTGAGAATCCCTGGCTGTCTTGACCACAATTTGTCCAGTTATACGCATTTCTTTTTCGGTTAAGCCAGGTTAAGGTTTTTCACTATAGACTCAACAGTAAGCGTGTAGTGTAGAGGGTAGGGTCAATTGTAACGCGACACGAAAGTAACAAAAACCATAACTCTTTAACAAACGGTTTATAAAGGCTGTAAAAAATCACGGCCATGCCACATACCAGTAGGCAGCCTTGAAAAAAGTTACATGTGAAACGAGTGAGAACTAATCGAGATATTCAACAAAGTATGGTTTCGCTACCTTTTTTCACAAAAACGGGTAGTACTTTTTTCGCTGTTGCTTTAACTACAGTTACCAAAAATTTTACAAAAATATTTTTTAAGCTCATCGACTGCTACAAAATGACACACTGAAAGTTCAGACACCATACCCCTACAGTGATTTTACAGGAGATCTAGAAATCCAAAGCCACCCGTTTAGACGATTTTGACAGCAGCTTTCTCGACCACGGGATCTGTTCGCGAAAACCGGCAACGCTGCATGACGTGCTTTGTTTTGAAGTTCAAAATGGCGGACGTTATAAGGACGCTTCATTGGACAACTTTGCATTTTTCTGTTTTTAATTGATTTTTTCTTAGAATACACAACTTATTGATAGGAATAGTGCTAAAATGTTCTATTAAATGTGCAGACTGTAACTGTACATTTTCATTACAATCTGTTAGGTGTATCATTAAAAATCGGCAAAGTTTCTTATGGGGAAACGCACGTTAAACGTGATGTTACAATTGTCTCAAGGGGTTATACGGTTGTAACAAAAGAGGACCTCCTGGTTTGAAGGCTAGTTTGATCTTATTTTACGTTTTTATGGAGCATACAGTGGCTTAATAGAGAGCAGAGATACGCCTGCATCTATTGGATCTACATTCAGATGATAGTTAAGTTCGTGAAAAATGTGAAAAATAAACAAGCGCGAAATGTTACAATTGACCCTACCCTCCTCTATACATATTTACACTTAGATTTGATTGAAAGGGGACATGGCAACAGTGAGTTATTACTTTTAAAGATTGTACAGACATCTTGATAATTTGTGTGCAGCCTGTAGCCTCCAGGCTCACTCACTAGTAAACAAAGCTAGCGTAATGAGTATTATGACAGTCATAACGAGTTATTTTGTCACTACCTTGTCACTTACCTTGAATGAGTCGACGTTGTTAGTGATGAATCTAGTGTAAAAGTCTAACAAGTATTTTAAACAGAAGGCAAAAATCAAGTCATGATAACATATAGCACTACGTTTGATGACAATTGCCGATAAATGGATACAAAATATTGAGACTCGATACGATAATTTGATACCCGTTACCAATAGGGCGTATGCCAAATTAAGGTTCGTACTTTCACCGCTTATAGGGCGCCACCAGCGGAGCTTTCTAAGCTAGGCTAATGTTTATTTACCATCTGTGCGTGGCCTTCACGTGAAAGTCTTGTTTTATTTCCAAGTGTAGCCTAGCTTACAAAGCTCCGCGGTGGCGCGAAAATACGAACCTTAATTTGGCATACACCCTACTGCCAATGTTTACGAGCTTACGACCCATCGAAAAGCAACGAAAAATATCCAGAATTTTTTAGCCTTTTAGTACGATATACCCCTTTATTTCGTTTTTTTCATGTCAATATTAACAAGAAAGTCCCACAAATTCTTTGTTATCAATCCCAATGTATTTCTCTACGTATTGGAAGTAGACTTCAAGTATAGCTACAGCAAAAAAAAAAAGTCGAAAGTCATGAGTAGATGGTGTTAGCTACAAGTCTGGAATCCAAACCAATAAAAAAATCAACAGTTATCTTTCTACGACCCCCATTCCACGGTTCTTCGGTTTCCTAATCAGCTGACGCTTATGTACCTTTCCGTTGCAGGGGAATGCTACATCCAATTCATCGAAACCAACAACTACATTACTTTTGGGACGGCTATTGCTGCTTTTTATGTCCCTGTTACAGTCATGTGTGTTCTCTACTGGCGCATCTGGAGAGAAACGGAGCAGCGTCAGAAAGATTTATCCAATCTGCAAGCTGGCAAGAAGGATGACAGTCATCGCTCCAATTCCAGGTAACCACTCAAAAACATGTCATTATTCAACCCCGTGTTTTCCCCTGCTATGTATCAAAGCAATACCAATAGAATATGAGACGGGAGTGGTCAGTAACTTTTTGAACAAAGAACCTAATTCGGTTTAGATTGATAAGGTTCTTCCTGGAAAGTAAATTCCCAAGCGAACTGAAATCTTCACAATGATTCTAGAAGGCTGTTCTGCTGGCCCGCGGGCAAACACCGTCAGGTTCTCCATAAAAAGCAGAAAAGTGTTATAAAACGGAAAGGGACTAAAGCGATTGGGATTGCGTTTGCAAAAGAAATCAAACAGCCCTCCATACAATTTCCTTGGCATTTTATCAAGCCAAAAGCGTGTTACGACTTGAGGGGAGTTCCCTCATCCTCCGTAGTCTTGCTGCGTTTTCCCAATCAGCCAATAACCTAATGACTCCCGGAATGGAATTGCTCGTACCCTTGAAAACCTCAATTTTCTGGCAGATAAAATTCGATATTTAATGAACCCATAATATCATTGACATTGAGAAGAATTTTACGCTGAAAATATTTGTAGCCCCTTAGGTAACGAGTATCGTACAGGAGTATCGCTTACTTCAATGCAGGATGTTTTCCCAACCCAGAAACATTTTGCAATTTAGCTACGTCGGCCACCACCCTGTGATCAGAGCCAAATCAACTTAAAAAAGGCTACAAGGGCCGAAAGCTTCACTATAAATAGTTTGTCGCTCCTTTCGTTAGAATTTTTCTAGTAATGATATACTTTTAAAAGTTTCTGAGAGTTTATTAGATTAACCTTGAAGCCCAGTGAACTTATCCATCGATTGAGGAATTCCCTTTCTGAGAATAAAATCAAAGCTATTAGTAGTGTTAAATCGTATGGGAATCTTTCTTCCGAACTGAAGAAATGCTAACAAATTGACCACTAAGGATAAATATGACCAAATATGAACGAACTAGAATGTTTTGTTATATTGAGAATACGGATATGATATTTCGATACTCTAATGCCTTGTACAATGATAAATATACCAACCCTCCAAAACGGGTTTGTGTTCTATCCTCCATTGTTACGTTAGTGTGTGCTCCTTTTTGCCTTGCTGTAGTGCCGATGACCAACCGCCGTTGGTTACAGCTGTCGCCGGTGGGGTGGGGGTTGACTTGGATGAATGGAGGCGATCACGGTCGGAATCCAGCGGAGCGCTCGACGATCTAGAAACCACCTACGTTCCTACGTCAGTATGTGTCGGCTACCGGAAACGGGGCATGCAGGTATAAAAGAAGTTTCATTATTTGTTCTTCAATACTTCTTAATATTTTTACATGTATCCGATTACTTACATTTTGTTTTATAAATATTTACAAACTTTAAGATTATTCCATAAAGGATTTTTGGAATTCTTCTCAGTTCCGTGATGCCCGCCACAATCTGCGAACGTACTTCCAAATCCGTCTGGTACAATTTTGGCGGTACTGCACAAAACGACGTCACTTTTTTGAACCGGATCCTGACGAAGATCTGTCGTACAGCGACGCTTCCAACGTAGTCACCCCAGGGTCTCTAGATACACCCCTGCAATCCTCAGTTTCACGATGCACTTCGCTCAACGTGATTCGCGATCCGTACGCAACCGCCACTCCCACTCGGTACCATCACCATTCGGACGCCATGACACCCTTAATGGAAAAACTGGCTTGGGAGCGTAACTGTAACGCCAAACGGAAATCCGATCCCTCGGCAGCCCCTTCCACGCCTACGGGAAACAGTCAAGGTCGTGCGTATGTGAAGCGAGACGTGTGCATCTCCAAAAGTTACGGAGGCCGTTCATCGAACTACAGCGGCGGCATTTCAAGTTCATCTAACCAACCTTGCAACAGCGCCTCGGACATCGCCGAGCAACAAAGGCTGACGGCCCGGTCACACTCCGCTGACTCGGTCTTCACTATTCTCATCCGTCTTCCACACGAATCTTCCATCGACAGCCAAGAATTTCCTTCCATCAAAATGATTCCCATGAGTGAACTCTTCCCTTCCCACAAGAATGCCAGTACTATCACCGATAGTAGTAACAACAACGTTAGTACCCAAGCCGGAAAAACAGCTGAAGCCGATAGCGGTACCTGTGAAGGGCATGTATCGCGAAGCAGAACCACGAACCGTGTGGGTAGCGAAATCACCGAACGATTCCATCGTGATAGCGACATACCCTCGCCTCCGCCCTGCCCGCGAACACGGTCGGTACCCCATAGTCGCCCAGTGCTACCCGCGACCCGGTACCTCCCTCCCCCTCTGGATTCACCTAATGAGTTCTATTCTACTCGGGTAAATACTCCAAACAGTCAAAGACGAAATAATCCATTAACCCTTTGCGGAGCGGGATGCAATCTCCCGGCTGTCAACTTCCCCAAGTTGCCAGCAACGAAACCCACTCACTTGCCCATCCACACCACAACAAGTCCGTGGGTACCGCGTAGTGTAATGCCCGTGGCCCAATCCCCTTTATTAACGCACCCTAAACGCCATCCAGCTGCTAATGCGACGTTCATTATGCCAGATGACGACTCCCCTTCCCTGGCCACGCTGCCTCTGGACGCTCGCATCATACCGAAGCAGCTAGCTCGCCCTACCATAACTGGTTACCACAATCAGATTCCTCCTCCTTCTACCCAACAACATCCCCACACTGGATTGGCAACCAGTGGACCGATTCCGGTTCGACACAACGCTGCACACTACCCGGTCGGCAATACCCGTGGGGCTGGAGTAGCAGTCCACGAGGTAGTAGGCCCAGCGGCGACGGCAACCTCTTCACTCGTTACTGTCGCTGGCACCCATGATAGTGGCCCTCAACTGCACCATCAGCTTCACTATCAAACCCCTTTACAGCAACGGCGCAACGTGCACGCCTATCAGCCTTCCGCTCCAGTGAAGAAACCGAAAAAAGCTAAAAAGAAAAACCAGGAACGTAAGCAAGACAAAAAAGCGGCAAAAACCTTGTCAGCCATTTTGCTCGCGTTCATCCTCACATGGACACCCTATAACGTGCTCGTCCTGCTCAAAGCCCTCACTCCGTGTGAAAACGATTGCTTCCCCAAGGAACTCTGGGACTTTTCCTACTATCTGTGTTATATCAACAGTACCATCAACCCGGTGTGCTACGCCCTCTGTAATGCTTCCTTCCGTCGAACCTATGTTCGTATCCTTACGTGCAAATGGCATACGAGAACTAAAACTGCGGTGCAGCGAGGCTTTTACAATTGAAAGCTACAAAATGTGTCCTCGCAACCTTACGACTGCGCCAAGTTTTAATTTTTTTCTTTTTGTTTTTCCTTAAAAAAGTCCTCATTTTAAAAATCTGAGGTGGAATTGACTCTCGCGGAACCAGCATTATTGATGGTTTCCTGCCTGGAGCGACAAGGAAACTCCCTACCTGCCATTAATAATGAATGGGTATTGCTTAGCTACAAGGAAAGCCAGAAAGCAGAGTTGTGTTTTATCAAAAAGGGTATATAGAAAAAAATTTTGGCCTTTTAAAACTCCCGTATATCTTGGCTACTTTGTTTTTTTGGACATTTAAATAGGAAAAAGCTTTGGCGATCACAAGAACACTTTAGGTTAGTTCCATCTTCCGGTATCAGCTTCGAATTGAAACAAAGGAAGTAACTTGCTTCTATGCTAAACAGTAACAATAAATTAAGTATTTTATTTTATTCATTGGGGTGCACAAACTGAAGCGAAATTTTTTATCAACTTTTTACTGTGATCCATACTTGACTAGTACCGTGACATGCTTTCACGTACAGGAATCGGTTTATATCGATGTTCCTTTTGGGAATTATTAGTAGGAGGTGTATAAAAAATTTAATCTTTTAAAAGTCATTTAAAAATTATCGTCAAAGTGTTGATTCTAAAATTTCTGTTGCAAAAACTTTGACCAAACCAGCATCCATCTTCTTTAGATTTAAAATAACCGAGATATACGGGAGAAACGGTTATAACGCAAATGGAAATTCGTAAATAAATTGTTGAGTCAACAAGCGCATTGCCTTGTAGAACAAAGTGTCGCTAAGAGAAGGACGGCCTGGGAAATACTTGCCACACGCTATTCGCCGAAGATTCAAGCCGGTGTCGCGAAAAGGAGGGGTGCAGTAAAAGTAAATCTTCAAGGGACCATCTTCTCCCAACTGTTCAATCTTCCCCCCACATTTACACGTATGCTATTAAAATTTTTCCATGTGACTGACCAATGAATCATAGAATAGCCTTTTTTCGCGAATCATTCCCAATTTTCCTTCTGAAAAAATTACACTTGAGGGCACTGAGGAAAATGTAATCGTCCATAATGCTTCGACAACGACCTTTTTGGGGTTCTGCTTTCTCGGAAATATAGGCTAACAGAATATACAGACCTGAGTCTTGTTTGTCCCTTTTTCGAGTGTTTCTTTTCTTTCGGTATTGTGTGCGTGACAGGTCGTTCGTATAATATTTTTTGACATAGCAATCCCGAAAATAAGGCTCAAGCAAGCAGGCAATATTTTTCTCACCCTAATAGCTGAGTTATGGGTGCCATGTGTTGGACAATCGATGCTTTCAATCTTGTTCTTTCCCTTTTCCCTTCCGAAAGAAAACACCTGCCACTTTTGGCCAAGCGTTCTAATAAAAAAAAATTTGGTGCTCTATTCCCCGTGCAGTTTTTGGCCCCAGGAAAGGCCTCGACGGAAGGTTGTGTGGGTCCCTTAAAAGAGAAGCGTCGGATGCGCTTGTTTGAACTTGGTGGTAGTGAGTAATCTGAAGATAAGAACGCAATTAACCAACAAGACAATTGGTTCCTAAAGGTTTCCAAGAAGAAATCAGGCAGCAATTGGTGGAAAAAATAAGAAAAAGCTATTAGTTTCCCTCAATCCCGGTGCCACGTGCCGATAACTTTATCAGAAAGGTGTCCAAGTGCTGTCGCCGGCTCTTTTGTTGTGTACAATTATGTCCAAAATTAACCCCACCCTTTACGACAAAGTGCAGTATTTCTGCAGAAATGTACGGAGAATAATTTAGTGACCGTATTCTGAATAAAAAGCTGATTTAACTGTGATCGCGCCTTGTACTATGTAACTTCAATATTGAGTGATCGGACCCTACGATATCCACACAGGCATAAAAAGACTCCAAAGAATATATTTGTGTGGGAAAAAATCGGAGAGCTTCAAGAGTGTTTCACAACTAATATGGCTTTTGGGCGAGCTCAGCGTTTTCAAAATGCTTTCTAAATCGAACCTCCATAACAATTAATATTGACACGATATTTACTAAAATAGTAAATCCATTATCAAAGCCCGTTTTTACCATTAACTCCTTTGTTAACACCTTAATCTCTGACTACTTCAACCTCCCTAATACTACTTTCCTAAATGGCTATAGCAACTAGACCCCGCTAGAACTTTTCGCTCGTCACCCTCAACCTCTAATTTACATATCATGTGAGATCAGATCAATTAAAAAGGAATGACACGAAGTCAACTTTATCTTCGAACCGGCACATCAACATTTACTGAACATGGGAATAATAAGTTATTTTGAATTTAAATTATAATAATATTGTGACGGTCTAATTCTGCCAGGGCATCAATCTGGCAAGGGATTAGAGTAATGTTCGGGAAAGGTGGATTTATAGATCTGTATTCGGTTAAAAACAGTGGTAAAGTTAAGGGGGGAAGACTAATAGAACATAGAACAGGGGACTACGACACAACACTCAACTAAAAACGACGACCCTATAGACTCTCCCTGACCAACTAACTACCATACTCGTTCCCAGGGATTCATCCTGCCTGGTGTACCCGTACAGGATGCGGAATCCGGTACACAGGCGGATGGATCCTCTGGCATTACACTTAGTAAGCTAAAAAGTAAGGCGAAGCGTGAGAAAAGCAAGCAATGCGAAATATAGCCGTGACAATATAATACATATAAATACTAAAAGAGGTATATGTCAAGCTTGATACAAGAGACCTCTATTGGTAAAAAGATTCAAATGCTATTGCGCAACGTAAGTTCAAGGTTTTTCATACTTAGCGCAGCGGGCATCAACGGCAATACAGGCTTTAAACAAAACAGATGCATGCTGGGATTCGTAGTTGGCAGGAGGAGGAAGAGCAAAGGGGAAAAAACGTGAAAAAAATATGGCGTACTCGAAACTATTAACCCAGTGATTCTCAAACTTTTTCTTTCACGGAGCACTAACAATGCATCCCCAATTCACAGCGATGCCCCTCAGAACATAGGCCTATCTAATTGCTGCAGTGCGCAGATTATATAAATCTTTCGCGGCACACCTGCAAGCCCACCGAGGAGCACCAGGGTGCCGCGGCGCGCAGTTTAAGAACCGCTGGTCGAGAATATAGTTCTAGAAAATATATGGTCTAGAAAATTTTGTTGTTGTTTATATATATGCCTTGTTTAATATTAATATCACTCACTGCGATAGAACGATTTGAAGCTTATAATTACAGGTTGAATCGATATCAAGCTCAACTCGATTGAATAATATTATGTCGATGGGGACGCGAGTTGACTAAACCAAACACCGGGGCTGAGTTCCGGGAACTCAACACCGGTGTCGAGCTTTCTGTGGAAACATAGTAAAAAAGTATTTAAAATGATTCAAAGTATTTAAAATGATTCTTACTTGAAACGCAAAGTCTATCGATGAAAAGTTCAACACGCTGGTCACAAAACATACAACTGCTTTATTTACATTACAAGTCACTCCCTCTCTAGTCTTGACGCGAAACGATCCTCAACTCACCACTGCTGGCCCAGACCCCTGATCCGAAAAGTGGTTTCGAAACCTTTCACCAAACCCCACTTCGAACTAGAGTTTGGCCAGTGGAAACAGGTGAGTTCGGGAACTCGAGTTGAAATCCCACTTGAACTCGAGTTCAGCCGGCAGTGGAAACACACTCCTAGACCCCTGATCCGAAGTGGAGTTGACAAACCCTTCCCCAAGCCTCGCTTGGAGAACTAGAGTTTGGCCAGTGGAAACAGGCGAGTTCGCGAACTCGGGTTGATTTCCCACTTCAACTCGAGTTGAGCTGGCAGTGAGCAGCTACACGGCCCGTTTCGCGTTTTACCATTTTACGGCTCGCATTTCGCTTTTTATTCCCACCCCAAACAAGTATTGGCGCGCACGCCAACCGGGATCACTTAGCAACGCAAGGTTTGTTTAGTCATTACAGTTTATTTAAACAGATTAGTTGCTGGACAGCATATGAATACGAAATTGCTGGCTGTAAGCCTTTCTCTGTTAGCTACGTGCTTATTCCAGGTTCGTACCCAGACATTTAATAAACTATTCCGATATTTCTACCCTATGCTATTGCTATATATCACCCATCAATTAATATTTGGATTGATAAATTAATATTAATTATCAATTACGAATTAGTATGTAATTTTTTACTAAAAATCAAGTATTTTTTTAATACGTTTAGCCAGAAATGGAGGAAGAACGTTACGTTTTGGAGGCCGACTGGTATGATCCTGTAGCAGCTATACACCGGACTTTTACGTTGTTCTTTTACCCCTTGGATAATTCACTTGAAATGGTAAACAAAAAAAGATCTATTCGTGCACACATTTTTTTTTTATTCCGTAGTTCGACTTAAAACACAGGAAGATTTTCCTCAGACGAACGCCTTGCAATACATTCAGTGCCTCAGATCTCCAACTGAATAATAGCATCACAGTTTTGGGAAGGGATTTGACACTCCTCAAGTATGCTGACGACTTTACGGAGCACCGTTTGAAGAACCAAATTGAAAAGTAAGTGGCTTAATAGTTTAAGTTGCACTTCATAATGGAAAATTGCTTCTAAAGGACGTTCGCCATGATAAAGCCTGACGCTTTAAATAGTTTGGGTAAAATTATAAAGATAATCGAAGAACGCGGTTTTAAAATTATCAGAGCGAAGATAGCAGAAATGTCCTACGAATTTGCCAGAGAATTCTACAAGGAGCATTTGGGGCGCCCATTTTTTGAGTAATTTCAATTTTGTAGTTATCATTTTTATGTATTTTCATTTTTTTAGTGCTTTAATGGATTACATCACTTCCGGACCTGTTCTGGGTCTCGAGCTCAGTTCTAGTCGAGCTGTAAGAGCATGGAGAGAAACTCTAGGCCCAACTGACCCCTCAAAAGCCAGAAGTGAAGCACCTAGTAGCATTAGAGCCTTGTTCGGGAAAGATACGACTCATAATGCAGGGCATGGCTCGGATTCTCCTGATGCCGCTCAACGAGTACAATTTGCTTGTTTTTATTTACAATAATATTAACAATTCTTAATTTCATAAATAGGAGCTTGATTTATTCTTCAATCCCACAGAGACGAAATCACTGGAAGGCTTGGTTACTTCTGTTGCATTCGAGAATTCGTTCCTTCTTTTAATAAAACCGCACGCCCTTCAAGAAGGTAATAAGTCTTCAGCTTTTAATAGTATTTATTATTTTTGACGTATTAATTAAACGCTTGTTAGGTTTGGCTGGTAAGATTCTTTTGGATGTTCAAGAGGCGAAATTTCAAATTACTGGATTGAAAACAGTTCAGCTAAGCACGCGTCAAGCGGAAGATTTCTATGAAGTCTACAAGGGAGTTTTAACGGATTATTTGGTAACGAAGCATTATTTTGTGATTGGGGACCCAGTTCCAATAACAGAAATAATATTTCTCTCGTAGGGCCACTTGCGACAGTTCGCCTCAAAGCCTTTGATGGCAGTGGAACTTGTAGGAGATGTTTCCAAATTTCGTGAGTTTTGCGGGCCAATGGATTCTGTAAGTTTCATGCCAAGTTTTCCCTTACTTACAGGTGCTGACGTTAGTTATTTTTCTTTATTTGTATATTGTCTGGGTCGTAGGCTATTGCTTCCAAACTTCGTCCTCAAACATTGAGAGCCAAATATGGACACGATTCTGTGAAGAACGCGGTACATTGCACGGATCTCCCAGAAGACAGACAACTTGAAGTAATTTTCTTTTAATTTTTTCTAATAATTAAAGTTGGACCGTTTTTGCACTTAGGTTGAATACTTCTTCAAGATACTTCCGTAAAACATTTACCAGTATAGAAGTCAAGTTTAAAAAAAAAGAACCAAATACATTCGAAATTTTTCCAATTAAGCCGCATTTTCCTCAGCATTTAGTCGTAGAGAGAGGAAGAGTAGAGGGAGAGAGGTGTGGAGGGGCGGTGAAAGACAGACGTGAGGTGTGGAGGCGTGGTGAAAGTATAGAGTGAGAGCGAGTGATTGGAAGTGTAACGAGGCGTACGATTAAAGATGAGCATTTAAACAGTAATAAAACGTGCATTATTTAATCCCAGAATCCAGGACCCCACGCAACAATAGGGATCCCGGAATCGAGCGCAGACCCCTCTATACTGTAATGGTTAAATTATATGTCCGTTAATATTTCCCAAGACTCGCTAGGTGGCGTGAGATGTATGGTTTGCTAAGCGTTGCTGAAGAGATGAGTCCATGGATGAGTCGGCCTCCAGCAGTAGCGTATAGCGGAAGTCAGGGGAAGTAGTGATATAGCGGGAAGTATAATTGTTGAAGTGTGGTACGTACGTTTGAAAGTGAGACATAAATACAGTGGAATTAAACGAACCAGCCGAATATCAGGGGTTTCCCTTTCGAACATTTCTAATTATCTAAATTACAACTTTCCCCTCACATAATTTTGGTGTCAGGAGTGGGATATTCCAACAGTGAATTATAGTTTTTTACCGGATAGACTCGCAACGTCGATGGCCCATGTACATTTTAGAGTGAAAGTTTGTGAGTGTCGTGAGTACAATTAGCGTTTTTTTTTTGGCAAGATTTTGTGAGATTTTACAAATTTTTACGACTTGAATTTCGTCTAGAACAAGCCTCGCGTGATTATTTCATTGTTACCAACAATGAACCAGTGCTTATTCCGTTCGCTGTGACGTCGTCCGAGAATTTCATTCTTGCGTCACCATAACTCCTGAACAGTGCGCCCGAACTTTCATTATTGCAATCACTCATCCTCTTGTGCTACGAATTAATAATTCCACCCAAAAAAGACTATTATCATGGAGTCCGAGCAACTCATCCAAGCCATTACGTCCCTTGCTCAAAGCGTCCTAGCTCAACAATAGCGCTACGATAGCGAACGAGATGTTCTTAAAGCTGAACTTCAAGCCCAGCGGAAAGTTTTTGTCGATGCCCTCCAAGCGCAACAGGTGCCGGCG
>JAGJRO010000580.1:0-23074 GCA_022832285.1 Lepidurus apus apus
TTGTTCGGCGGACACATTTTCATAATAGGCGTAACACAATTTGAACGCTTCTATCAGGTCACCTCGTAGAAACCTATATGCCAGAGTTGGCAGATCCAGGGATTTAAGTCGATCTATATATGAGAGGTGACGGAGACTTCCAGGAAATTTAGTTATTCTCCTTTGGACTTTTTCTAGGGCTTTTGTCCCTGTTGAAGAACGGGCGCGTTACACAGTGGCCGTACTCAAGAATAGGTCTAACGAGCGTTTTATACAGCATAGACAACATTACTTTATCCATACAGGTGAAGTTTCGTCTAATTAATCCAGCCACTCTCGTTGCTTTAGCCGCAATGCTCGCGTAATGTTGGTAAAAATTAAGTTTTGTGTCAATCAGGACTCCAAGATCCCGTTCGCAGTCGGTCTTGGCAATAACTTCGCCACCCAGGACATAACTACTTGTGACAGATTCATTTCCAATCCTCAGTTGGTGACACTTTGGGATGTTCAATTCCATCAGCCATTTTTCCATCCAAAGCTCAATGCTTTTAATGTCATCTTGAAGCTTAATCATGTCCTCCGGGCAGTTAATTACGTTACTAATTTTTGTATCGTCCGCGTAAAAAAAGACTGTCGACTCAATTTTGTCTGTTAGGTCATTTATATAAATATGTTAAATAGTAACGGACCCAGAACCGAGCATTGGGGAACTCCGCTTAGGACATCTATCACTAAGTCACTGACTTCACCTTCAACACAAACTGTCTGCGTCCGATTCCTTAATAAACTTTTAATCCATTTAGTCAGGGTGGATGAGGTACTAGGACCGAGACCGTAGTCAACCAGTTTTTGAATAAGTCTACCATGGGGTACTTTGTCGAACGCCTTTTTAAGGTCCAGGTATATTGCATCAGTTTGGAGTCCCTTATCCGCATTCTTTTTCCAGTTCTCGACAGCGAGTAACAGTTGGCTTTCAGTGGGGTGAGATAGGATCAAGGGTCGTCTGGTAGACCCTTGAATCTTTGCCCTTAACTTCGCCCTTCACTCAAATCCAAGATACTTGTGGAACACCCTCAAGTGCAAAATGGTCAACTTGAGTGTAACATCAAGGGAAAAAGACCTTTTAGTACACTTGTGGAACCGGCCCCAGGTAAAAAACCGAACTGTTTATCTGATATTATTTTTCTGTGTCTAAATTCGGTCAAAATGTGGTCAGCAATAATTGATTCGAGGATTTTGCACGTTACACAAGTTAAACTAATGGGCCTATAATTTGAGGGTAAGCCACGTTTCCAGGATTTAAAGATTGGGGCAACAACAGCACTTTTCCATATTGTCGGGAGTTGGCCAGAGGAAACGGATTTTCGATAAATGAAAGTGAGCGGTTTGACTAGGACAACAGCAGCTTCCTTGAGGACTTTAGGGTGTAACATGTCTGGGCCAGGGGACTTGGATGTATCCAACCTGTTAAGTTTCTCTAAAACCATTGACGCGCTAATATTTAGTGGGGGAAAAGGATCTTCCAAGACACAAGAGTCAACCTCTATTATATCTAGTTCGCGCGTAAATACAACAGAGAAGTGTCGGTTTAGTACATTTGCCTTTTCAATCGGTTCAGTAACGGGAAGTCTCGTGGTTTCATCTAGTAATGGAGGTATAATGGTTCCGTTCTTTCTTTTCGCGTTGACATATTTCCAGAAAATTTTGGGATTGTCTTTTAAATTTTTTGCCAGTAGACTTTCTCTTCTGATTGCTTCTTTTCTGGTGGCTATGCGCACTTTATTGCGTAAGCGTCGATAGTTTAACTCCATTGAAGAGTCATATTTGTTTGATTTAAAGGCATACCAGGCGTCTCTTTTTTCGGCTATTAATTTCAATGTTTCCATAGAAACTGCTGCTCTACTACTATGTTGTCTAAGCGGTATGAAGCAGTGTTCCACAGATTTCACTATGCGCAGGAATTTGCTGTACAGATCATCCATGGATTCTAAGTCTTGGAATTCTTGTTCCCAGTTGACTTTGGAAAGGACTCTTCTTATCTCTTGGTAGTTGCCTTTATAATAGTTCGGCCGTTGTATTTTCTTCTTTTCCAGTAGGTTAATTTGCAGGATAAGTTATTACAGCGTGATCCGATTTTCCAATTGGCGACTGGACTTCAACATGTCACAACCTCGGGGTTACTTACAAGTAGAAGATCGAGCAGGCTCGGTTTGTTTGTTCCACGAATTCGAGTGGGTTCTTCGATTAATTGGTCAAGGAAGTTATTGTTGAAACAATTAAGAAATACATTTTCAGGACTAATTTGTTGCGAATGTGTATAACGGAGTTGCCAATTAGCTTTAGGGAGATTGAAGTCACCCACTATAACTATATTTTGATTTGGAGAAGCTGTCATTTCCGAAATTTCAGCGCATATCTCCTTATCATTTTCTGCGGTACTGTTAGGACTTCTGTAACACACACCGAAGATCGTATTCATTCCATTTAAGTGACTGATTCGTAACCATAACATTTCTTGGGGCACAGATTCACGTTGGGGTACGGGGTACACTCTCAAATTGTTTTTACTATAACAAATAACACCACGCCCAAGATCACTATCTAAATGAATATCGAACGTATTGTATCCACTGATTGATAATTCAGCGGCTTTAGGTTTGAACCTGCAGTTCTTGGGTTTAACCTCCACAATTGCTATAATGTCTGGCTCTTCAGATTATGCAAGTAGTCTCGTTTCTTCAATTTTGTTTAAAAAAGAATCAGAGTTAAAGAACATACATTTAAATTCCGGTTCTTAGTATTTAATCTGGAAGGCTTTGCACTGGCGTTACGTCAATCCTGCTGAGAGATAGATGCAGCTGTATTCGACGATTTTTCTACACACGAGTTCGTGGATAAGCTAGGATGGTTACCAGCGCCTGAGCGCGCATTGTGCGATTTTTGTTCGCTCTCCTTCTTCTCTTTCTGTCTGATAGGGCAACTTGCGTCAAAAGCAAAATGTTCGCCTTTGCAGTTCGCACATTTTTTGGTACCCTCCAAGCATTTCCTTGTGTCATGCTTTTGAGCACATTTTCCACAAGTTGGTTCTTTATCTCGGCATACCGCGGCTACGTGGCCGTATGCTTGACAGTGAAAGCATTGATGATACTCAGGGGGGTTGTTGTCTTCTACTTTCACTCGTCTATTAAAGGCAAAAATCACTCCAGCCCGCAGCAGATTTGTCTTCTTCTCAATGCAGTCGCACGAGACCATGATAGACCCATAGGCCTTCTTACTGCTGGGATTTAGCCATTTAACTTTTTCTGCATTGAATGCGACGTTCAGACTTGATTTTTTTTCGGACAGATGTTGACAGATTTCTTGGTAATTCTGGTCCCTTGGTAGTTGGTGTACTACTACGCTTAAGTTCAACTTTCTCGAGATCATTCTTACCGGGCCAAGTGTGGGTAAGAATACTTTCTTGAGTAACGGTTCCGCTTTAAGCTTTTCATCGTGACTCTTGAAGACGAGTTTGATATTCCCGCTTTGTGTTTGGTGTGCCAGTACGGGATTCGGTATCTTAGCAGCCCTGAAGTCATCGTGAATCATTTTAAGTAAACCCTTACGGGGAACCTTGCTGGTTCTCTTTTCAACATCTTCTTGCTGTATGAAGAGCGTTTCCAATTCTCCATCATCATCTTGATTATCCTTGCCTAATTGAGGGGTGGCTGATGCTTGATTAGGCCAGTGCCTGGTCACTTGCTCATAGGGAGCTTGAGGTTGTTTGGCCAGCTCCTCTCTCAGAAGTCGAATTTCATCTATCAGCATTGGGACTACCTCCGCTAGGAGAAGTAGGGTATCGACCTTAGCTTCCAGACAACTGACTCTCTCTTTTAGGCCCTTTTGCAATTCCTGCAATTGAAGAGGCAATGATGGATCTGACTCCGAACGTTTTCGCAAAGATTCTCCGCTCGAAACGACCATTTTTTGCTGGCGACAACTCTTGCAGTTCTTCGCAGCAGGTTGATCTTTTACAAACGTGTTTTGACAGGTGATACAACCAACCATGTTGGCCTGGTCTTGCGTTTGGGAGCGAACACTTTCTGTAGTTTTGGTAGCCTGTTCATGCGCTTGAGAGCAAATGTTTCCATTGTTTTCTTTCGAGTTTGTTCGGGGACCGCCCCCTCCATGGGCAGGCCCCGTTAGCACATTAACCACAGGCAATCCAACACTGGCAGGGATCCAACACTTATGAAAATTGTAACAAGAACACTTAACTCAACAAGAAAACTATGTTTTAAGGATTTTCTGACTCGTATCGTACAGAAAAGGCAAAAGTTCGAGAGCACCCGGTATCAAGTCTGACTATCACGACTGTATTGAACGTATTCCAGATTTTCCTACACACGTTTAACAATTTCAAGCTTTGCGAAGCGTACTTCTGTATTGCCGATAATAACAAGTGCCGATTAATCGATTAGTACTAATCGATTAATTGAAATTTGGTGCTAATCGTTTACTAATCGATAATCGAAGAAATTTCCTCCCCGATTAATCGATTACTGAAATCCTAATCGATTACGACCCCTATCTCTAAGTGCTCGACACGTATTTGGAGGGCGTCATTACGGCCAATGGTGGCCCGCCACAAGACCCGGCTCAGGAGGGCGACGATTGTCAACACTATCGCGGTGAACGATCCTGAGATGGTTATTGTAGGATAGCTGATGTGGCCCCACTCGTTGGGGGCTCCCTCGAAGATGTTTTTGCGTTGCTCGGCGGCTTTCTGGAACGCGTCCCAAGTCGTTCTCCAACTGGCGGCTATGTCACCGCTTTCCTTCCCTAAATCCTTGATGTGGTCGGCTAGTTTCGGGTCCGTCCAGGTAAGGTTGGCCGTGGGCAAGTGTTGTTGGGTCAGGTTAATAGAAAAAGCGGCAAGGACCAAGCAGGCGTGCGCGAGGTGATGTTTGACTGACCGAAAGAGTCCAAGGAGGCGGCCAAAATCCACTCTCGGCTGATGGCCACACATGCAACACCATGGCCACACATGGTACCTCAATGATTCCTATCCCCTGGATTTTTATAGTTTTGGTCTTACCTTCCCCATTCCCTTTTAGGTTTGGGTGGCAAGCAATTGTCACTCCGATAGTCTTACCGGTTGAGTACAACCATTTGCGGGGCCCCACCCGGACTAAGGATGAAGCGTCTGCTTTCCTAACCTCTTTTCGGCAGAACCGTTCCGTCTGGTTAGCCTCATCTTTCATTAGGGCGGCCATACAGGAAGGTCCCGTAGCTGTTCGTCTGAACTCTCGTACTAGGGGGCATACCTTGATTTCGTAGGCCTTGCACGAGTCAACTTCGACTTGACTTAGCTCCACATACATCTCTCTATCCCCGGAAACGGCCAAATACTCGGGCAGGTCTAAGATTTCGCTCACGAAATTACTATCAGGTATTGGGACGGGTACATGCAGAACGCGAAATAATTGAAAGTGGTACTGTGGTTCATACAAGGGGATCTCGATGAATAATCGTAACTTCCCTTGGTAGACTGCGGAGTGGACACGGCAATGTTGGTATATAGCCCAGAGGCAACCCAGGTCTTATACCTCGACCCCAACCCATCCTTTTGGCAAGGCGGCGTTAATTTTCACTAAAAATTCGGAAGAAATTTTAGTGAAAATTCAAAACAAGAAAGTGAAATCCAAACAAGAAAGCGTTTGGCGAAATGAATAAAATAATTTATTTTTGTCAAAAATATTTTTTTTCAAGAATATTCTTATTTATTTTAATAGCTTGTTTTGTCCTTTCTTGTTTTGTGCTTTTTGCCAGGTAGAGGGATTAGCTTCGCTACTAAATGCCATTTAATTGAATGACCTGTCCTTTAGTTGACTGGGGAGTTTGGAAGGGTTATAGTGTTGAGAGCCCTGCATAAGCGTAGTTGTGGTCTAGACACGACAGGATTGGTCCAAATGACGACAAGCACTGTCATTGGTCAATTTGAAAAGGCTATGGTGCGATACTTAGTTTGCGTACTGTACATCATCCGGGCTACGGTCGTATCGCCTTCGGTCACGTGCCGTTGAGGTACCGTTCGAGCCCGGTTCCGTACGTGTTCCGGGATCCTCTGCAGGACCGGCATTCCATGGTAGATGTCTTCAGCCTGGGCTCCTCGGCCTTGTTTGGCACCCGCATCCCTCCCGGAGGCCGTGGCCTCCAACTGGGCTGAAGGTGCAATAGACGGGCCGGAGTGTAGTGGTTGTAAGGGTGGACTCACACTGGAGTGCCTAAGCCCTTAAGGATTGACACCTCATTGACACCTACACGTCTACCTGTCGTGAGCAGGAGGTAAAGGCGGGGACAAGGTAATTCGTAGGATGTGGCGAAAATAGTTTTCTTCCTAAGTCATATTGGTCAACCACCCTTTTGTGACCCTGCCTCATTCAATTAACGGGCTATCCATAGCTAGCGGCCGAAAAAGCCCACTGCCCGCTAATTGCTGGTAAAGGACGTCACAGGCACTCTCTTAGGGACTTTAGGCCTCATAGGCACCCAGTGTGAGGCCACCCTAAGAGCACACAGGGTTGCAATGGTGGCCAACCTGTAGGGGGAGGTGGCCCCGAAAGATCTTGTAGAATGAGGACATCCCCCACCCAGACTTCCTTCACGGCACATGGGGCCGGAAACACGTGGTTGGTCACCGTCCCTGGGCTATTGTGGTACGCCATGGTTCTGCTAGGTCTTTGTCAGGAAGACTGATTAAGAATGACGAAAAGTGGGCCCTTCTCGAGCGGGATTGACTTGCCAGCTAGCGGCTGGGAGACAACAGGGGGCGGGCAAAACAGATTTTAAAAGGAAGAGAAAAGGAATCATCTCGTGGTGTTTTGCGGGAATGGTCAGTCCCTACCCCCTCCTCCCTCCCTCCTATTCTTCGTCGCCCTCGCACCCATAGAACCTAACCTTCCGTTTGAGTCTTTGGGATCGCCTTACACGCAAAGATCCCTCTGGGCGAGCGCTATGCGTTACGCTCTCCGTAATGCGAGCCTCCGGCTCCAGTGGGTTTGGGGGGATGGTTTCGGTTGCCTCGCGGGACTGCAAGTCAGCAGGTTTGATGGCTAAAGGCGCAGCCCCACTAGCGGATTTTCTCCGTACGTTTTCTTCCCGTACGGATTTATTCCGTACGTTTTCGTGAAGTGCGTCCCGACTATTCCGCATTTCCCCTTGCGTTGATCAATAAATAAAGACTCATTTGCGAAAACCTCTGAGATGTTGTATTATTTTTGCTGCGATGTTGCATCACTTTGCCGTACATTTTTTTACAATTCTAATTTTTACAGAAAAAGCCTAGCCAATTTTTCTCTTATTTATCTCCCGCTTGGCGTTAATTGTATACCCTGTAGCTAAGCATAGATAACCACAACAACACAAGAGAGAGCTACACACAGTGAATAAGCAGTATACCGTAGCTAGTGTATTTATTTCAACAAATATCTGCGTGCAATACAAGCATCGTCATTCCTAACAACGCTTATCTTAAAGATATTACAACTGGCGACGAGGATGGGATATTGAATATTGATTAGAGCTTCAACTTTCTTCGGATCTGGGAGCATTCCGTTTTTGTTGAAAACGAAGCTAAAGAACGACACTTGGGACTTCTTTAATACTGTTTTGTTCCAGTTGACGGTTAAGCCATGTTCGTTCAGGCGATTGAGTACAGCGTGTAGCCGATTGTCGTGTTCTTCGTTTGTTTTGGCGTAGACCAGAATGTCATCGCTAATGTTTGTTTGGCCTTCTAGGACGGTTAGCGTTTGCCTAATAGCGTCTTGAAAAATCTCCACTGCGGCGTTCATTCCAAATGATAGCCTGGTGTAACGATGGAGACCGCAATGGGTCGAAAATGTTGTGATATAGCGACTGCTTACATCAAGCTCCATCTGGTGGTACCCATGCTTTAAGTCGATGACAGAGAAGACTGTTGATCCGTTGAGCTCGGCAAGGATTCCATCAAGCGTTGGTGTTCGGTGACGTTCCCTTTTAATTGCCTTGTTCGGCTCTCTCATGTCAACGCAGATCCTGACTTGATTGGGTGAACGTGGCTTGGGAACAACAATGATAGGGGAAACCCACGACGTTGAGCCTTCTACTCGCTCGACTATTCCTTGACGCTCCATGTTCGCTAATTCTTCTCTGACTTTATCGCGCAGGTGGGACGGAATACGCCGGTGAGGTTGTGCTTTTGGCGTGACCGACTCGTCAATATGTAATTTGACAGCTTTGCCTTTCATCAAGCCAACCTCTTCAAATAAGTTCGGGTATTTCCTCTTGAGCGTTTCTTCGGTAAACTCAGAGGTGATCCTGACGGTGTTGGCTATTTCAATAAGCTTGATCTCGTGGGCTGTGCTGAAGGATAATAGGTTTTCGCCTTCCTCCCCGAACACATAGGCTTTGGTCTCCGCCTTGCGCCCGTTGTGCTCAATCGTAACTTTGAGGGATCCTTGTATTTTCAAAGGGATCTTCTCTCCATAGGAAAATATGCGCTTCCTGGTTGGCTTTGTGCGCGGGGCTCCAAGCTTCTTGTACTATACCGTCCAAAAAAAACGAGTATAGGGAAACCACAGTGGTTTAATCCTTACCCATGGGACTAATTAAAAACTGCTCATTTTGAACCGGTTTGTCTAAAACCAAACCAAAACTTAAAGAAAGAGGAATCCGTTTTTACCCTGAGCTGGAGGACAGAGAAAATACTCATCCAGAAATACATTAGGATTATACTTTTCTTAGTTTCGGTTCGGTTTTAGAGAGGAGCAGGTTCAAAATGAGCAATCTTTAATTAATCCCGTGGGTAAGGATTAGACCACTGTGGTTTCCCTATACTCGTTTTTTTGGACGGTATAGTACGTTGCTTGGTCTATCAAGTTGATAGAGGCACCCGTGTCGATCATCATGTGGACTTCGCGATCGTTCATCGTGACGTATACATTAAGCAGTGACGAGTGAGGCTTCTTGACATAATAGACGTGTTCGCTTTCGTCATTTGATGTCTCGTCCTCTTTTTCCGACAGTGACCTCTTCAGACGGTGTGAAAGGCCATACGAACTCATCATCGCCATCCGACGAATCTTCTTCAACGTTTACCGCACGTATTTGTTTGCTCTTGGTTTCTTCTTTCTTCTTGGGCTTCGATGACGGCTTATATCTGCTTTCTTGGTGCTTGGCGAGACAACATTTGCTGAAATGGTTCAGCTTACCGGAATTATTACATTTTTTTCCTCTCGCCGGGCAGTCTTCGAGCTTCGGGTGATAGCTCCGCCCACAGAACTTGCAGGTTTTGTTGCCCTCGACGTTTGCTGTCGCCGATTGTTTCTTGATCATTAGTTTGTTGACTTGCTGGACCTTGTTTGTAGATTTCATCTTCTGCAGCTGCTGATCTGCTTTCTCCATGGCTCTTGCGCGGTCCAGGATTTCTGACAGGGGAATGTTAGGCTTTTCCAGCGCTTTCCGTTTAACGCGGCGGGACAAACATTATTGTATGAGTTGTAAACGGATTTCAGCTTCTTTGTTCGCGAACCCACAGTCCTTGGCCAGCTTGTGTAGACGCGTATGGTACATGTCCAAGGTCTCTTCAATTGTCTGGACGGCTTGTCGTAACAGGAATATTCGATAATCCGTGTTTTTTGTTGGGCTGAAGTAGTTGGTAAGCACTCGGCACACAGCTTCATAGTCCGTCTCCGTTCTGGTTTCAACTTTGCCGGGGTTGGGTTCAGGGTTTCCACAATGTCAGCAACATCTTCTCCAGCGTGGAACAACAAGGAGGCCTTCTTCCTCTCTTCTCCAATTGCAAATGCTGCCAGGTAGTTGTTAAAGGTGCGTAACCAGCGGCACCACCGCTCGCCAACTGTCTCCCTATCGGTATACGGGTCAAACATCGGTATTTTCTGTTGCGCAGAATCCATTGCTGTTCTTGAGTGCTTGTTTCACTCGGGCGTCAAAACGTGTTGCTAAGTATGCCGTTGCAAAGGATTAGTGTTTTGCTTGAAAAATACGATTTTACTCGAAGACAGCTTTTATCCTCGTCGCTTATTTTATCCGTATCCTTACTTTATCCTCGTCACTTTTATCCTCGTCTCGAAACCTGCGGTCTTGGTATTGTCTCGGTCTCGGGAACTTTTTTCTGGTCTCGGTCTCGAGAAAGTCGGTCTTGATAACATCCCTGACTCTTGGTTCAACAAAAGTTGTTGAACAGCGATCTGCGTTCGCTCATTTTATTGTGGAAAAATAATGCTATCGAGCTCAACAGGAGAATAGCCTCATCCACAATAAAATGCACCCCTAGACGCAAGACAAACAACGTTTGCAGAAATTGCGGGGGGCCGTGGCCACACAACGAATCGCCGTTTCCAATGCAAAATTGGCGCCGGAATTGTGGAATAAGCTGGCCATATCAAGCGAATAAGCCTTTCCCCGCAAAAGGGAAAACGTGTTCACGTTGCGGCAAGTCCAACCATTTTGCCGAGCAATGTAAAAGCTCGCAAAAGGGCAAGTCCACGAGTTGCACGGACCACGTTCGCCAATTGGAGCAAGAAGCTTCCAGCGACGAATCAGTCCTCAGAGTTCAAAGCAAAGGCGAATCAAGTACAATCGCCCAAATCGGAATATGTGGAGATTCCATACGGGTGATGATTGACACTGGATGCAATCTTCTAAGCGAAAAAGTGTACAAAACGCTACGCAACGCCCCACCCCTTGAGCCAGTAAAAACGAAGTCACCGCTTATGGGAAAAGGAAGATTAGCATCTTAGGATCTTTTAAAGCTTCCCTCACTTCTAAGTACGCATCGATATTAACGACTGTCTACGTAAGCAACGACGAAGACGAAAGAGTGCTTACTCAGCCGTAAAGTAGCCGAAGAATTGGGTCTGATAATTTTCACCAACGCCGTCTCCATTGAAGATGAACACGCTCGACTGAAAAAGGAGTTCCCAAAGCTGTTCAGCTGACTGGGAAAGCTACAAGGACATCAGGTGAAGCTATATATCGACTCATCGGTACCCGCAGTGACCCGGAAACATCGAAGAGTTGGCTTTCACCTCCGCAAAGCAATGTCCGAAGAACTCGATCGACTCTTGGAGAACGACATCATAGAACCAGTCCTTGATGGCCCAACGCCAAGGGTTTCCCCATGCATTATTGTTCCTAAACCGAAACAGCCGGGCAAATACAGAGTTTGTGCGGATATGAGGGCCCCAAACAAAGCGATCCTCCGTACTAGACACGTCATTCCAACAGTCGAAGACCTGATCGAGGATCTCAACGGTGCGAAGTTCTTCTCGAAGCTCGACACAAATCAGGGGTATCACCAACTTGAGCTGCACCCCGATTCGAGATTCGTCACTAGCTTCGCAACGCATCGTGGCCTATTCCGATACAAACATTTAAAGTTTGGCATTAACTGCGCGTCAGAAATTTTCGATGACATAGTCCACCAAATCATCATTGGGATACCCGGAGTTATCAACCGCAGTGACGACATTTTAGTCAAAGGCAAGAACAAAGAAGAGCACGATCTGAATCTAAAGGAAGTACTTCGTAGATTGGCAAAGAAAAATTGCACCTTCAACTTCGAAAAACGCGAGTTTGGGAAGAAGCAACTTACCTTTTACTGCCTGAAGTTTAGCGCCGAAGGTTTCGCTCCAGATTAAGACAAAATCAAAGCAATTAACGATGCGCCGCAGCCGGAAAGCGCTGACGAAGGTGTGATTATGAGGACAATGAAGAAAGCTCTTCGTTGCGCTGTCGCCGAAGGAGCAAGCTGGAGACAAAGAATCTCAAGCTTTTTACTTGACTACCGTGCCGCACCGCATCTTAGTACTGGAAAGTCACCTGGGTTCTTAATGTTTGGCAGACCCATGTGTTGGAATTTGTATCATTCTCCTTTTCTTTCTCTCACTTCTTTTCCTTATATGTGTGCTTATTATCTTCTTTATTCCGCACACGTGTACTGTTCTTTCTTTGTTTTATCTACGTAGTCTCTTTTTATTGAAACTGGATTTATGACTTACGTCGGGCTTGACTATATATTGTACGAAAAGGACGGACTCGGATCAGTTCGCGAACGGCAACGGAAAATTACACTAGTGAACTCTTGAAACCCTAAGTTGTTGTGATTCAAATATAACACCATGAGGACAAGACTACCTCAACTCCCCGCTAAACCGTCCAACGATGAAGTCCGCGAGCGTGATGCTACCTACAAATCCAAGTTGAAGATACATGCGGACAATCAAAACATCGCGAAATCCAAATGGGAGATGTGGTCCTGCTGAAGCGAGATAAGGTCACCAACGAGCTTCGAACACCTTTCTACACAGAGCCTTTTAAAGTCATCCAACGGAACGGAACAACGATCACAGCAGAAAACGGATCATACCGTGTCACCCGTAATATCACCTTCTTTAGAAAGTGTCAGGGCGATGTTATCTCTGCTAACCAGAGCCGTGTTCAAGAAGACGACAAAGAATTTGTCACCGTTCCTGAGGGCAAACGGCCGGAAGTTAACGTCCCGAATGAAGCTCAACCGTTAAGACGTAGTCAAAGTGAACGATGCCCTCCAAGAAATTTGCAAGATTTCGTCACGAATTGAAGATCTTAAAGTGACCATTTTGTTAATGTTGCCTGCTAATTATTCAAGTTCATTTTGTTTTTTTCATTTTATTTTTTCAACTAACAGTATGTTAATGAACAGTAACGCATATTCTTTTGTTAACAAAAAGTTATGTAATGTAGTGAGCGCCAGTAGATGGCACCACGAGGTTGGTAAACAGAGTTCCAAATACAGACAGACCGAGTTATTGGCAGACCAAAAGGCGTCTCAAGATTACTATAAACTATCAACCATATTATCAGTGATCATAAGTATATTGTGGCCAGGGCAAAGACAACAAACCACACTACAGGTGGGTGCCGGCTACTCCGGGTGGAAATGTTGGCGGAAGCATATTGTTTGCGTCACCACCATCATCACCTGGAAAAGGTTTGGTAATAACGAAGAACTGGTTCTTGATGAACTAGTTTCGTTGGATGGTACTGCTGAAAATGACGAAATTGTAAATGTTAACGAATGAACGACTTTTTTATATTTTGTATTTCAAATTAAAAATTAAAAATATTAACACTGAATTTCGAATTGTTTGAAAACGGAATTAGTGCTTGCAATTGTGTAAGATTTAAGGGTGATATCATGGTGTCGTGGTGGCTGCGGCGGTGGTCACGGTGGCGGTGGTCATGGTGGTTGGGGTGAGGGTGATGGTGGCTTCTAAATTTTTGAGTAACGGAAACTCGATGACATCAGTGGAAACATCTAAATCTTCGAGTGTTGGAAATTCGGTAAATGTGGCTTCCAACTGTGCATCTGTCACGGAATGACTTTGAATTCTATTCGAAGCCTAGTGAGAGCTGTCTTCTTAGCTCGCGCTCTCTCGCTCTCTTGCCTTCCATGGTTCAGCTCAACAGCAACTAGTGTTCGTGTTCAACAAGCAATACAAAGGCTTTTCTGCAAACATCTCTATTTCTCGAAGCCATCGTCAATTATAAAACACAACGCAGGCTCTATTTAATATCTCTTTCAATTTCCTACGCGAAATTATTGGTGCCGTGGCCAGGATGGCTTCGGAAAGACCTGATCCCACTCTTACACGAAGAGCACAACGTGATGCCATCACCAAACTCCTCAACAAGATAAACGAAGTATTACAAGATAATCTTCCCACTCCAGCAAAAGTAGTCAAGATACAGTCACTTGTGGACCAAATCTCAGACAAGCTAAGCTCCTTGGATGAAGTACAAGAGCAAATCAATCTTAGCCTAAATGACGACGACATAATCCTAGATGAATTTGAGCAAGCCGAAGATTACCGTATGAAGATCAATGAACACAAGACTGACATCCTGATTAGTTTGGAAGAGCTACGAAGAAGTGAGCAACTGCCATCTGAGACCTTAACCCAGACGTTTTCTTTGCCAACACCCGAAGGTAACTCTTAATTACCCAAACTGGCTTTACCTACCTTCGACGGAACCATCCTTAACTGGAAGGAGTTTTGGGATTCCTTTAACGCTGAAGTCCATAGCAATTCCCGCCTGAGCGATATCTCAAAATTCAACTACCTCAAGTCACTGCTCGAGAAAGAAGCCGCGACAACGATTGCTGGTCTTAGTATCTCCAACGAAAACTATGAAAAGGCCATCGATATTCTTCTTGAACGGTTTGGGAAGAAGACAAAAATTATTCCAGCCTATATGCGTGCCATGTATAACCTGCCCAAGCCTTCGCCCCATTTGCAAGACCTGAAGAAGTTCTCCGACACCCTGGAAGTTTACATCAGAGCCTTAGAGGCCTTGGACAAGTATACCGATTCTTATGGAGATCTGCTCATTTGGATTTTGTAAGATAAATTAAGTCCAGAGACCAGAAGAAACTTAGCAAGAGACAATCATTCTGGAGATTGGACACTAGACTAGTTCCGCGAGGCCCTCAAGAAAGAATTGAGCATCTTGGACTCCTTGGGAACCGTAGAGCTAAGAACGCCCGAGCAGACCACTCGTCAACGAACACCACAAACGAATTCCTCTTCGCCCACAGCTGCTGCGCTCACTGTCTCGCAAACCACGTCAAGAACATTACGTTGCGTCTTCTGTCAAGAACCACACACCTCAAGTACCTGTTCCAAGATTACGTCCGCCGAAGAACGTAAGAAGTTCGTCAAGGAACACAAACTCCGTTTCAATTGCCTTAACGGATCGCATACTGCTGCTGATTGTCGCTCAAGAAACTCGTGCTAGATCTGTCACAAGAAACATCACACTTGTTTACATCAAGCCACTCGCGCACCGGAAGGTGTCCGTGGTGTTTCCGCTACAACTGAAGGTTCAACTACTATTAAAACCTACGTTTTCCATGCTTCGTCAAGATCTCCCGGCAATAACTCCGTATTGCTGAAAATTGCCAATGCCGTTGTCCAGGTTGGACATAGAACCGCACATACTAACATTTTGTTCGACGAGGGCTCTCAACGCTCCTTTATCTCGTCCAAGCTACGAAGTCGTCTCCAAGCCCCTGTTGATCACCTGATCTCTATGAAACTCGCAGTTTTTGGAAAAACTAACCCTCACACCAACACGTTAAGGGTCATCAAGCTGACCATTATGGATTCGGAAGGGAAACCTATCCCCATCGCTACTCTTGAAGTACCTCAAATCGCTGCACCGATCTACGTGCCTCCCCTCAAGAAACTTCGTGAATTCAAGCATTTAAGGAATCTCCACTTTACGTATTCCTACGATGAAAAGCGTCCGTTTAATATCGACCTCCTTATTGGAGCCGACTATTTCTGGGAATTCATTGGCGATGTTATTGTCAAGGGTAACGGACCCACCGCTGTAAGTTCGCGTCTCGGCTACCTCTTATCGGGACCCACTCAGAAGACGGAAGTGGATGAACCCTTAATTTGTTTACTGGTTGGAACAATTGAACCTAACGTCGATCAACTTTGGAATTTTGACTCTTTGGGCATCACCGTGAAAGGTGATAGCAATTCTTCCTTTCTCGCCGCATACCTCCAAGATTCCGTAAGCATGTGTGATGGCCGCTACGTAGCAAAGCTCCCTTGGAAATCGAGTCTCTCTTCCCAACAATTTCGACGTGAGCCTCAAACGCCTTTTCGCCCTCTGTAACCGCTTACGTAAAGACCCCAAACTTATTTCTGCGTATCACAACATTATCATGGAACAAGAACATAAAGGGTTGATCGAAAGAGTCGACCTTTCACCTACACAAGAGAAGGCAACCCATTACATTCCTCATCGAGCTGTACTCAAAACGTCAAGCAGCACTCCCATTAGAATTGTCTACGACTGCTCGTGCAAATCGAACTCAAGTTCCCCTAGCCTGAACGACTGTCTGGAACCTTTGATCCTGAGTCGAAGACCATCTGTTACCGCTTCCGCGTCGTACTGTTTGGAGCCGAAAGTTCTCCATTTATGCTAAACGCTGTAGTTGCTCTTCATCTCCAGAAGTATCTTCGCCCTGTTGCTGAAGAACTGAAGCGTAACCTTTATGTCGACAACTTGGCCACTAGTCTGAGTAATGAAGCTGACCTGCTCCATTACTTCACCGAGTCTCGTTCCATTTTCGCCGAAGCAGGTATGAATCTTCGTGATTGGGCTACGAATAGTTCTCGTCTCTCCTCCCTTATTTGCGATTTGGGACTCTCCACCAACAAAAAACTAGTCAAGGTCCTTGGGCTAACCTGGGACGTTCAACGCGACACTCCTCATGTCGTCAAACGCGAGCTCGTAATACCAGATCCCTTAACGAAGAGAAAAATCCTTCAACTAACCGCGAGTATTTATGACCCTCTTGGCGTTATTGCTCCGGTTCTGATTCGTGCTAAGCTACTTTTACAAGATCTATGCAAGTTGAAGATTGACTGGGACTCACCCATCCCGACTGATCTTGAGAAGACCTGGAACCAGTTGGCCTCAGACCTGTCCGCTGTCCTCGAAACAACCATTCCTCGCCCTTACTTCTCCGAAGAAGTATGCTCCTTTGATTTACACGTCTTTGCCGACGCTAGTCTCAAGGGCTATGGTGCCTGTGCCTACTTCGTTTCCGAAAACGAATCTAGACTCGTCTTTGCCAAAGCGAAGGTCGCTCCTGTGAAGACCCTTACTTTGCCCCAACTGGAACTCACTGCTCTCCTAATCGCATGCAGGCTTGGTGCCTGGCTGGCAGAAATTCTGAAACCTACTGGAATGTTAAGGTCGGTCTACATTTGGACCGATTCGCAGATCGCTATTCATTGGACGCGCAACTCCATGCCGAAGAAGGTTTACGTATCACATCGAGTTCAAGAAATCCGAAAACTGTGTTCCTCATTGGATGCTGAAGTTCGCTTTTGTCCTGGTTCTTGTAATCCGGCTGATCTTTGTACAGCGGCGTTACCGCCAAGGAAATTCTGAACAACGATCTCTGGTTAAAGGGACCTACCTGGCTATGCTTTCAAAACGAATGGCCTGTGTGGGAAGAAACTGTCCTGTCCGTATTTGAAGTTCAAGAGAACGTCACCCTGCTCACCATGTCCTCCTCTTCCGATGACTTTGAGTCCTCATTCAACTCTTGGTCTAAACTCAAGAAAGTCACGGGCTGGATTCGCCGTTTTATCAATAACAGCCGCTCACCCCCTAATTTGCGAACAAGTGGACCTCTTACTCTCGAAGAATTTGATCATTCCGAACTCCTACTCGTACGTCGTTCGCAAACTCGCCACTTCCAAAAAGAGCTCTCCGAGCTAGAAAGAAATGGCAAAAGTACACCACTTCTCAAACAACTGAATTTGTTCCTTTCGGATGGAATAATCAAATGTCGTGGCCGAATTCAAAACGCCCTTGTCCTGGAAAGTGCTAAGCACCCTACCCTGATTTATCAGCGCGATCATATCGCTAGCCTCCTTGTAGNACTGAATTTGTTCCTTTCGGATGGAATAATCAAATGTCGTGGCCGAATTCAAAACGCCCTTGTCCTGGAAAGTGCTAAGCACCCTACCCTGATTTATCAGCGCGATCATATCGCTAGCCTCCTTGTAGAGCATTTTCATAGTCTCTCATTGCACAGTGGAGCAAACGCAACCGTCGTAGCCTTGCGACAAGAGTTTTGAATTCCTCAAGTTAGACGTCTGGCTCTCTTCGTGTCACGGAAATGCGTCACCTGCAGAAAGGTGATTGGAAAGCCGTATTGCAAACTACCTTCTCCTCCGCTACCCTCGTTCAGAGTGCGTCCTGCGAAACCTTTCGAAGTAGTGGGCATCGACTACACCGGTGCACTCTTTGTTAAGATCGGAATCCAGAACAACTCCGGAAAGGTCTATATTTGTTTATTCACCTGCGCAGTCACTCGCGCGGTACATCTCGAACTAGTGAAGAATCTCTCCGAAGAATCTTTTCTGTTGGCGTTCAGAGCCTTTTGTGGTCGTCGATCCATTCCTCGCTTAATTATCTCGGACAACGCTACTACCTTCGAATCCGCTGCTGAATCTCTGCGGACTGGGCAGCAAGACCCCTCAGTCCAGAAATACCTGATTAATTTCAATATTGATTGGAAGTTTATACCCAAGCGTGCCCCTTGGTATGGGGGATTCTGGGAGCGTCTGATTGGCCTGACTAAAACGTGCCTGAAGAAAGTCTTGGGAAAATCGCGACTCAATTTTGCTCAGCTCTCCGCTCTCGTCATTGAAATTGAAGGTCTGTTAAACTACCGTCCACTCACTTACGTGTCATCTGATGTGAACGATGACGAACCTATCACTCCCTTCTTCTTATGGGTCATCGAATTCGACAATTACCCTTGTCTGAATCTTCACTTGATCCCTTTGATCCAGATTTTTCCTTGAAGCTCACTCTGAAGGACTCGTTGGACCACAAGATAGAAGCGCTGATGCACTTTCAGAAACGTTGGCATCGAGAGTACCTTACCGCACTTCGCGAAACTCACCGTAACAATCTGGGTACCTCCGCAGAACACATCAAGATCGGTGATATCGTTCACGTGCACGACGATAGCAAGCGTGTTCTTTGGAAACTTGCTAAGGTCGAAAGATTAGTGAAGGGCAATGATGGAATTGCTCGCTCTGCCATTATTCGCACTGCTCAAAGGATAACGAATCGTCCAATCTGTAAGCTATATCCCCTTGAAGTTGACATTGTAACTCCTCCTGATTGTTTGAGTGTACCTGATTCTGATGTTTCAAACACTAACTCTGATGTCGTTTTACCTAATTCTCAATTTTTGGATTCCCTTTCTGATGTTATGCTACCTGTGTCTGAAGTTGTTAAGTCCAATCCTCGTTTGTTACCTGATTCGTTTAATTCGCAAACTGTACGTGATGTTGATGTACTTGAACGTCCTCCTCGTAGAAAGGCGCATATCCAAGCCAAGCAATTCATTCGTGACTGGACTCGAGATCTCCAGGATGACGATCTTGGCGCGCGGGAGGATGTCACGGAATGACTTTGAATTCTATTCGAAGCCTAGTGAGAGCTGTCTTCTTAGCTCGCGCTCTCTTGCCTTCCATGGTTCAGCTCAACAGCAACTAGTGGTCGTGTTCAACAAGCAATACAAAGGCTTTTCTGCAAACATCTCTATTTCTCGAAGCCATCGTCAATTATAAAACAACGCAGGCTCTATTTAACATCTATTTCAATTTCCTACGCGAAAGCATCCATATCTGCAAAAACAGAAAACATTAACATGTTGATTAGTTTAGAAATATAAATAAAATAGAGCTTTTACCAAATTCACTAGTAACATCTAGGGAAAGGGGAGGTTCGATTCCCGTGTCATGTTTTACTATTTTTGTCCAGAGTTTTCGATGTAAGAGTTTTTGTTCAACCTTGACGAGATACACACATGCGTTGAGACAAGATCTGTGGAAATTGCATTTTATTTTACGGTTAACGCTACACATACATAAAGGAACACAACAGCTGGGCATTTTTTTCAGGTTTTATTAAACCTAGGCTAAGTCAAGATTATCTAGCAACTGTCTTTTTGTTTGTTTACATGAGCTACTTGTAAAAGCTGTAAGCAAACCAAATTTTCACGGAAAACAGTTTGTTGTTGTTTGTTTACCTTAACTTAAATGTACTCAAAATGGCGGATTCTGCCAACTCTTGCCGCGAGTGGCATAATTTGGTAAGAGCTCTATAATAACCCACCATCCTCGTTTTCTAAACATGCTTGTGGGGTAGGTGGGGGCATATTCATCGTTATCTGCACAACTTTTCCATGTCCAATTCCTGCAAAACAAAACCCATATATTTGAATGTACCACCACAATTACATTACACACATACATATACAACTTATAGATGGCGTATCAAAAACACAACAACAACAAACATGGTGGCGAAAAGTGGTAGTTTTGCAAGTCGGACAGACGGGGGTGTGGGATGTTGTAGTTTCGCAAATGGCCGGAGCGTAGGTGGTTTCGTAGATCTTGCAGGTGGGTTGAGTCTCATACACAGGCATTTAGTAGGTCCATTTCTCGGTGGGGTACTCTGGCTTGCTTTCGTACGACAAAGGGGGCGTGTATCCAGCCGGATACTCTTTTCCCAGGATGACATAGTTACTGGCAGGATATGCTTCAGACGAATAGGCTGGTTTCTCAGCCGGGTAGGGTTCAGGATACTGAGGCTTCTTCGTAACGTATTTCTGGAGCGTAAGGTTTCTGTTCGTAAAGTTTCTGTTCGCAAGGTTTCTGTGCATATTGCGTGTTCTTTTATAAATTCATAATTATATTTGACAAAAGAAAATACATTTTGAATTGTTGAACTTACAAAAAGTGTCTTTAACTTAAATGCCTATCCACGAAAAAGTGTCTAACTTAATCTCCGAAAAAGTGTCTTTAACTTTAATGCGTATCCCTGAAAAAGTGTCTAACTTTAATGTCTATTCGAGAAAGTGTGTTTAACTTTGATGTCTATCCGCGAAAAAGTGTCTTTAACTGTAATACGTATTCCTGGAAAGTGTATTTAACTTAAATGCGTATCCGTGAAAGTGCCTTTAACTTAATCCGAAAAAGTGTATTTAACTTTAATACTTATTCCTGAAAGAAGTGTCTTTAACTTTAATGGTAATTAAGTTTTGTTTAAAGAGACACGAGAGCTACTCAGTTGTGAGAATTTCGCCGACGCGAGAATCAAACGCTACAGCGCAGGCGCGCGAGACTTGGTGCTATGCGCAGGCGCAAGAAGCGTCGAGGGGCGGGGTTGGGGAAACGGAGGAATCATATTGGTGTAGCCACAAAAGGGGTGGGGCTTGTGGGAAACGTGGCTTCCTATTGGTGTTGCAGTAATAGAGGCTGCAGGAATGGTAGTACCTATACTACTTACTTAAGCGTGGTTCACACAGGCAATCATTGGCCTCGCTATCCAGGAGTCAAGTCAAGAGTCACATCCTGAGGGCAGGACTCGCTATCCAAAAAGGCGTGATTGCGGGTGATAACAGGCTATCAAAATAATTTGATAGCGGGCCCTGTGATTGCGGCGGTCGCCGTGCTTCCCTGCGTTGCAGTTTTTGAAATGTGTTCTAAATGAAATAATTGTATACTTTAAGGTGTATAAATTTGTTAAATTAACTTGTATATGCAGTCTAATTACTTTAAAAATGATAAGTATAATTAAGTATCATACTTTATTTAATTGCAATGTCGCATTTTATAAACAAAAACAAAGCAATGTAGAAACTTGTCAGAACAAACAGGTCGCTCTGAGTAAATTCTTGAAAAGAATGGAAGAAATGGACCAAACGGAAGTTTTACTCTGCGCTGCATCAGCCATGACTCTGCTATTGATTCCACAAATTATCAACAATGAGATTGCTGTTGCACAAGAACGAGAAGCACGACATGAAGTGAAGAAAAAGAAGAAGCGCAGATCTTGGGTACGTCCGCTGTTTTTGGAACGTGGAATTTCTGGATGTTACATAACTGTATTTGCGAACCTTATTGCTACGGATGAGGAATATTTCCAACAGTACGTACGCACGAGGAAATGTCAATTTTTTAAGGTTCTGGAATATGCGAAAGTGGACATCGAAAGTAAGAAAACATATTAGAGAACAGGCCTGCCCGAGGAAAAGCTGGTTATTACCCTGCGCTTCTTGGCCACTGGTGAGAGCCAGAGATCACTTTCATTCCAGTTTCGCTTAGGTATGCAATAATTCTGTATGATGGGCTCTGTTAATGTACAGTAATCAAACTATTGATCTTCTTATGGACTTTGCGTATTGACCAATGACAGTGCTTTTCCGTCGTTTTGACCAATCCTGTCGTTTCTAGACCACTACTACGCTTTCGCAGGGTTTTTAACACAATAACCCTTCTTAACTCCCCAGTCAATTAGAGGAACAGGTCATTCAATTAAGTGGCATTTAGTAGCGAAGCTAATCCCTCTACCTGGAAAAAAGGACAAAACAAGAAAGCGCAGGGCGAAAATGAAGCAAGAAATTTTTTGGTAAAAAATATATTTAAACAGAATATTTTGATCAAAAATATTATCATATATTTTAGTAGTTTGTGTCCCCCTCCGTTTAGCAGGTGAAAAGGGATTAACGTCGCAAGGAATCCAAGTTTTCTCTGTGTCCGAATCGGTGAAAGGGCCGAATTAAGAAGTTAATAATTCTTAGTATGAAGTCCTATGGTATGATCTCCGTGTTTCATTACGGATATGCTTATATATATGCTATATGGGCGAAGCTAATAGTGCCGAGAAAAGAAAGCATATCCGTAATATCTCTCACTACGGATATCTCTCATTACGGCTATGCTTTCTTTTCTCGGCACTATTTTCACCGAAGGAAACAGAAATCTATGATTACTCCCAACATTAATCCTTTTCACCTATGCTTAATTAACTTGGATAAGATCCGCGATGTTTTCTGATTCCTTAATTCGCCCCTTAACTCGCATCAATGTCACGGAGGTTGGAGGCCTGTCGGCAAAACACACAAACTACTAAAATATATAATAATATTTTTGATCAAAATATTCTGTTTAAATATATTTTTTACCAAAAAATGTCTTGCTTCATTTTTGCCCTGCGCTTTCTTGTTTTGTCCTTTTTTCCAGGTAGAGGGATTAGCTTCGCTACTAAATGCCACTTAATTGAATGACCTGTTCCTCTAATTGACTGGGGAGTTTAGAAGGGTTATTGTGTTGAAAACCCTGCGTAAGCGTAGTAGTGGTCTAGAAACGACAGGATTGGTCAAAACGACGGAAAAGCACTGTCATTGGTCAATACGCAAAGTCCATAAGAAGATCAATAGTTTGATTACTGTACAGTGCTGAGCAAAAAAAACGAGCCACCTAAAACCACAGAGGTCTAATCAGGCCTCTCGAGGCTGATTTACCCTCATTAGGTGGTGAAAGCGATTAAAGCAATCGCTTACAAGATGAAAATAGGCCAACGAATGTTACAATGCAAAATAAGTGAGATCCACTATTGAAAGTATAGAAGTAGCCTGTTGGCTTCTTTTCCAGGCTGCTTGTCAATCTCTGAGGAG
>JAGJRO010000589.1:0-22857 GCA_022832285.1 Lepidurus apus apus
CGAGATTAACGGACCGGCTAGCGGTTAACGATGGGAAACAATAGAACAAAAAAGCCTGCTTGGGTTTGCAGACTAACTTAGCAGACGGGAACATTAATTATTGGGCAACAGTGAAATTTTCCTGTTACCGACTAGGTAGGCCGAAATTCATTCTTGTCAACAACAATTTTGGGGGGAAGGTTACCCGTATTAGGTATGCGTTATACTCATAATAGGGGGTGCCCACTCACTTTGGGGCTACAGCTACCGGTTTTGAGGGCTGTGTTGCCAACGGGTATGGCCAAACACCGCTGGGCAATTGGCAGTCAAATATTCGGATTAAGGGAGACGAAATGAACTTAGGTGTATTAAACTCAAAACAACCACTTAACAGTTCCAACTCAAAGTACACTTTCTCTTATGTTGTCTAAAACGCTCTCGTCCACAGTTCAATCGCAACTGTCTTTTTCTCTTTCGAGAAAATCGTAAGCTCCCCTTTCTCCCTCTTTCCCTTTCCTTTCCCTTTCCTTTCCTTCTCCCTTTCCCTTTCCGAACCGTGCTTGTTCGGAACAGGCTGGTTCCCCGTTGTTGAGAGGGAGAACCATATCTTTGGGGAGAGGTACCCATCTTGAGTAGTCACTACCAATTTTAGCATGTCGTTACATACCGGATTTAGGTACCCTTTTTAACAGTGTGCGATCAATGTTTGAGTACTGTACAGTACAAACGAGTTTTGACGGCGAAGAACAGCAAGTATATTGTGGACGCCAAAAAGGTATCAAAGGAACTCGTTACGTGTCTCATTTGTAGCACTTTTATCACTTGAATGCACTCGTCTTATCTATTACCGTAAGAACGTTAATTCCGTATTAACTGGTTTCTTTGGTTATTACGTCGCAAATATTTGTACATTGTTTTTCGAATAAACTGTTTCAAGTTTTTTGTTGTTTTACGAGTGGCATTTTCCCGCCGTTTGAAGTCATGGGCGTATTGAAAATTAAACCACCTGACTTTTTATTAATAGAACAGAAAAAACTCGCTAATGGATCGTCTTGAGAAAAAGTCAAGATACTTATAAACACAAGTCTGTAGGATTGCTCCTCCAAGTAAATTATGGTCTCGCATGATGTGGAAAATGGCGGAACTGGTGAGCCATATTTGAATGACGGGCACTTCGCGCGAGGATATGTAGGTGTCGATATCCCGGGATAATGTGATATTGTGACGGTCTAATTTTGCCAGGGCATCAATCTGGCAAGGGATTAGAGTAATGTTCGGGAAAGTTGGATTTAATGAACTGTATTCGGGTAAATACAGGGGTAAAGTTAAGGAGGACTAATACTACAAGAAAACAAAGGACTACCACATAACACTCGACTACAGGACTCACCACGACTCTCGGTACTCTCTCCTCTAGACTAACTCAGACTGCCTAACAATAAGACTCCCTTGCAATCATCCTCGTTCCCAGGGATCTATCTTGCCTGGTGTACTCGTACAGGATGTGTAATCCGGTACACAGGCGGATGGATCCTCTGGCATTACACTTAGTAAGCTAAAAAGTAAAGCGAAGCGTGGGAAAAGCAAGCAATGTGAAATATAGCCGTGACAATATGAACTCTAGGGTCCGCGAAAGGTAAGAAAAAAGGCTAGTTTTGCTAACCAAGGGTTGTTACGTTGCATAAGTCCAAGTGAGCGTTTTGCCTGTAGGCTTGACACAAAAACTGCCGGGCTGTTGGTATAGGGTTAGCAGCTCTGGTGAACTTCAATCTTATATGAGAACGTTTGGTTTCTTAATTTGTACGTTTTATTTTGTTTTTTATGTATTCAATGGTAATAAGCCCAGCTAAAATAGCAGGGCATGTCAAATGAAATAGCAGCAAAAATGGAAATTAATTATAATAGAAAACGAGCTTAAATCGATCGGAAATAGCTCGGGCGTTATCAGAATAGCTTAAAAACAGGCAAAAAGCTTTAACTTATTTACTAAAGTCTCCAACCACTCAAATTAGGCGACTTCCTTCACTCCGAATGAACCAATCTAGGGCGAGTATTGGGTTGCCATGGTTACGGTCGGCAACAACAATTCAAATTAACTCGTAGTGTCTCTTAATAAGCAACTGCGACATCGAACGCTAGTACCTTAAAACATGAGTTTGTCACCTCTCAAAATCGTCCTGATAGGACCAGTCCAGGTGAAACAAAAAAGAATGTTCTACAAATTAAAAATAGCTTGCAGATAGTTCGTTAACACAATTATGATCACTAATTCGAAATTTTCCTTCAGACTGGCAAGTCCTTTCTAGCGAACATGTTAGCGGATGCTAAGGACAGCCCTGGGAATAGTACTTATCGTTCTACCAAAGGCGCTCGAATCTTGGAAATGCAAATGCAAAATACTGCCAGTGGTAGTAATAAGGAAGCATTGGAGCTTCAGCTATGGGACTGCAGTGGCAATGAACGGTAGCATCATTTCAGTTGCTTCGCAAAATTCAGTTATCAAATGATTGAAACAGTTATGAAGCTTGTTGGTCAGCTGCAATTCGCGATGCCCATGCCATCGTCTTAGTCTACTGTCCAGCGAGCGGCACTAATCATGAAAACCAAGTTAGGATTTTGGAGAATTTCTGTGAAAATTTTAGGAACCAACACCTTGCGGATAATCGTTACCTCATTATTGCTAACCAACACAACTCTCAAATTGCGTATCCACCTCCACTTCGTAAACTCTTTCAAAAAAACTTAACGCTAGCCATCCTATATGGTTTAAATATATTTTTTTTGTGTAGCTGGAATGCTCAGGAAACTAAACACAGTCATCTGGGAAGAAAATAGCCGGATCGCTTCAGAATTTCAACGCTTTATTGCTGCTATTGACTCGGAGATAAACGCACAACGAGAAGAAGAAGAGCAAAATATTTTACACGGAAGAAAATACTAAAATGTATAAATTCCACATTGTGTTGATTTAATACGAAGCCTTTTTTGTTCCTATGATTTTCAGGAAATAGCTTAACTGTTCAACTATAATGCTACGCTAGCGCGGAAAAGGTCTTGGCTTAAATGAGCCGTATCGTGTAACGCTTCGCAAATAACAGCTGGTTTGCCAGTCCCGTTGAGACTTATGCAGAATTTGGACACGGCAGTGTTAGGAGTGATCCTGCTTACTTCACTGAATCCACCAGGGACTACGCAATGCAAATCTTCCACCAAATAAGTGAAAAAATCCCTTAGCCAGCCACCGTGACACACAATTGCTACAGTGAGACTACTTTCGGGCCCCGTAGGACCACTGGGGTTTTCGGGTCCATTTTCTGACTTTCTGAAGGACTTACAATGATCGCAAAGCTCCTGAAATTGAAATTCCCAATCAATTAATATTAATATAAAATCTCCTTTCCAAAGCGTTGAAAATATTACAAACAAACTTCAGATTAAAATAGCGAACAAACTTATTAAGATAAATTGAGCGGCGTAAAAAATAGCCAAGTCCGAAAAAGTCATGCAAAACTGACGAAACAATAACTTAACTCGAGCATTATTTAAAAATTATTTTGAACATTACTTCGATATTTAAACATTTATATACCTGGAAAAAGGTTGTTACTCGACTTCGAAATTGTTGTGGTGTTTCGGCGCCCGAGGGCGTAAACTGCGGTAAAGTTTTGCCGGCTTCTGCAGCGATTTTCCGCAAATCTGCCAGAGGTTGACCTTGGGCCTCTCCGTAATGCTAGAAACATAGTTTGAGGTTTGTTTTGAATTCGGTTTTTGCTCTGTAAAGTGCCTTGCTCACCCTTTCGCGCAGCAGAGCGCTTGTTTGAATGGAATAATCCTTAGATGAGGCTTCAAGTGCAATTTGCGTGGTGTGAAGGGCTCTTTGTAAATCGCTGCTCCACAGCTGACTGATGTCGTTTTGCGAGAATACGTTCCCCAAATGAATGGCTTGTTGACGGCCGGTGGGAGATAAAGGAACATCGAGTTGGCCTTGTATAACACTCTCTTTATTATGCAGCGTCTCTCCACTTGATTAAAGATAATTCAACCAAGACCAAAATAGACATAATTTAGATCTAAAATTATATACCCCGCTCAACAATGAAATTGCCTTCTCGCCCATGTAAAATTGCACAGTAAAACTAACTCCAGGGTCAAGTTTAGGATTTTCCTTCTCTTCTAGACGATATCGCTGGTTATTCTGATTGTTATTTAGCCGACATGTTGTTTATCATAAATATACGAGTCAAGATTTGACCTACTTCCCGTTATAAAAGTACATAACCCACGTCGTTTTACTTAATTGCTAGAATATTAAGGTTTTTCATAACGCGTTCGAGATAGATTCTATCTAAATGACGTGAATTTAAGTTTTTCGTTATCACTGTTAGTCGAAATAAGGAAGCTTCAGTATTGAGTGCAGACATGCAGTGGGAGGCTTTTTCACTGTTGAGTCAAAAACTACTTACTGTCGAATGGCTAGCAAAGTAAAGAACATCTTCGAAATTACCAAGTCAAGGTTAAGGAATGCTTTGAACTTTTTTTAAAAAAAAAATCAAGGCTTTCAGTATTGCTGGGAAATGCAAACCGGTGTTTTGTTATTGATCTAGCACGTTCACGGTAGCCAAACGCATGTTTTTGATTCTCAGTCGTATTTGAGCCGTTAGAGGCCAGGAGGATACAGTTTACACAGTTTTGGGGGCAAGGCATTTTCCAACACATAACGAAATATCGAAAAAAGAGATGGAATGTAAATTCTTTTCTATAAGGATGTAAATTCGTCCTCTTCGTAGACAACTGCAATGTTATACAAAAGTTTTTTGCTTCTCATGTAGCTGAACGAGTTATTAAACTCCAAGACATCTGTCATATCAGCAATTTGAAAGCTAGACACACGTGCCGTTCAGAGCAGACCATTTTTTCCGGCTAGGTAGACACGGCACTTAACGCGCTCTTTAGGGATAATAATCTGCAGATTGTTCGATTCACATCGTAGAGGCCATCCACAATTGGCGCCACCTAAAAATCGCGATTTTTTTACCCAAGCCCCCCCCCCCATCCTTCGTTATCAACCGCCATTTTTGGTGTCACCCCACCCTCTAAAATGGCGCCATCACCTGGTTGACCCATCATAGATTAAAAAAATGCATTTTTTTGGGAGGAAGTATTTTGTATGAAATCTCATGCTTTTTAACAAGATTTCAAGCAGATGTGATGACTTTTACATCCGTATCCGACGCAAGCATGGTTTGCAAAGAATCACAAGTTAAATTTAGAGTTACAGGATGGCGTCACTTTCTTACCAACCCCTCCCACCCTCTCGTCATCTCGCGTCACCTTTTGCTGAACCCACCCACCTTCTCCCCTGATGGCCATTTGTGGACGGCCCCTATAGACATCAAACTGACATCTTCCCCGTCGCTCTTTAAAAAAAAATCAAAGGATAAAGAATTTTGATTACTCAGCTTTCAGGAAAAACTTTTGTACTTTAGCGATGATGTTCCTTGATTTTTAGTTTGGTATTCCAATTGTTTAGTTTCTCATGCGTACAACTGTCAAGCCGTGAAATTGTCACAATTTTTGTAGTCGATCTGTTGCTTTCCAAAGAACTCCTTAGGAACCTCTCCTGCCATTGCAAATCTAGAGGGGCGAAAGGGTCAAAATAGTAGTAAGTGTACTTATCTATAGGACTAATGTGTATCAGAATAAAGTAAAAAGTACCCTGGATGAGCAATAAGGGTTTCCATCAGGATCATCAGTACGAGTTCCCCCCCAGTGAACTGGCAGAGTTGATCAAAGCTGAAGTCCAGACTTCTCGATTGGAATCGAAAATAACTATTTTTTGGGCTGTCCTTTCATGAATAAAGGGCTTAAGCGTACCATAGACCACTGAAAAGTACCTAGGTGCTTAAAAACGAACGAGATTCCGTTATTCCGATAAACGCACATTATAGTGTTAGTGCCGCTATATTCACCGTTTACAACAATGGCTTTCTTGAGTGTTTCTGGATAATTAGCTTCGTGAATTTTAACCAGCTGCAAATCAAAGGACCTCCATAGCTATAATTAAAGTCGTACGATGCAGTGGTTGGCACACAGGAAAGGAATTTTAGCTAAGCAATGAAACTTAATGGTTTGGCTTACCTGGAGCCCAAGTGAATTTTACGATGCGTAAAGCCTTCCATATCAAAAATAAAAATGTGTTGATTTACGGATCGCTTCCTCATAATACGCAAACTTCTCTCCAAGCAAACCGTGTACTTGACATACATATCGTTTTTGGCACAACGAAACAAACCTTGCATATCGACCCGCCCAACTGGAATGATCCAAACTGTAACGAAAAGTGAAAAAATAATTAATTTTTTTAAATAAAGAATCCGAGCTGAGCTCTAAATATAAAAGAACACCGAAGCCTTCGTTTGAATATTAAGAAAGCCTTTAAGAACATATGGATCTTAAATTTTTTACCAGGTTGATGTTCTCTATCGTAGCCGGAAAATCCACCAGGATAATACTGACAGTAAACTTCAGGTGCTTTCCAGTCGTCAGGCAAAACGCAATCGCAAACGCCATTTTTAAACTGCAGATACCCAAATTAGAATCGTTTTGCTGTATAATACGTACGATTACTTTGACGAGAGTTTCTTGCTGTTTTGCATCGAGGAGAGCCATTATTAAGCTTGACGGGGGACGCGTTCCAGAGGTACAATACATACGCGAATGACGAGTGGGCAGACAGTACTGGATACGTAAGGCACCACTACTTTACGACGTATACCACGTCACGTTACATTTCATACCATGGAAAACTTCGGGACAAAAACTAAAAAGAAAAAAATGGAAAATTAGCAACGGGACTTGATTAATCTGCTCAGTTCTAAAAAGCAAAGAAACTAGGTAGTATACTCGAGGGACTATGAAAGGCCATTTATCAAGCCCACTTCCGCTCCCTCCGATTAATAATCCCAAATAAAGTGGCACAAAAAGACCTATTTTTCAGTTACTTATGTATGAGCATATTTTACATCTGTTCCTAGTTATGCCAGTGTTCAACTCTCAAAGATAGCGAAAATTAGACACGGTTCATGGCAAGCCAGCCACTTTTGCCAAAATACAGCGCCTACCTGAGCCTAAGGTCGCGGCTCCCCTGGGAGCAGTGTTCTGGATCTTTTTAAAAAGATTAGGTCAGATCAGATCAATCGGCCATTTTTTATCTGATCGGCGTTGACCCTAAATTGGCAGTGATCTGATCGATTTTTTCTGGAAATTTACCGATCCCGACCGATCCAAAATCAGGCCGTCCTAGTGGCCATCGGTTCGAAATTTTTTCTACTGTTTACATAAAATGATCTGATCTTTGACCTGATCTGATCGGTTTGGATATTTTTGATCGGATCTAAATTTTCTGAAATTTTGCAACTTTTGATCTGATCGGGTAGACAGAAGTTGACGACGATCGGAAATGATCTAAGATCACACAAAAAGCATCGATCCAGAACACTGCCTGGGAGCCGCGCCTCACAGTTTGACAACCATAAAAGCTATTGACGTTTCTCACGTAAGATCCTCCTGGACTCGTAGCGTTTTTCCAGCCCTCTTTGACAATGGAGCAAAGACGCATTAATAAGCAATAACCGATTGAAAAGGTAGGATTAATAATTTGTCTAGAAAATGTTGTGCTAGCTCTCGAGTTCAGCTAAAAAAATGGTATTATATTCCGAAATGCAAATCTCATTTCAAATCAGCTGAACGTCTTAGCGTTTATGACATAATTTTTGTTTACAATACCAATAGATCACTAGTTGTATATATAACTTTTTTCAAATGTTGGTTAAACTAGTGCAAGTACTTATATTCGTTATGTTGTTAAACAAGAAAAAAATTAGTTTGTGAGTGCCCGTCACTGCTGCGTAATTACTGGATGGTTTGCTACACAACAGGCGAGCCATTTCTTCGTTTAAAGGGGGAGTCAAGTACAAAACAATAAAAAAATGTTATAGAGGAGACCAAATGAAGTGTTCTGGCTGAAGAACCCCTATGTCAATTATGCATATTAACCGAGTAATTAATTATTCAGCGGTTTAAGCTCCGCCCCTTTCCGCCAAATTTCAAATTTTCCTATGCTTATAACATTGGGGGACGAAAAGTCTCAATACCCGAAGGTGGAGGAGTGGGAAGAAACGAAGAAACGTGGTGGCTCTAACAAGGACAAGATGTGGCCACGGTAAAACAGGCACATGGCTGCAAAGGTTCAAATTAAAAGAAGACCCCAGCTGCAGGAACTGCGAGGCGAAAGATGAATCGGTGAAACATATAATAATGGAATGCCCGTGTTTTACTATCCAGAGAGGGAAGATGTTAGACAAATTGCGAAGCAAGGACATTCCAGCTACGCTCGACCAGGAGCGCCGTTTGGGGGGGTGCAAGGGGTGCAATTACACCCCCTGGCTCGGTGAGCTGCTGATTTTTTTAAGGCTCGCACTGGTTGAAAAAATGGTGACCGTCATCGGGGAATAGGGAAAAAATAAAGCCTTTTTCATTCTGCCTAAACTAAAATTTGTATTTGATATCCTAAATAGTCGTGTTCTTCCCGAGAAAAGGGTTATTTCGCCTACACCGAGACAGGAAGGGATCGTTTGCCACTATAGTGCTAATTTGCAGGGTATAAAACCCGAATTTTGCAAAAGAAAACCGACATGGGGCCAGTGAGGTTGCCCTTCTTTCGCGTTGCCCAAAAATGTGGTTCATCCAGATGATTTCATGCGTCAAGACAACGTATGTTTTCCTGAACTTCCTCTACATTTTCTTGGCAAAGCAAAGTGAAAAAAATGAGGTAGTCGCTTTGTCTTTGGATACGAGATGTCGAGATCGGTCCTATATTCATCGCCAAACAAATGTTTTACTTTCTGTCAACTGGTGCTGTGACAATGTAAAGTAATTGTCGGACTAACTTTATTTCCAAGACTCTTAAGTATTCGTGAAAGCTGTTTGAATAAAGTTGTTTTGATGACATGGCCCAAAACATAATCTTGAAACAGCAGACCATAACAGAACTGGTGACAAAACGCATATTTCTTTCGAGGGAGAATCAGGTAAGTGAATGTGAACTTAAATGTCTGTTAAGTTAGAGACAACGTAATTTTAGCACTTTTCAAATACCATGAATCACGTGAAACAAAAATATGCTTTGTTCCAACGAACATTTTTTGATTTTAAGAATTCTCTAAGACTTATTAAGCTAACCCAATGAAGTATACTAAAGTAGTAAAATAGGGATTACGTACTCTGATTCCAGTGACGAAAAAATGTATTAAATTACATTATGCAATGATTTTCTTGTGATCAGCCATAAAGTTTCCCATGTTTAATCGTCAAAAGAAAGTGGTTCAAAGTGACATTAAGTTTGTCACGTTAATAGTCTAACTTTAGTCCTGCCTAACAGTTCCTCCTTCCGTTTTCACATCAGAATGTGAACAGAAAGATGGCACTCCGGCTGACGAAACCATAGAGAGAGAGAGCATCTGGCCCTTTTCTTATGGGCCTTCTGTCACAACTTTTTTAGCCTTCTGGCTAATCCCTTGGGAGGTGAGGGTTGTCCCGACCTGCTTCACTCTACCTTCCTTATAGCGGGAACTATGAAAATGAGTTTAAACGTAAATCGATAGCTAGTAAATCGATAGCTCGATTCTTTTGCTCCCTATATATTGATATTATTATATTGATATTATTTGAAAAGATATTGTTATTGAGCCTTCAACTACAGTATGGTCGATACATTTTGGGCAACTATGTCGATTCATATCTTCTAACCAATCAACTGTTTCTTCCACTCCATGCATTTGGTCAACCAATCAACTGTTTCTTCCACTCCAGTTGGGAACCTCCTTTTCCTTCTATTTTCTTATGACAGGCCTTTGTACAGGGATGCTCTCTCTATCTTACTCTATGGACGAAACCACTGAACCCATAGCAGAACCTACATAATTGTTCGTAGATCAGTACCAGGCAACTGTTTCCGATATCCAAAGCAGAAAAAAGGACGATAATCTGGATAACGTAACTCATCAGCTTCCTGAAGATCCTATGAAATGCTCTGTAGCGCCAATCAATGTTCAGCCTTGTCTAATGGGTATCAATTCCTATAGCCAAGCTCATCAAACTCAACAGAAAGTCCGTCACAAATTAACAAGAACACTCCAGCATCTGACTCCTTCCCCTTCGACTTGTCGAAGACAGCTTACGACAAGCCATCACAGCCTTCTGTTGCAAGTGGGTCGCCCTTTCCTAGCACAGGCGGTAGGAAGTTTTCGACAAAGTACTATTCCGTTTTTCCATGGATTGAGTATTCCGTTCTCTGCGATGAAGTCTTCTGCTTTTACTGTCGACATTTTGGCGCTGTACTGTAGGGGTTTTGCACCCCCTGACTGAAATCTGAAACGGCGCCACTGCGCTCGACGATATACTGGGGTTCGGAGAAAGAACAAACCAAGATCAGTTATTTATACAGAGTATGCTGTGTAAATACTTGGAGGATACTGGCATCGCGGCGTACATATAAAAGTTGCGGAGGAGACGGAAGAAGTCCGTATAATATGACATGTGTATGTTTTTTGTTTTTGAAGGAATGCCGCAGACGATAATACGTCGGATAATCGACGTGGTTCGTCTATAATTTATTTTTAAAAAAAATAACATTGGGGGACAGTTGGCCGGAGGCCTAGCGCTTTAACCTATGAGCGCATTCAAAATCGATCCCAGTTCTCATAGGAATGGCATCATTATCTTTCTTTTGAATGCTTAAACAAGTTTGTAGGTGCTTTGATTAATTGACAAGCTCAATCACAAAAAATTACTTTCTTCGCGCCGCGACGTGCGGGCTCCGCTGTACGCCATGAAGCAAGCGTTACCCGCAAAGTCAGAGCCGCCTCGCGCGGTCCCATTGCCAGGGGATGGGCTCTCGACTGCGAAGCCGACCCGAAACTTGCCCAAAGGCTCTCAGACGCGGGTCTCGGCCCGGTAGGACGGCAAGCTACGGCGATCGCGCGATGGCGCGAAGAAAAAGTCAGTTTTTTGTGATCGAGCTTGTAAATTATCCAAAGCACCTACAGACTAGCTTGAGCATTCAAAAGAAAGATAATGGTGCCGTCCCTATAAATAGAAGGTNGTCAGTTTTTTGTGATCGAGCTTGTAAATTATCCAAAGCACCTACAGACTAGCTTGAGCATTCAAAAGAAAGATAATGGTGCCGTCCCTATAAATAGAAGGTCCGATTTTGAATGCGCTAATAGGTAAACGCGCTAGCTCTCCGGCCAACTGTCCTCCCATGTTATAAGGATAGGAAAATTTGCATTTTGGAGGAATGGGGCGGAGCTAAAACCGCTAAATAATTAATTACTCGGTTAAAATGCATAATTGACGTAGGGGTTCTTCAGCCAGAACACTTCATTTGGTCTCCTCTATAACATATTTTTTTTCGTACCTTACTCCCCCTTTAAGAGTAATATGTGAGGAATCTTGAACAACGTTGAAGGCAGTAGACGTGGCAAATCCGCTCCACTGAAAATAGTCCTTATCTAAGTGATCGGTGTAAGAAATCTCAAAATTTCAGCACCAATCTATAGTACGAAGTCTTTACATTGTAAATTGTGAACTTGAATGGTGGATATCCAGTATCAAATTAGTTAATTTAAAATGTGAAAAACTACAAATCTCCTTGGCCAAAACTACTTTTCTTTCAAATTGACGGGCCTCAGGCCCACCCGTCTCCCACATCACCCGTTAAAAAGTGTTATTTACCTGTTTTACGTTAAGTGCGTTAAAGTTTTACTGTTCTACCTACATCTGTCCCTATCCAACCAAAGCTATACCCGATCAGCTACAGTGACGTCATCACAGTATGGAAACGTCTGATCCACAACCTCCAACCGGTTCAACCTGCACTAAAAACCAACCTGACAACATCGAGCAAGAAAATGTTCAAAACATGGATACACATAATCCAAAGGTGATAATCTGCGGAGGCTGCAATGAACCTTTTGAGAAAGACCACGCGAGAACCAAAACCTGCCCATCTTGCAGAAATGAAGCCGCAACCAAAAGAACCAGATCACACTCACCAGGAGGAACCGTTAGGGTTACACGAACTCGCTCATCTTCAGTTGAGGAAGCAAATGCGGATAAGTTCGAATACGTAGCAAACACCATCCGAAACATCCAAGAAAACCAAATGTTATTAATCCAAGAGGTGGCCAAGCTCACGGATACCATCCAGACACAAAGCACTTGGATCCAGAATCTCGAAAAGGAGCTCAGTTCACTACAACACCAACGAGAAAACACAATTTCCGATGAAGCTTCCTGGACACAAGTCGTCAGACGTGTCCGAAAACCCCCAAGAAAACCCGAAGTCGACGTCCCTACCCCCGCTAATGTAGGAGTCACCAACAGCAATGTGAACAAAGCTACCCAAAGGCCCCATCAAGAGTACGAAAATGTACTGGTAATTCAACAGCAAGACGTCTCAAAACGGAACCTTACAGTCGCAAGGAGATACCTGTTAACTCTTGTCGAACAAGATATAAAAGAGAAAAACCCCAGAGCTCCAGCCCCTATCCTAGCCAACAAATCACCAGCTGGCAATCTGTTTCTAACTTTTAAAAATGCGAATGAAATGATGGAAACTGGAAATCTTTTAAAAGAAACTACACTTTCCCGACTCGGATCCGTTAAGACTGTCGTGAGACAACGTAACCAGAAGATAGTTATTCACCAACTTCCTCGCGACCTCGACTTGAACACTATTTGTACCCACATGTCAGAAAAAAACTCAGCACTCGGCGTACATTTTGTAGCAGACCAAGCTAAATGGCTGAAACCGAGCAGCACGAAAAAGTTTGGATCAATTTGGTACATCTGCTCAACAACGGAGGAAAAAAGCAAACCTCTCAACGTAGCAGCGCTCCTCGCCTTTAACAGGGTTGTGCAGATTGAGGACGTAAGACATTCACCTTTAATCCAATGTTTTAATTGCCTCGCTTTTGGACACATTGCCTCAGCTTGCAAACGCCTAATCCCCACCTGCGCAAAATGCGCATCAGCAGAGCACTCAACGAACGCCTGCCACGTCAAAGAACTGAAATGTGCGAACTGTCGCGGCAAACACGAAGCATTTGACCGTTCATGCCCAGCTAGGATTGCTGCTCTCGAAAAATTGACAAATAACCCGACGGCAACACCAACGACATCGTCACAAACATGAAACGCACGACTAGAAGTGACGCTCAACAAATAACTGACGTAAACCTACCTGACCAACAACGAAACAACGGAGGAATAAACATCATCTTNAATTGACAAATAACCCGACGGCAACACCAACGACATCGTCACAAACATGAAACGCACGACTAGAAGTGACGCTCAACAAATAACTGACGTAAACCTACCTGACCAACAACGAAACAACGGAGGAATAAACATCATCTTTCATAACATAAGGAAAAGCTTTTTCCAACTTACAGAGACTCTGAGAGAAGCAAACATTCAAGAAGCGAAAGCAGTTTTCATACTAGAACCACCTACAAAGATGTCGAATCAATCTCAACAGGGTTTTGACCTAATTATGCCTCCGACGGAGTATAAAGGGGTGGTCTGTTNCTTACAGAGACTCTGAGAGAAGCAAACATTCAAGAAGCGAAAGCAGTTTTCATACTAGAACCACCTACAAAGATGTCGAATCAATCTCAACAGGGTTTTGACCTAATTATGCCTCCAACGGAGTATAAAGGGGTGGTCTGTTTCAAGAGACCAAATACGTTCAATTTTCAAATCCAATCAGTACAAGAATTGTACTTCATTTCAAAAATAAAACCTGAGAATCTACCTTCCATAACACTTGTATGCATCTACAGAAGGCAAATCAACGATACACTTAGACTACTCACCGATATATGGCACCAGTTGAACGACACCACCTCTNCAGTACAAGAATTGTACTTCATTTCAAAAATAAAACCTGAGAATCTACCTTCCATAACACTTGTATGCATCTACAGAAGGCAAATCAACGATACACTTAGACTACTCACCGATATATGGCACCAGTTGAACGACACCACCTCTCCCATAATTCTATGCGGCGACTTCAACGCACATCACTGGTATTGGGAAAACAAACCTCCAGACGGACCGGGTTCACAGTTGGCCGTCTATCCGCAATTCTCGTAGACACCGCTACAACGTTCATCCCAAAAATAAATTTCTCGAACAAAAAAAATCCTTGGTGGAATTCTACACTCAAATCCTTAAAGAAAGATGTAGCTAAGAAACTAAGAACGTACCGCTCCTACCCAAATGCTAATAACGAAAGACTCTGGAAGGACGCTAGAAACGAATACACTAGTCAATGCCGAAAGGCCAGGGAGAGATACTGGGAAGACAAAATATCCACCTCAGACACAAAGATACTATGGAACTTAGACAGGAAAGCACGGAAAACTGCCACAAATAGCTCACTCGACCTTCTTCTCGACTCAAACCGGAAAACTTTCCAAAACGAAACGGAGAAACTAAATCACCGCGCAGAAAAACTACTCGAAGCAGACCTTAGNGAAAGCACGGAAAACTGCCACAAATAGCTCACTCGACCTTCTTCTCGACTCAAACCGGAAAACTTTCCAAAACGAAACGGAGAAACTAAATCACCGCGCAGAAAAACTACTCGAAGCAGACCTTAGCCCACCCATAAACAACAAACCAAGGAGGATGCAACCAGATATAAGTAAACGGCCGAAGTGCAGACATGAAGATCAGCACAAAATTTCACACGCTGAAATTACAACTATTGTAGACCACCTCCCACCCCAAAAGCACAGACCTCATACAACCAACTCTTATAAAAACACGTGGAAATCGATTGGACCTTATATAACTGGATTTTTCAACGCAATTGTAAAGCTAAAACACTTCCCAACCCCCTGGAAAACCGCTAAGATCTTCCCCATCCCAAAAGCCGGTAAAACGGACTACTCTACCTATAAGAGTTTTAGGCCAATTGCCCTTCTATCGTGCCTGGGCAAAATACTGGAAAAGATCATAGCAAATAGGATTATAACCCACCTCGAAACCAATAACTTACTATCCTCAAATCAATCGGCCTTTCGCACAAATAAGTCAACAACAAACTCGCTAATCGCGCTGTCGGACAAAATCCTAAACGGTTTCGACAAAACGAAAGTGACATCTGCACTCCTACTAGACATCGAGGGAGCTTTCAACAATGTCCTACACAGAAAACTCCTCCAGAAAATGAAGAAGAAAAGATTCCCAACCTACATGTCTGAATGGGTACGAAGTTTTCTTGAGAGCCGTTCAGGCTTCGTAATAAACCGCCCATCAATCAGTGATACCTTCATCATGCATAAAGGAGTACCACAAGGCTCTCCCCTCTCCCCAATACTCTTCCTCCTCTATATAGACGACGCACTCCACCTGCTCAAACAAAAACGTATCACCACACTTGCTTACGCCGACGACCTGCTCCTTGCGGTGACAGGCTCATCTAGCAAGATCAACGTTAAAATTCTTCAAAATGCCCTTAAAACGCTGGAAAAATGGGGTAAGAATCTAGACTTTATTTTCTCAAAAAGCAAGACGGAACTCATACACTTCTCGAGGAAAAGAACTGACGAAACTACTGCCTTAACCTGGAATGAAGACTTTATATGTCCCAAAGACAGCGTTCGCTATCTTGGCCTAATTTTCGACACGAAATTAAACTGGTCAAAACAAGCTGCTCATCTTGCCTCAAAAGGGCATCACATAATTAGCAGACTACGCAAATTAATCACCTTCCTACCAACTATTAAAGTCAACTAAGAACGCTGGTCCTGAGTCTCCTCTACTCGACAATTTTTTTTTACGGTCTTCCAGCCTGGTCTAACACTAAGCTATCCTCCCTTGCCCCTGTACGAACGCTACATAGGCAAGCCCTGCTTCTCATTACCGGTGCATTCAAAACTACCCCCACTTCAGCTCTTGAAGTTGAAACAGGCATTCCTCCTTTAAACCTCCTCTCGCTCGAAAGAACTCTAAGATTCAGCCACAACAACTCGACTAACCCAAACGCCACTGCACCGAAACACAAACGTTACGCCTCATGTTCATTCTTAGTAGAGTCACTAAAAAATAACAATCCGCTCACCGATAAGTCCCAAGACATGAAGAAAAATATAAAGCATCTGATTTTACAGAAATGGCAAGAAGAATGGTCTACCTCTGTCTCCCCCCTCCGCGATCTACAGATATCTCCAACGCTACAACCTATCTGCAAACTTGACCAAGACAGACGGACTATTTCTACACTTATCAGACTTAGAACCTTACATTTCCCGACAAAGTCACTCCTCTACCGCATTAAAAAGACACAAGACTCAAATTGCACCTGTAACAATCACTCAAAACAAGACCTCAGACACATATTTTTCCACTGCAGACTCTTAAATAGATCCAGAGCTATTTTGCTAAGAGACTTATCAAAACTTCGACTCCACTTTAATCCACAGACTATACTCACAGACCCAACCGCTTACAAAGCAATAAATACCTTCGCCATCTCGGCTATAACAACCCTACATCCCAACTAACCCACTAACCAGAAGTGACGCTGACTTCTCCCTGACGTACGAGTTATCTGACTTTTAGAATAAGGAAAGAAGCTATTACCATATCTTTGCTATAGTATGGCTACGCTCTCCTTTCGAGGAATAGCGTAAATGAATGTATGTTTGTAAAATTGTTCACTGTTTACTTAACTTCAGACCCAATAAATAGGCGGCAACGAGCAGTGCTCACGCCGAGATAATAATAAAAAAAAAGAGTAATATGTTTTGAGTATTGAAATTCAATATGATGAGTGATGTTTTGTTCGAAACTAAATGTTATATGTTGGGTATGTCGGTATATATGATCTTGTGATCTGTGTAGTATGTTTGATTGTTTCGTAAACTCCGGTTGTGTTTGTTGGAAAGTTGGTGTAGAGAAGGTCTAATGTCGAGTGGTAGCCTGTTGTTAGCTATGCAAGTAGCATAGCTTATTCTATCGTTTTCCGGGCCAGAAGCGTGCCACCTCCCACTGGGTGGTTTGGCACAGCAAGCTTCCCGTAAGCGCTGTGCATTTCGTGGGTGATTTCGTGGGGAGTTGGATAAGGCTATTTTGCCAGCGGCCAGGAGGAGCAACTTGAACTAGCACGTCCGCCAAGCCAAATGAGCTCGGAGGGACGTTTTGCCTGCCCTTCCTTCGTCGCATGAACTTTCAGGGCCAGAAGTGTGCCACCTCCCACTGGGTGGTTTGGCACAGCATGCTTCCCGTAAGCGCTGTGCATTTCCTGGGTGATTTCGTGGGGAGTTGGATAAGGCTATTTTGCCAGCGGCCAGGAGGAGCAACGGCTATTTTGCCAGCGGCCGGAGGAGCAACTTAGATTAGCACGTCCGCCAAGCCAAATCAGCTCGGAGGGGCGTTTTGCCAGCCTTTCTTCGTCGCATGCTTCTATCGTTTTCAGGGCCACAAGAGTGCTACCTCCCACTGGGTGGTTTGGCGCAGGAAGCTTCTCGTAAGCGCTGTGCATTTCGTGGGTGATTTTGTGGGGAGTTCGATAAGGCTATTTTGCCAGCGGGCGGAGGAGCTACTTAAATTAGCACGTCCGTCAAGCCAAATGAGCTCGGAGGGACGTTTTGCCTGCCCTTTCTTCGTCGCATAAGTTTTATTTAGGTATGTTTAAGTTCTGTTATTGGCGTTTTTCCTTGGGACCACTGGTGCAGGATTTTCTAGCACTTACTTTTTCAAACACACCATATCGTAGTGTTTGGAAAACTCAGTGTCGAAAAATGCAGCACTATATTTCCCAACGAAAAACGCCATGTCTGAATTCCGTTTTTTCCCTATGTTAGTTTATAAACACTAACGTTGTAATGTTACAGTGACAGTTCTTTGTCCTCGGGTCTCTTATGAATTGCATATTATTTTGTTACATTTAATCTATTTAGCGAAGTTTGATTTTCAGAATAAAAATTTACTATCAATGAGTGAAACGAGAAAAAATTACGCAATATTATATTTCAAGCAGGTACGACCGGTTACAATAATCGATTAACGACGTTAATACAACCTGTCCGTACCTGAACCAACAAGTATATGTATGTAATTAAAATATTTTACGTAAAATAATAAATGTAAAACGCTTACTATTTACCCATAATATCGATATTACAGCTGCTTTGGGAATTGGACTTGCTCCTCGGAAGTGGGAAGGCAACTAAGTTTACAGTAAATTGGAGGAGATATGTACCGAAGATAATTGCGGTGGCCAAAGAACAAAACTATAAGGCTATTAGGGAACTTCTCCTCAACCCGGCATACGCGCTTTTGGATTATGACTTTGGTAAATGTCATTTATAATATTTATTTTATTCATTATTTAAGATTTCAGATACGGCTTCACAGGTTGCTTTGCAAATGATTCATATTCTTTTAAGTACGAGCAAAAGGCTAGCGAAGATGGAAAGATTGCTCTTCGATCAGAGAGAAGTAAGAATATTATATTGAGTTAATCTACGTTAATTTCTCTTATTGTTATAGGATGGAAGTTTGACCTCAAATATTGCGGAAGAACCGAAACGCAAGGCACCCTACATATAGTGTCGGTTGGCCGTTCTCTCACAATCAACTGACGTTGAAGGAGCCCAGACTTGCCTTATGGCCTCGTATTACGTATACAGCATCGCCTATCCGAAAGAAATTAGTCATGTTCTTTTGTTCCTCCAAGGAGAGGTCCTCGGTCTCCAGGATGACGCCTGCAGTAATAATTTGGAGTGTGTAAAAATGTTTTTGAAACAAATGCTTTGCAAAAACAAAAAAATGCAAAAACAAACAAATTGCAACAAACTTTTTTTGATGTGTTTTCTTTTATTCACAGAAATACCGTTTGTATGATGTGCTTGTTCTGAGTTTATCACTGTGCTGTGTCTTTTTGCTGTCGATTTTTATGCCGTTCTTTTTTTTTCAATCCCTTGTAATCTGGTATAATTTTTGACAAGAGGCTGAATCTTGCGCAATAATTTTTTTTTTTAAATGTTGAACATTGTTCCAAATAGTTGGCACAAGGATCCACTTTATGTGGTTGCCTATGAGACTAATATTGGGTATTTCATGCCCCACTTAATGGCTTTCATAATTACCATCTTTAGGGCAGACAAACTATTTTTGACATTTAGTATGAACTATTTTTTGGTTTTATGGCTTATCAATTATTGGTTGTAATCAAGTCTATTTTGTGGGAATTTTTACGTAACATCTTTTGGGGCAGGAACACCATTTTATGAAGTTATTTCAGCCAGTTTTTGGCATTAAAATGCGTCAAATTTGGGTGATGTTATATTTAATTTTCAGTATTTTTATTTACCAATTTTCGGACACCACTACCATTATGATATTTTGGTAATATAAAATGACCATTCTGGGGAAAACGGTTTCCGGTAATATTTTCAACCATTAAAAGGTCGAAATTTTTAGCAGTGAATTGTTTAAAGGTTCTGTCACAAATTGTCGTACAAGATGGTAATCTCTAACCAAATTGAATGAAAGGTAGAACCATGGGGATTTTTTCCTCTATAGTTTTAAATGGTTACTGCCACTCCAAGTGCCTAACTAGCTTGTGTATCCTAGTGAACCGAGTATCCTCTGCAAGACACCTGTGCTAAGGAACCATTCGTCGTTCGTCCCAAGAGGTCCAGCATACACCGCTCGTGCAGCCGAGCTACCCAAGTGAACCGTTACCCTAGCATTTTACCACCTCTGTACCAGTTCCGCTAATGGTCGGAAGATTAAATACAATTGGTTAAACTAACCTTCAACCGACTATTACAGTTGGGAAGTAGAGGATATAAGTGTATAGTAGCTTATACATAGACAGTATGGTAGATTGTTACGTGTAGTTTTGGTTGCTGTATCTTGGATATATATTTAGTTCTTGAATAGATCGGTACAATAATAGATTGGTACATGTTGCAGGTACACTTTCTTGTTTGAGATTTTTTTATTGCATACTTAAGTTCACTTTCTTCATGTGGACGACTTTGTTTTCCTGTGTGTTGACGTGGAACATGATAACCGTGGACTCCAGGAGGGTTTCCATTAGTTCATCAGTTTGTCCTTCGTTGTAGATGTTTTCCTTGTTGATGGGAGTGCAGTACTTCTGCACGAAGATGTTGTCAATGACAATAGTGAATTCAGTCTGCGTGGTGGTGGTGCCAGCTGTACCGGAAAATTCGTATGCGATTGCTGATATTTTCTGCATGGATTTGCAGGATGGGCATTTTAGGAAGGCGCTGGTTAGGTTGTGGTCCTGGTTGATGACCGTGTTGTATTTGATGCACCTTTTGCTGGCCGTGATGTTGCAGTATTCGATAGTAGAACTTTCTATGATTGTTTCGTTTTGCGTGGTGGGTTGAATTGTTTGTACGTTTTTGTCGAGTTCTTGGATGAGGTAGAAGTCAGTCAGGGTTAGTGTGTTGAACGTAGTGTTCACCTCGATGCCACTGATGTGGTAGCTTTTGCCGTGTATAAAGACGAAGTCTTGGCCGTTCCAGAGGCAAAGTGTAGCTTGCTTGGTGTGATCTGCGATGAGGATTTCTCTTTTCCATATTCCGGTTTTGGTCTTCGTGGGTTGTTGGGTTGCAAGCGCTTTGAAGGTGATGTGATATAATTTGTTCGGGTACTCGAAGCAGGCTTGGAGTGTAGCTTTGACTGGTTGCGGTGCTCTGTGCGAGAATGTGAGTGGCGTGTCTTTCTCTTGAATTTGGCTTTTATAGTTGAGTTTCATGGTTTCTGTTTTGCCACGCTTAGGTGCTGGTGATTGGGTTGAGTTTTCCTTCAGTAAAGTGAGCTGAGTAACAATTTTGTGCTTTTCCAAGCGTTTAATTTGGTCGTAGAGGCCTTTTGAGAAGCAAATCCAGTGTTCGTACGAGTTGGTTCCTGTTTGGAGGAGGAACTTAAAGTAGTGGGTGTTCTTCTTGTCGGTGACGTTGTTTCTCTTCCGTAGTTGTCCTACATGGTGGACGAATCCGATTTGCGACATGGTTTGACCTGTGAAAGTTAGTTGCATTAAGTAAATTTTTTGCTTGTTGCCTTTCAAATGTGTTTTTTTAGTTCCCGGAGGTTTGGTATTTGTTGATAATTTTTTCTTACCTCTGTTGTTTTGGTTCCGCTGTTATGTTTATGGGCACTTTTCTATCTGGTCTTCAATCTGGTTTCTAGCTGTCTTGGTGGTTTATGTAGAGTGGTGGGTTTGGGGTTTTTGCGAGCGTTTTCTTTGGATTGTGTACTGGGAATGAGATGGGTGAGTATTGTTGTGTGGTTTTAAAGTTGATTTTCGATCATGCGCACGAGTTGTAGGGCTAAGGAATTTTTCTGAGATTTTATTCTGATTGGTGGTGAGCAGGCCCGTACCCAGGATTTTTTTTTCCGGGGGGGGGGTTTAACCCGAGAACTTGAAATCCTATTTTTGTCGTATACCATCTTTCCGGTAAGGAAAGGGGGATACGAAAAACGAGATACGAAAAAAGTTATCGCGTACCATACCATATGCTAGAAAAACGTATATTTTTCATTGGCGGAAACTTTCGATGGGGGTTTAAACCCCCCGAATCCCCCCCCCTGGGTACGGGCCTGGTGGTGAGCTTGTTTCCGTAGGTGGAAGGTTGTAAATGAGGTGGAGAGGGGTGTCTTTATTCTGTTTTGTGGTGTTTTTTGGTGAGCAGTATTCCGGATCTTTTAGGGAAGCTTGCGTTTCGTTGAGATGAGATGCGATCATGTGATCGGATTGGATTGGATGGACAGTACGTTGAAAATGATCGGATCGGATCTAATTTCCACAAAGAATTTCGATCCGATCAACGTTGGGTGGGAAATTTTTTGATTGGTTGAGTAAAAAATTACATTTTTGGAATTGCCTGGGTGGGATTTTTTTTTTTTAGTTTTTGAGTAGATTACTAATAGTTTTTTATACGGATGTTTTGTTTTTTATATTTATAGTATTGTTGCTATCTATGAAGTTAATGTTCCGATTAAATTGAAGGATGTGATGTTTCATCGGATCGAATCGTATCTAAAGTTTCTTCGATGCGGTCATCTTTGTGGATTTGGAGAAAATGGGTCGGATAGGAAAGAATTGACCAATAATCGAAATGGATCTAAATCGGCCCAAAAACAAAAGATCCAGAACATTGTTTGTGGAATCATGTTAGTTATTTTTGGAGTGGTTTGGACAGGGTGGTTTTTGTTTGATGGGTAGTTTTTGGTGGTTCGGGGAATGGTTTTATTGGTCGTGAAGAGTAGTATAGGTACCACCATTACTGCGACCTCCATTACTGCGCCTCCAATAGGAAGCCTCCATTTTTCCCAGGCCCCGCCCCTTTTACGGCTGCACCAATGGGATGTCTCCATTTCCCCCCTAGCCCCGCCCTCGATGCTACACCAACTCTTTGGCGCCTGCGCAGTATGGCTCGATGACACCCAGTCCTCGCGCTTGCGCCACTTTCGCGTCTGCGCAGTTCTCACAATCGAGCAGCTCTCGTGTCGACAACAGTGTCCTCCGCAATCCTTTAAACAAAACTTAATTACCATTAAAGTTAAAGACACTTTTTCGTACCTAGACATTTAAGTTCAAGACACTTTTCGTAAATAGACATTTGAGTTAAAGACACTTTTTCGTAAATAGACATTCAAGTTAAATACACTTTTCGTAAATAGACATTTAAGTTAAAGACACTTTTCGTAAATAGACATTTAAGTTAAAGACACTTTTTCGTAAATAAACATTTAAGTTAA
>JAGJRO010000568.1:0-22602 GCA_022832285.1 Lepidurus apus apus
AGGCTGTTCCCTTAGTATTAATTTGGCTGGACAACAGAAAGTGGTTGTATGTGGCAACGCATCCCACTGAAATGGTGCTGTCTTGTCTCCAGACGCCTTATTCTTCGGGAATTAGGCATAGTAAAGCTTTACTGTTTAAGGAGACCGTAATACTAGAAGTGCCGTCAGTCTTTGCACGTAGACCGGATGGTGTGCCATTCTATTCTATTCATTCCATTCTATTGTACCTAGTGATCCCTTCGACGTTGTAACTGTGATCTTAATACACCTTCTTAAATACAACGTCACAATATACTGAGGTGAAAGGTTAAGTAGCCGTGGTACAAGGTTGCACTAGCGAAGGGCAACCCGGATGCGCGAAAGGGCATTTCTCTAAGCCGAGGCTAGGGACGCCGAGGAGACAGGGAAAGGGTAGCACCGAGCCTATAAGCCGGACCTTGTCCTTGGCAAACTAAAGTCTCGTAACCAGCCTAAGCCGGTGAAGGTGCCATTAGTATCGCCTACGTCGAACGTCGCGCTTATTGTAAAAACGGGGCCTCTTCGATGGAGATTCCACTCTGGTCCCGGGGGATGAAGTCCCAAGGGACAAATTCCCGTACCCAGAGTCACCAAACGAAGTGGCCCCCCAAGAAACTCGAAAACAAGAATCTTAAAACTCAAATTGTATTTTTTTAAATACATGAAACAGAAGGCCGAACAGCCCTGATTACTGACGTGGAAGGGAATGGGGAAGGTGAACAGTATCAAACGACGGAGGACAATGACATAAGGACGACCAAAAAGCTAAAAGCAATCTGTTGCACAATATTCGCGTTCCTCTCTCTAATATAGCGCATGAAAGCTTGACTGGACCAGCGACCGAGCCGAGCCTGCGAACTGCATGATCTGGTGCACCCGAAGCGACCAGGTCGGTTGCCGCACCGATTCGGAACGAGTAGCTGGAAAAGGTTCCTCCCTCGCTACGTGGTAACAGATCCGCAATAATGGAATTCCAACGCCTGGCGAGCAACGGCAGCCCCGAAGGCCATAGGAAAAACGCGTCCGACGCCCGATTTGGGAAAGATCTTCGCATCAACAAGTACCGCTCGAGTGCCCGATGGCCGCACACTGAAGCCCAACCGTTGCATAAAAAGACACAATCGAGCCTAGCTCCTGCTGATCGGTTTTTGAACGCCGAATTTTTAACAAAGACTTCGGAGTCAGTGATCCGAATGTCGTTCAAAATGAGAGGAAGGCGAGCCGCCCGGGAAGATGGCAGATACTCCGACATCCGTAATGCACCAAAATATGCCAGGTTTGCAACTGCCCATAACAGACATTGGTCTTTAGAGTCTAGAAATTGGAGCCGAACGGCAGCATTTAACCGCTTCGTGATATCCCGCGAAATCGGAAGGCGGATTTGCGTGGATCGTGGCATTCGCCTGAGCGACTGGAAGGTGAGGGAGAGATAGGCGTCTTCGTCTGCTAACCAAGGCCATCCTTGTGAATGGTGCCAGAATTTAATGGCAGCTAAATAGGAACGAATAGTGTCCGGTGCGTTCCCTTTGCGCAGCAAGTGAGCGGCAAATAGGGTGAGCGTGACAGCGTCTGCTGGACATGCCTCGAGGTTCAAGGAATTACGGAAATATAGGAATGCTCGGACAGCTGTTTCGTACACACGAACCGAAGCCGGCGCGATTGCAGCTTCGAGCAGGGCGCGGGCATCTTCAATTAGTTCAGGCGTGGCTGGAAGTCGGATCCTGGCAGCGGTTGCGAATTCAAGAAAGCTAAGATTGATGACGGAATCCGCTCTAGTTGTGGCTGAGCGTCGGGCACGACCTGGAAGAAACCGACCAAATTATTTCTTGAGAGATGGTCAGCTGCTTTAGTAATCTTTCCCGGGATGTGGCGGAGCTGGAGCAAAAACTGATGCTCGCAGGCCACCAAGGCGATTTCCAGAATTAAATCGGCGAGAAATGGAGAGTGAGACGAGCCAGCTTGCCAATCGTCGACCATGCCACGATTGTCGCAGAAGAGAAGGATCTTTTTTCCATGCCAAGACGCGCCCCACACCATGGCGGCAATGAGGACCGGGAAGCCCTCCTTACACGACATTGAAAAGTCGACGGAATCCCTGCAGTGAGGCGGCCATAACAGGTGAAACCACTGCTTGCCGCAGAGAGCACCGCAACCAATGGAGCCGGATGCGTCTGTAAACAGATGGATGGCTTCAGATGAAGACCAATTCGGATCTAAAATGGAGGCTGTTCCATTGAACCGCGGCAACATCCGCTTCCACCATAGCAGGTCATCTCGCAGAGCGTTGTTCAAGGTAACGTAGTGAGACCGATGCTTTACAACGGCGAGCGCTGAGTAGCATCTTCGCAGGAAAATGCGGCTAATAGGAAGACACGCCGCAGCGACGAAAGTTTGCCGACGAGGGATTCCAGGCAACACTTCCTGACCTCCGCTTGAGCCCAAAAAAGTCAATTTCCTGGCGAATCGCTGCTAACTTATCATCGGGCAGGGAGATAGTGTTCGCTTGTGAGTCCAACACGAAACCTAGCAGCGGAAGGCGTGTGGTCGGGGGGAAGGTTTTATCTTCTGCCAATGGAATGGCGCACTGTACGCATAGCCGTTGGAGGACCGATAGCACGGCTGAGCAGCGGTCCGCAGAAGTTTCGATAAAGAAGAAATCGTCCATGTAATTGTCGGTACCCGGAGAATTCGATACAACGCGCGCAATTTCGCGCAACAAGCCAGCAAATTCGCAGAAGATCTTAGGAGAAGACTGACAGCGAAAAGGAAGGCGCGTGTCGCAATAGAATTTTCCAAGCCATTCGTAGCAAAGTAGAGCCTGTTGAAACTTTACATTGGACAATGTTAAGGGGATTGCTCTTGTCTCTGGCAAATGTCACTTTCCCCGGCCAGCTCTCTGGCAAACATCACTTGTCCTTTGTCTTGACCATAATTCTGTCACAACCCCTTCGCCATTTCCGTCCCCACTGATGGGTCCTAACCTTTCTTCTTCTCTGACGGTTGGTTTATTGCCTTCCGTCACCTATAAAAGGCCCACGCTTTAGCAACTCGGTGTGGGTCAGTTCAGTTCAGTTTCAGTTGGGTCATCAATGGACTAGTTATTTTGTCTGGTTTAAATACACACGCTTGACACCTTAAGGCTTGACTTAGTTATCCTCTGGCAGTTTGAAAATTGGTCCCCCGGACCGGATTAATTTTCTTTAATCGTGAACCCCGGGTGTTAGTGATTTACTTGTTCACGTGTTTTAGTGAGCATACTCCGGCATACACAATGCCAGGTGATATCGACGATGTGCTACCTAGTACGAGCGGAGACGGTCTCCCTCGCGTCAATGTTCCCAATCTGCCTGCTGCTCAGCACTCTGCACTGAACCTCGCTGCTATAGGGTCAGCAGCGAAGAATCTTGCAAGATCTCGTGGAGCCCACCGTCGTCTCTTCAACGAGGCCCTTGTTAAATTGAATGTTGTCTTAGCTGATGACGCCAGGGATGTAGGCCAGGTCCGAAGTGCCTTCTCCATCCTGGACTATGGGTTCCAGATAATTCAAGGTTTATCTGTAAGGATCCAGGAAAACATCAACACGGACGACGATATGGATCACGAAATAGAGAAATGCGCCCAGTATGATACCGAATATGTTGATGCGAAGTCACGTGTGGATTCGTTTGTCAATCCCTCTACTTCCACGGCCTCATCTGATTCCCAGTTTTCTGCACCCTCTACGCCATCCTACTCGGCTTCCACGCCAGCTTCCCCGGCCTCTGCGCCACCCTTGTCGGCTACCACGCCAGCTTTCTCGGCCTCTGCGCCACCCTTGTCGGCTACCACGCCAGCTTTCCCGGCCTCCGCGCCACCCTCGTCGGCCTCCGCGCCACCCTCGTTGGCTTCCACGCCACCCTTACCGGCCTCAGCATCACCCTTGTCGGCTTCAACGCCACCATGTTTGGCTTTCACGCCAGCCTTCCCGGCCTCTGCGCCACCCTCGTCGGCCTTCGCGCCACCCGGTTTGTCTCCATCAAATACGGCAATTTTGTCCTTTCCCCACACATCATCTCCCCAAGGTTCGTCGTTTTTCCACAGTTCTGCCTTGCCCTTTTCTTTTCCTAAATTAAGCATAGACCAGTTCTCCGGTGACATCTTTAAATGGCGCGGCTTTTGGGACACTTTCGCAACGACGTTCCATAACAACCCAATTCTAAGCAAGGTACACAAATTTACGTACTTACGCTCGTACTTGATCGGTGACGCAAAAAATGCTATCGAAGGGATATCTCTCAGCGAAGATAGCTATGACTCTAATGAGTCGATTTGGTCAACCCGACATCCTCATTTCCGTTCATATGCGTAAGCTTTTAGACCTTCCGAATGTTAAGGCTTCTAGCAACACAACAGCACTTCGTAAATTATACGATACTTTCCAAGCCCAAATTAATGGTCTCAAGTCCCTAAATGTAGCCCCGGACACTTATAATCACCTTCAACCTACCGTGCTCTTCAGCAAAGTCCCTCGCGACATCGTCCTGGAGTTTAACAGACGCTATAACGGCTCTATGATTCTGAAAGACTTTCTCAGTTTTTTAAGAATTGACATTGAAAGCAGAGAACGTTGTGAATTATTACGCAATGACGAGCTCCTTCGAGAAGCTATTTCGAGGTTGCAATCAAATTCTGGTAGCACCCTTCCCATCCTCGTTTCTCATCCTCTGCTTTAAGCACTTTGAACGGTAACAATGGCCAAAGGTGCGTTTTCTGCCAGTCTGACTCCCACAAGTTGATAGCTTGTCCCAAGTCAATCCCGGAAAAGCGAGATTCTCTGAAGATTAGCCGCCGTTGTTTCAACTGTTTGAAACCCGACCATTTAGCTTCTGCATGCCCCACAAGCGATTCTCGTTGTAGAAATTGTTTTGGTAGGCACCATACTACCATTTGTTCCAAACCTCGACCAAGCCGCTCTAACGCAGGCCTCAGCACACCATCCACTGCCCCCCTGCCTACTTCTAATTCCGCCTCCACGAATCTGTCATCCATGAATTCTTTTGATTCTACTACTCTCTTGGCCGGACCCATTTCCCCCGGATTTGTATCCCTAAAAATTGCAACGGTCCGAGTATTTGGCCCCAACACAAGTGAATTAATTCGTTGTGACTTCAACGGCTGTAGCCACCAAACGTACATTTCGCAAGATTTATCACGCCGTCTGCACTTGTCAATCCTCCATCCAGATCGCATCTCCTTTGCCAGTTTCGGCCATTCGTGTCCCAAAGAGCATCGGTCCCAGAGGGTCTCTCTGCGAATAGCCGGTCGCCATAGACTCGAACAGGCTCTTCCTCTTAACGCTCTGGAAATACCCTACATCTGTTCCCCACTTCCCATGTTGACCAAGGCATGGCTCCATGAATTGCCGAGGTAATGCTATCCTTGGCTGATGAAGTCGGCGAAATTCACAGCACTAAACCCATAGACCTCCTTATTGGCGCTGACCAATATTGGAATTTCATGCTAAGCGAAATCCAACGCATCCCAAATGGTCCCACCCTAGTAGCAAGCCGGGTTGGATGGCTGATTCATGGTCCAATTCAAACTCATGAAAACGTAAGCTCCTCTCTCTCTGCTCATCCATTACGATCAGCTAGAAGAGGAAAATTCCGTATCCTCAAGTTTGACTAAGTTCTGGGAACTTGAAAGCATTGGCATTGTTGACTTAATCCTCAATCCCAAGGCCCAGATATAATTCACCAATCCCTAAAGAATTTTTTCAATACAACGGCGATCGTTACTCTATCGCGCTGCCATGGAAGGATCCGAGACCTGAAATCGGCGACAATTTCGAGCAAGCCAAATCTCGCTTAGCTTTAACCCTTAAAGGTTTACAGCGTGACCCTCAGTCTGTAAAAAAATTATTCGGACATTATTCACGATTACGAACAGAAGGGTTTTATCCCAAAGGTTCCAATTTTGCGTTCGATAAATTCCCCTGAAGGTCCTGTTTGTTTTTATCTTCCCCACCAACCAGTGATTCATCTGGACAAGACCACCACAAAAACCCGGATGGTTTTTGACGGATAGGCCCAAACGCCTATTGGAAATAGTCTGAACGACTGCCTTCATAATGGCCCAAATTTGACTCCCGAACTGTTAGAAATACTGATACGTTTCCGAACCCATCGCTATCCTATAATCGGCGACATTCAAGAGGCTTTTCCCCAAGTGGAGGTGCACGAGAAGGAACGAGATGCCCTGCGGTTCTTGTGGACAGATCAGCCTACAAAACCCCTTTCCGACGTGTTAGCCTATCTTTGGAATCGAGTCATTTTTGGGTTAGGCCCCAGTCCCGCCTTGCTTGCGATTACCATCCAATCCCATCTTGAGAAGATGACTCCGGACTTTCCAAAAACCGCACCTCTCTTGAAAGAAAACATTTATGTAGATGACCTACTAACCGGGGGTGAAACTCCCGAAGAAGCTGTAACCATAGCAAAGGAGGCTAAAGCCATTTTTTCGGCCGCGGGGATGAACCTCCGAAAGTTGACTTCGTCATGCGGTTCCCTTCAGAAGGAACTAAATGACACTCCAACCGCATCCCAATTACCCAGCGACAGCAGTTCTAAGACCCTTTCTGTTACCAATGGCAAGGTTCTTGGGTTAAGCTGGAACGTACATATGGATTCCTTTACTTTCTATCCCTCCCCGATTGCGGAATACCTTAAAACTCTGTCGTTTCCCTACTCCAAACGTATCGCCTTGCGCGTAATCGCCCGGTTTTATGACCCCGTCGGGTTCATTAGCCCCGTTGTTTTCACTGCCAAATCCCTGTTGCAGCAGTTATGGACAGTGGGCTTAGGTTGGGACGACTCCCTTCCCGAGCCTGTAGCTCAAACCTTATATACGTGGGTACAAGATCTGCTACATTTAGGCGGTCTTGAAATACCCAGGTTCTACGGATCCATCTCTCCATACCTAGCAAGTCTCCATTTTTTCTCCGACGCCAGCGAGACATTACGAAGGCATTACGAAGGCGATGGCATTACGAAGGTTTGTTGCACGTCGGGGTATTCCAACAACCATATACTCCGACAATGTTCTTACCTTCAAAAAGACGTGTGCCGATAGGTCAGTTACTACCTCTAAATGAAGGGCACGAGATACGGCACAGGTAAACAGGCAGATATATGCCTTCGTTGACCCGGCAGTGGTCTTGACATAGACGGATCCCGCAAAGTCAATCCCGCAAATGGAGAATGGATCGCACGGCGTGACCCGATCTGGTGGTAACGGTGCAGTTACCTCATGGAAGGGTTGGGAGTTGAACCGGTTACAAATTACGCAGCGGTTGAGAAGATTCTTGACGGCTTGTTTACCGCGTAAAATCCAATAGAGCCCATTGGCTTTTTCGAACTGGAATGAGCCGAAAAGCGTTCTTAATGTCGACTTTGGCCATGTACGCCGGAGTTGAAGCGCCAGATAAGGCTTGAAGGCGCCGAATGGCGAAGTCGGTGCCATGATAACGCACCTCAGCTTCCTTGTCGGGAATGCCTTCGTTCACGCTGGCACTTTTAAGACGCGAGAGATCGAGGATTAGCCGAATGCCAGACGGTTTTTTGGGCACCACCCCGAGCGCATTCATGCAACACGGATAGAAGGGAGGAACATCGAATGGACCAAGAACGTGACCAGCGGAAACTTCTTTTGCTACCGCCTGTTGATTAGCATAGGTGGATGCAGCATTCGCTGAATGACGAGCAACAAGCTTCCCTTGAAGCCGATGTCAGCGCCGTTAGTTAGGATGTCCTTCCAAAGAGACGCCACCTGATGGGAAACATGCAAATGAACGAGGTTGCAAAACTCGACAACATTGACTGGCGAATACGGTAAATCGTGTATTTCAACAGGCGTTGGGAAAACAGCGCGCGGGCAATCAGGCAACTCGAGGCATTGCAAAACATTGATAGAAATGACCTTGGCCGCAGGAGCCGTGTCGATACGAAGCATGGGTTGGATAGAGGAATTTTCGGCCGTAATGACCACGTCGACAGGAGGAGCGTGGGGATTAGTCATAGGAACTGAGGCCGCTGAAGCTGAGTCGAGATTATGAAATGTGAAAAGAGGCTACTCGGCAAATTCTAGTTTTTTGGCTTCTGATATGTGGGGAGACGACGGGTCGGACTAGTCCGCGAGGCAGAGCGTTTCCTACCCTCGCGTCTATTGCTGCAACGATTAGCGCCGTGGCTAGTGCTCCTACATTCCGAACACTCATGCCGGAACCCACAAGAGCCGAAGCAGTTTCCGCGATTGAACGACCTGCAGATTTCGCCAGACCCCTGGATCCAAGACTTGCACGAGGAACATTGGCGGCAGCCAGTAAATCTAGGAGAACTATCCCGTTTGATGACAGCTTGAGAAGCGGCAACCGCAGCTTGGGCCGAGAACCAATTTTCATCCTCCAAGGCAAGAAAATCTGTAGACGTAGGTAGGGCTTCAGCTCTCGAACGAACAGTTGCATCCAAATTGTTCCAATCGAACGGCGCAAGCCTTCCCCAGACGCTGCAGATGTTTCTGATATGGAATAAAAAGGCAGTAGCAGTTCGAGCCTTCAACTCCGAGTCGTCGATGGCATTGAGTGTGTGCAGGAACAACGACGACGAGGCTAAAAGCCACTGGTCAAGTAACAGTGGAGAATGCCCTTTGGGCGCATTCAAGACATCCAATGAAGATTTTTTTAGGAGGTCATGTAGTGGCACGCTAAATCGATTGGCTGCAATTTTGGCAAGAGCTTCACTGGACAATGGCGGAAGCGGGGGAGCTGGAGGGAGCTGAGGACTCTGAGGACTGGCTACGGCCTGCGACTGCAAAGCCTGCGGCGGCGGAGCTTCTTCCACTGATAGCCCACCGACGGCTTTTGGCTGCTGGGATGGAACTGCGTCTGGTATGAACAGGTGAGGCCAAGCAGTCAGCCCAAATGGTGCGTGGGCGCGAGTGAGTTGAGCCACCATGTCCTTTAATTCGCTGAGCTTCCGCTGCACGGCCTCAGACGAATTACGATAAGAAGCTTGGAGAGCTGACGGCTGACCCGATAGAAGAGGATTCACGTTAACGTCTTGCGGCGGAATCGGGCGCTGTGACGCGGTCGGAAAGGCAAAGAGCGCGGGCTGGCTCGCCTGTACGTCCATCGGCTGAGTTTGTGGCCGAGACGAATATGGATTGTCCACGAACGCTGGCTGGCTCGCCTGGACGTCCATCGGCTGAGTTTGTGGCCGAGACGAATATGGGTTGTCCACGAGCGCTGAACGGCTCAAAAAAGCATCTACCGGCTGCGTTAGAGACCGGGTCAAAGGATCCAAGAGCGCTGTTCGGCTCAAGTAAGCATCCGACGGCTGAGTTTGAAGCCGTGATGCGGAAGACGGCAAAACGAGCACTGGTTGGCTCTGAAGAACGTCTATCGGCTGTTCGACGACCTGCGAAGACGGAACCTTCTCGAGACGATCGACTGCTACCCTGGCGGACGTCCTGGCAGAACTGCTTCCGGATTTACGATGGGAAGACGACTTTTTGGATTTGGTCCTTGACGTAGGGGTAGAGGACGAAAGGCGAAGTTTCATCTATATTGTCACGGTCATATTCGCTTTGCTTGCATTTTTCACACTTTTTATTAATCTTTGCAGCTGACTCAGCATAGTGCTAAGATGATCCCTTACCCCATGTACAGAATTACCTACATGGTGTCGCTTTCGCTAAACTCGGTGGCTTACTTAACACAGAGCTAAGATGGTCCCTGACCCCATGTACCGGATTACATACATGGTTGTAGCTTACTTAGCACAGGGCTTCGGTGATCCCTGACCCCATGTACTGGATTACAATCCTGTTGACGCACATGGTGTCGGATGGAGCACCGGGGCTACGTGGGATTGCTCACCCAACTTTGCTAATGGTTGGGATGAGCCTTTTTTGGCAAGAGAGTTAGTCGGTCTTTGAGAGTCAAGCTGAGAGGATCGAAGAATAGATAGTCGTTGTTAGTCCTGTTAGTTGTGTAATAGTCCCTTTGTTCACTTTACTATTAGTCCCCTTATCTTCACCATTGTGTTTATCCCAATACAATTTTATAAATCCACCTTTCCTCGAACATTACTTCTAATTCCCTGACAGATTTGATGCCCTGTCAGATTTAGACGTGACAATATCTGGGGACCGAGAAGAAAGTAGAGGAATGCTCTGGTTACCTGCCATGGAAATTAAATAAAAATATCCAGCGACGACACGGAGCTGAACTAAGGCTGTGACGTGTGCAGAGACACTGAGGAACTTATTTGACCACCAGACTTATATACTGAGGTGAAAGGTTAAGTAGCCATTTTACAAGGTTACACTAGCAAAGTGCAACCCGGATGCGCGAAAGGGCATTTCTCTAAGCCGAGGCTAAGGACGCCAAGGAGACAGGGAAAGGGTAGCACCGAACCTATAAGCCGGACCTTGTCCTTGGCAAACTAAAGTCTTTTAACCAGCCTAAGCCGGTGAAGGTGCCAAATATAGAAAGGTCCCAACAATGAGTCATCCGAGTGCGGTCAATCAAACAGTACTAGTAGAGTAAGGTCAGGTCAGGGCAGGTCATAGACTTAGGTCAAATACCAAACAGAATCTCCCAACACCAAGGTTAATTACTAAGAATACACATCCTTACACTATCCCCCCTTTAAATAAAACTAACCGATAGGTTTTCCTTTCTCGTAGTACGTGAATTTCACAGGAGCATTCCTCACCCTTTTCGGTCTTTCGACATGAAGCTCACTTTGTCGCTGTTCTTCTTCGGGTAGCAGCAAAGTTCCACTTGTCCGAGATTCTGGATCCGTCCTTGTTTCACTTGCCCCAGATTCTGGATCCGTCCGCTCATCCTCGTCTTCGTCCTCATCCCAGTCCACCACCCTCCTTTGAGGTGTGTACGTTCTAGATGCTTGACTCACCAAGGTATCTTCCGTTGGGAGTGAGCCTTTCGAGCACCTTTTTCGCGGGGATTCTCCCAAAGATTGTGCGACTTGTCCACGTTTTAAGTTATTGACACTAACAACTTTTCTTGAACCACTTATGCAATGCTTTATCCGCGCCACTTGTTCCGTAATCAATTTTTGCACTATCCACGGACCTACCCAAGGTCTATGGAATTTTGGCGATTTCCTTCTTGGTGGTACCGGTCGATACAACCAAACCTGGTCTCCGACTCGAATCTGATTCCTCGAAGCAGACTGATCGTAATACGTTTTCTGGAACTCTTGAGCCAGATCGAGTTTCCTACGAACCACTTCATAAGCCTCTTGTAAATCCTTCTCCACAGTTTTCACATAATCAGTAGTCGAGATAGACTTCTCCTGCAAATTACCACCACCATAAACAAGGTCCGAGGAAAACGTATTTCTCTTCATAACTGTAAAAACGCTGGAGTCCTTTTTGTAGAGCTTTGAACACTGGTGCTGAAATGCGTGGAACGACGCATTGGACGAACGAAGTTTTAAAGAAGGAAACGAGATCGGTGGTTTGTAACTAATTATATATTTGCCCAATTGCCAGGTGAACAAACACAAAAACTAACAAACACTAACTTTCTAATGCTACAATGCTTCGACGAATTTCGAAGCAATGTCGGAGTTCGAAACGGTTCAGAGTTCGAGAGCCACTGGAAGAGTAACTAACCGAGAGTAACCGCCCCAGAGTAACAGTTCGAAGGCGAAAATGACAGTCTGTTAAATAGTCACAAGTCTTTTGTCTGTTTGGTCCATGCGAAAAACGTCTTTCGCACATGTGTCTGCAGTTAGGTTCTTGGGTAACACATCTTCTCAAGGGGTTTCATGCAAAGGGTACCCCTTGCCTAACTGTCAGTCGTCGGAGTCAATTTTCTGCCCAGTTTTACGACATAATAGACCGTCGCTGGACCTCTGGCTCCTTCCTCCATGAGAGCAGGCAGCAGCCGCTCCCATCTAGGCATACCAGTTCGATGGTCAAGCGACGACTGTCATAAACAAAGGGTAGGTCGTGCAGTCAGGAAAGTGGTCTGACTGTCGCGGGTCGCACATTAAAATTATTATTTAAAAGCAATTTATCCGTTTCGGAGTTATCCCTCCAACATCGACTTGCTTCCGGATTCCATCCGGAACGGGTGCGATAAGCCAACAACACGTGGGGAAGTACAACGTCCCATGTATCATCACCATTGTCAATGATCTTACTAAGTCCCGCAAGAATTGTTATGTTTGCTCTTTCAACAAACCCATCGCTCTGAGGATGGTACGGTGTTGTTCTGTTTTTTCGGACGTTCAACATCTGGCAGACTTCGAGCAACGTTGATGATTGAAAATTCTTGCCTTGGTCAGTGTGGAATGGTACGGGGGCACAATACCTGGAAACGTATTCAAACACAAACTTTTCTGCAATTGTCTTGGCCCCTTGGTTAGGAATGGCGTAAGCTTCAATCCACTTGGTAAAGAGGTCACCAACCACTAATATGTATCTGTTTCCGTGCTGAGTTTCAGCCAGAGGCCCCAAAATATCCATAGCCACAATGTCATTGGGAAACCGAGGTCCCAACGGTTTCAACGGTGCCTTGGTTTTCTGATAAGGTGGATTACGTTCTGTACATTTCACACACTGCCCATATGAGCTGCCATGTAATCGTCATGATAGCTTTTCAAAATGTCGTCCACTAAACATGACGGCACCAACGGTAAAGTCTTAGTTCCTGCAGCAGTCTGCCATTCACGGTAAACATGTTTGTTTTTGAGAATTAATTGTCCTCGTTGAGCCCAATAACTCTTTAGCACACGATTCAAGTTTTCAGGTGACGACGGAACCAAACTAGGGTCCCTAATCCATTGTTTAACTTCTTGTAAATCCATATCACGGTCAGACGGTCTTATTCACTTGCGACTAATCCAGACTCGGTTTCTGTTTCTTGGCACTCGTCTGACTCCTCCTCTGACTCCCTTGAAGTCCCAGGAGTAATGCCCATGCATGGAATATCCGAGTTCTCTTCATCATATTCTTGTCACCTTGACCTTCCATAATACCGCATTGCGAACAAGGTCGCCTAGACATAGTGTAGCGAAAAGTCCACGCTCGTGAGTTTCCGTCAGTGGCCTACGTGCCTTTTCAGTTTTCTTGTGTGTTGATCGAGAAAAAGGAATACAGTTGTTGTCGAGAACTCGAATGAAGTAGTCTTTTCAACTGGTCTACGTTACAATTTGGTGGCAGCGGTGGGATCCAACTGTTTTCACTGTCGATTGTGAACAGTTTTGCATCCCTGACGAAGTGGGTTAACTTAGTTGACTTTGTTTTAAGTTCTATGTTCTCATATGTACAGTGAGGAATTAAGTGATAGTCCCGTGGAAGAGTGCGGTGACTTACCATCGTACAGAAAACGTGTGTCTGGAACTTGGTTGCGGAGTGGGAGAGTTCTCCACCGATCCACACGTGGGCCTTCTATAGACATTGAACAACCCTCGACCATGGCGAAATCCGAAGAAGCCGGAGGCAGTGATGTGACTCGGGCTATGATGGCGATGATGCAGCAAATGCAGCAGTCACAGATGCAAATGCAGCAACAATTCCAACAACAGTTTCTGGCTCAACAGAAAGATACGCAGCAAATGTATCAGCGGTTGGCAGACCAGAACTCGTCGGCTGCTTCCACGTCATCAGCCAGTGTGCCCGTGGTCCCAGAGTTCAAGAGAGATGATCTCACAGCTTGGTTACGGAACTTTGAACTAGTGGCTGTGCTTCAGGGGTGGGACGCGGCGACGAAGTTAAGAATTGCCGTTTCCAAACTCAACGGAGTGGCTCGTACATGGCAAGATATAGAAGGAGAAAAATTGCTGGATTGGCTGTCGTGGAGTCAGCAACTGCAGAAAGATTTTGGACGAAGTCTGACCTTGGAAGAGTGGCTTGACGAGGTTCAAAAACGAGTACAGCAGCCTGGGGAGTCCATAATCCAATATGGCCTTGAGAAGGCGGAGTTATGTCGACAATGTCCTCATGGAATAGGGGAGGCTGACATCGTTCCATATTTAATTCGTGGTCTGGCATGCCAGCAATACATTCCGGCATTACTCGTGAACCCGCTTGCTTCTGTGAGTGGTTTCATCGACACCATCCAGCGATTGGGAGGCGGAATGGGTTTTTCAGATGCTGGCGCTTCGGTAGGGAAGTTGACATCCATGCCGGATGTTCATCTGCCTTCATCCATCGCCACTCGTTCGCCGCAGATGTGCAAATTGGATTCATCTCAGTCGCGGATGCTCGATCCCGTCGCGGAGTTAACGTCCACGATGAGACAGCTGACACTACAGCTCAGTCGGAATGTTCCTGCGAAGAGAAGCGACGTTAATACCGGGGAGGTGGCCCCAGTCGAAGAGCGACCCAGAAGATCGTTGGATCAGATTCAATGTTATGGATGTAAGGCGTTGGGTCATCTACGTCGCGACTGTCCAACGAATCCGCCAAAGGCCCCGGGAAACGGGCAAGCCGCCTCGTAGGGGCAGAGTCGGCTGTTGTTTTGCAAGTCCTCGGTGAAGAGTCCCAGCTCCCCACTTTACAAGCTAGGATCGGAAACGTGGGGTGTGTTGAAGCTCTGGTGTATAGTGGAGCCACCGGCAGTCTGGTGAGACATCGGGATTTGGAGTCGTTACGTAACTCCATCGCCGACACAGATTGTTCGGGCTTCCGTAGCGCAACCGGAAAATCATTCACCTTTTTGGGATCCATTCCGTTGATGTTTCTCTTGTCAACAGTATTTGTGTTGTATATCCCCTGCAGAAGGACGGGAGTCCCCCATTCTGCATAGATTATCGTTGGTTTAATGAAGTAGCACGAAAGGACGCACATCCACCTTCAAGAGTGGATAACGTTTTGGATCATCTTTTGGATCGAAGAGTAGTCCGTCGACCTCGTCGGTTTGCAGAATGATGTTCATCAGCATTATGTTTATGTGGTTTTTCTTTTCATTGCATTTGTCTGGGGAATGGTTATCGGCTATTGTTATGGTTTTGGGCTCGCGACGAGGGCGGCGCTAAAGGGTAGTGTGGTCGAGCGTGGCGAAAAGTCCACGCTCGTGGGTTTCCGTCAGTGGCCTACGTGCCTTTTCAGTTTTCTTGTGTGTTGATCGAGAGAAAGGAATACAGTTGTTGTCGAGAACTCGAATGAAGTAGTCTTTTCAACTGGTCTGCGTTAGTGCATCCGCATTTTGATGTTTCTTTCCTGGTCTGTGCTCCACCGAGAATTGATAAGACTCAAACAGGCTCAGCCAACGAAGAACTTGCCCCGAAGGGTTTTTGCACTTCTTGATCCAGCTAACAGCACTGTTATCAGTACGAATCCTAAAGGGCCGGCTCAGCATATAGTGGCTGAATTGAGTTATAGCCAATTTCATTGCCAGCAGTTCCTTTTCTTGTGACGCAATAGCGTGTCTCTGCTCGGGACAAACTCCTACTGGCAAATGCAACTGGCTGCTCCTGCCCATCGATGATCTGTGATAAAACTGCACCTAGGCCAACATTACGTGCATCACAGTCAACAATAAAAGGCTGTGAAAGGTCCGGGAAAGCCAAAACAGGAGCTGTGGTAAGTGTGTCTTTCAGCCGAGCGAAAGCCTTCTCGTATTCCACGGTCCAAAAGAAAGGAACCCCTTTTTCCGTTAAACGGTACAAGGGTTTTGCAATGTCGGCAAATGCACTCACAAACCGCCGATAGTAAGATGCCAAACCAAGGAAGCTACTAAGCTCATCACTACAGCCCGGTCGTGGCCATTCCGTAATAGCTCTAGTTTTCTCGGGATCCGTAGTAATTCCTTCCTTGCTCACCACGTGTCCCAAATAAACAACACTTTCACAGAATAGCTTAGACTTTGACGGCTTCACTTTTAAATTAGCCTCTCCCAACCGACAAAAAATTTTATCAAGACGATCTAAGGCTGTGTTTCCACTGCGAACTCGACTCCCGAGTCGAGTTCTCTGAACTCTGGTTGGGTCAACTCGCGTCCCAATTGGCACATGTACTATTCAATCGGGTTTGGGGTGAAATCAATATAAGTTGTAATTGGAGACTACAAATCGTTGTATTGCAACGATATAATACTACGCAAGGAAAATTGTAAACAAAAACGTGTTTAAAACATTGGGCTTTCCTTAATAAAACTTAAAAAATGGACGAAAGTTTTCTATTTCTCCTTCTTCAAAAAATGGTTCTGGACTTTACATTGGGCTTTCCTTAATAAAACTTAAAAAATGGACGAAAGTTTTCTATTTCTCCTTCTTCAAAAAATGGTTCTGGACTTTACATTGGGCTTTCCTTAATAAAACTTAAAAAATGGACGAAAGTTTTCTATTTCTCCTTCTTCAAAAAATGGTTCTGGACTTTCCATCGTCGCAGCGCAGTAATAGGCTACTAAATTATGAACTAGTTATGTATATGAGTTTAATATTTGGTATAATTATTGATTGCATTTCAGCGAGTTTTCCCTCACGAATTTCCAACCAATTCTAAACTAAAGTGAACTAAAATTTCTGAACTAAAATAAACGCACTTGCCGGTAGAAAACTTTATACAAATTCACCTGTCACTTCAAAGTGAAAATGTAAGGAAAAGATAATACTTCTGAAAATACCTTTTTATGTGACGATACAGTATGAATATAACTGCAAAAAAAGAGTTAAAATGCTTGAACGCTTTGTTTTGCTTACATGGAACCACGACTCCACCTAGCACCAGGCGCGAAACGTCCCCCAACTCGCTTCTGCTGTGTTCAACCCTGATCCGAAGTGGAGTCGAACAACCCTTTCCCAAACTCCGCTTTGAACTAGAGTTTGGCCAGTGGAAACAGGCGAGTTCCAGAACTCGGGTTGAAATCCCACTTCAACCCGAATTGAGTCGGCAGTGGAAACAGCCTAAATGTTCTTGAAATGTCCGACTGAATATTATGATATCATCTAAGTATATCAAACACGTTTGCCACTGAAACCCTTGCACCACCAGCTCCAGCATTTGAAAGGAACCAGGACCATTGCATAACCCAAACGGCATCACATTGAATTCAAATAATCCTTGCGGAGTCTGGAACGCAGTTTTCTCCTTATCCGCTGGATCCAGTTCCAGCTGATAATAGCCACTAATTAAATCCAGTGTTGAGAAATACACTGATCCTTGTAATGCGTCCAGAGTGTCATCAATCCGGGGTAATGGATACGCGTTTTTTGTGGTAACGGCGTTTAACCCTCTATAGTCAACGCAGCCGCAAAGATCCATCTTTCTTCCTTACCATCACAATTGGGGCACTCCAGGGGGCTGTTCGAGGTGGAGATAATGTTTTATTTCAGCAACTTGGTCACCGTGTCTTCAACTTCAGGCCTCCAGTGCGCTGGGACTCGTCTCTGGGGCATACGGACCGGAGGATGATCCCCTGTGTGTATGCGGTACTTAAACACGTTGGTTCGCTCCAGATCCGTGGAATTCATTGAGATGACTTTCCGATGCTTCTGCAGCAGTTTTTCCAAAAGTTCTTGCTCTCTTTTTGCCAGATTAGGAGTGACAAATAATGGTAGTAACTGCTCTGGAAAATCTTCGGAATTTGTCTCTTTGTTGATGCTCATTACAGGTGAATATTCCGACATCACAGACAACGTACCTAAATTTGTTCCAGGCTTGATAATAATCCTTTGTGGGGAACAGTTTGCAATCCGAAGAAGAAGGTTCTTTTCTTCCGGGTTAACTAGCGTTCGAGCTAAATGCACCTCCTTCCGAGCCAAAAAGCTGTTTTCAGCCTCAAACAAAGCACAATCGTGACTTTCCAATCCACTCGGCATTTCCACTGATGAAATTATCTCGTAATTGGCTGGTATCGAAATAGCTTCTACCGCAATCACCTTTCTGCACAAACTAGGATCGTCCATTAACTCCACTGCACCGTTTTACCATTTAAGTTTTAAGTTCTGGAAATCAATCTGCATCCGGTTGTCTTGCAAGAAATCTCGCCCCAAAATTACATCGTGGGCGATTTCTGAAGAAGTAAAGGCTTCATATTCAAATTGATAGTCATTTAACCGGAAACGAATCCTGGCCTTCCAATTAATCTTTAGTAATTGATCATTTGCCGTTCTTGCGTTGAGCTGCATTGGATGTACATTAATTTGACAATTTTCCACTAAATAATCCTTTACAAGTGTAATCGCTGATCCGGAATCTACTAACATAGATACAGGGAAAGGTCCACATTCGCCTTTTACAAACGTTGCAAAATTCACAGCCATAAGGCCAGACATATCGATCCCTTTCGGTACGTGATCTGGTTGAGGGACCATTTCCCCAGTCACTTCTCGTTTCCCGATGGCTGCTGCTTGACGCTTGTCAGTTGCTTTTTCTTAAGCTGCGGGCAGTTGGCTCTAAAATGTCTCAAATGTCCAGTTCAACAACACCTTCTGCGAAGGCCCTTCTTCGTGCTCATACCTTCACGAATGTTCGATCTGCCACAGCCCTGACTACCCCAGACGCCGGTGCCCCAAAAAAGAAAATCCGAGTTTTAGTCATCGGTCATACGGTCGCAACCGTTCGCGTTCCAGGTCTCCGCGTCGCCAGAAGGACCTACCAAAAAAACTAATACCTGCCGTCCTAGAGCCGCCACCTTCAATTTGCACTTTGCCTCACCCTTGTAATGGTCCTCTTGGTTCAATTTCTTATAGTGCTAGTAATGGTGTCAATTCGGTGACGGGTTCGTATGCTGTACTTTGTTCTGCCTTTGCGCCTTCCTCCGACGTTCATGTTATGGATGTTCCTTGTCCAATTGGCTTCGTTGGTTTACCGTTCGCTATTGGGGAGGCATGCGCCTCGACTTCACCGGACATTGCTTCCGCAAAGCCCTCCACACCTGTCGTCATTCCCGCCTTTTGCCATTTGGCAGAGAAGTTCGCGAATAAAAACGTTGCATAAATTTGGTTCTCTCGACTTTCCAGGGGTTGTGACATCGGTTTCTTCTGCAAACGCATCTCACGTTTTTCCAGTAATTCACCCTCGACCTACAGAAACCCTACCACGGTGGACCAACTTATCACCACTGAAGTCCAGAAAGGTCATGTTCTCGGCCCCTTTTACACACCCCCTTTCAAGGATTTTGTCGTTAATGCGCTTGGTTTGGTCCCGAAAAAACCTAGCGGAGCTTGACCGATCATGGACCTTTCGCGTCCTCACGGCTCGAGCGTTAACGACGGTATTCCAGACGCTGCAGCCCATGTACAATATCACGGGATCGATGTGGCTATGCAACTGGTCAGAAGGATGTCCGCTTCAGACATGCCCGCATTCATGGCAAAATGAGATGTTAAGAGAGCTTTTAGGCTCCTGCCTGTCCTCAGGTCCCAGTGGCCTCTGCTGGGTTTTTGCTGGCGCAATTTGTATTTTTGCGACAATCGGCTAACCTTTGGTTATTTTTCCTCTCCCAACATCTTTTGCCAGTTCGCTGAGGTGCTCAGAGACATTGTACGTGGTATGACTTCACGTGATGGCATTAATCATTATTTTTAATGATTTTTACTTTATCGCCGAGACCCTGCTCGCCTGCCAACATCTATTGGAATGATTTATCATGATTATCATGATATCCCTTGAGCATGATAAATCATGATAAATCATGATATAATAAAATTAATCAGGAAGAAGAAACAAGAACTGTAATGCGTTCTGAATTAATTTTATTGACAAACATTGAACAGAAAATAAAAGCGAATCAAATGCAGTTGAAAAAAAAATAAACAGAAAAGGAACACTACAAAGAGTATGGCAAGAAGTATTTTATGCAATCTCTCTATGAATATCTATGATGTTCATAGATAATCTTTTATGCAATCTCTCTTGCCATTTTTCAATTATTAGTTTCTTTATTAACTCTGGTGTACAAATGCTTCCGTCGGTGAAATTTCTGATCTTTAATGCTCGGATTATGTAGGAGTACGACCTGTATCGCTTGTGCTCCGTCGAGCACAAGCGATACAGGTACGACAAATGCGAACAAACGACAAATGTACGACAAATGCGAACCTTCTAGAACGAATTTTAAAATTTAGTATAAACTACCCCTCAGAAATTATAAAGCTACAGAACCGCGGTTCTGTAGCTTTTCGCGTTCACGTACACTCCGACTCGTAGTTTTGAGTAGAATCTCATGAGGCATTCTTTAATTTGCAAAGACAAGGGTAGTATTCCAGCTTCTGACTGAAGTACTATCATAGTGTAGTGACGAAGGCGCCCGTGGCTGTTAGTAGTGCCAATCTGTGTATTGAATGCAGGGCTCTTAATGATGAATTAGGGGCATTACACCACGCCGGTGCTCCATAAAGTAGAGTAGGGTACACAGTGGCTTTTACCAGGGTACGGATAAGATCAGTTGTGATAAAAGATTAAATGTTTTTGATTTTTTGTATCGCTGCTACCGTCTTTGAGCATCTTGCTGCTAGGCCACGCATATGGTTTCGCCCAAGTTAGCCTTTCGTCCAGGCTAAAGGCCCAGGTATCGTACTGAGCTTATCGGCGTGATTTCCTCATTATTCCGTGAGAGCGGCCAGGGGAGCTGCCCGGTTGATGCTTTCTGGAGAAGTGGATTAGTTCCGTTTTGTCTCTGCTAAATTATAGGTTCAGTTGTTTTCCCCATTGTTCAACGGTTTTAATGCAAGACTGTAAGATCCTAACATTCACTTCTCCAGAAGATCCAGTTGTGTGCAGCAGCAGGTCATCTGCGAATGCAAGCATCATGACACGCTTTTGTTTAAGGAGGGACATAACTCCATTTACGTATATCACGAAAAGTATTGGCGATAGAGGGGAACCTTGGGGAACACCCTTAGGAACATGAAAGATTGCACTCTTGTTGGGGCCATTTTCTATGAAAGCTAATCTTTTGTTCAGGAAACTTTCCAGCCATTTCATAACGTATTGGGGTATATGCATTTGACGTAAATTTTGCACAAGTTTTGTATGAGTTACATTATCAAATGCTCCGCGTATATCTAGTAGAATGGCTGAGGTTATTTTTCCCTTGTCGAATCCCTTCAACACGGAGGTACTCAATTCCAGAACTGTATGGGTAGTGGACCTTTTTACTCGGAAACCCCACTGGTTGTCAGCCAACTTGCCTTCCGCGATTCCAGGAAATTTGTAAGTTTTTTCGCAATTAGTTTTCGATAAGTTTTCGTAGAGTGGAGAGCAGGACAATTGGTCTGAAGCTCCTATGGCTGGTGTAGCTCGGTTTCATTGGTTTCGGGATTGCCAGTACTTTCGCTAACTTCCACTGACTGGGAAAGTAAGCCAAATTAATTGAGGCATTGAAGATAGCTCACAACGGAATTTTTATTGCTGACCAGACATTTTTCAGGACTAATGTTTGAATTCCATCGCAGCCAGGTGCTTTTAGCCAGGTGCCATTAGTTATAGTAGGGGAGGTGAGTTCCGGTGAGAGTGTGTTCGAGTCCGCCTGTGAGAGAGGGTGTTTCCTGGGGTGGATAAGTTGAGTATCTCACCTTCTAGCATATTTTTGCCAAGGTAATTAAGTTCTAGTTGTTCTTACTCGAAAGGCTGAGCGTTTTCGTCGCGGGGAAGCTCTAACCGTGCTGGAGAGGGAGTATTTTTGAGTTTTTTGTTTAACGCCCAAATGCATTTCGGGTTTGGCGCTTTGGCAATATTCTCCCAATGTTTTGATTTATTTTCTCTGCATTTTTTACGGTAGTAGTTTCTAGCGTCCTTTTAGATTTGTTCATCCTTAGTTAACCTTGTCTCCCGGAATGTTTTGAGGGCTTTGGCCGCAGACTTTCGGAGTTGTCGAAGTTCTTTCATTTGTAAACCAAATTTCTTCCTCAAGGCTAAGGGCCTATTTCCACCGATAGGTTAAGGTCTTAAGAGGTGCTTAAGGGTGTCCTAAGGGAGGGGGGTGGGAACAACGGCCTTTCTCGGGTTCTACCTAACTTCCAGGTATTCAACGAAAGAAAGGGGTTGGGCTATGGCGAGGACGCTGTAAAGAAACATTTCACCTTCCTGAAATTATACCTCCTTTGACTCCGCCTTTTCTCCTTGAATGACGAAGAGTAGGCCTGTAGAGGCAGAGGCTAAGGTTAGGCTAAGCGGCTTAACCTATCGGTGTAAATAGGCCCCAACTTCTTTGTAGGGACGTATTTTTCGATGTTCTTTTTTATTGACTCGGTTAGGAGCTCCACAACAACTTTGTTTTATAAAAAGGAGTAAAATATCTAGTTTCCAATTTTGTGTGTCTTTTGTCATACGCGAAACTAAAAACTGAGATATTTAAGAACATAAGGAATCTAAAATTCAAATCGGGCATTTTTGCCATTGGCCCAGCGCGGTCACTTGGCGCTGTGACGTCAAGGTAGGGAGCCACGGTACCTTAGCGCACCACAGACCTGTGTTTCGTGTATATGAATTGTTGCGATCCAAGGTTAAGGGGATTATAATTACGATTAGCCAAGGCTAAGGAGATTATAGTTAAGAATGCAATGTTTGATTGTCAACGTTTTGCTAACGTTGACCGATTGTCGGGTTATAAAAACCTACGCAACC
>JAGJRO010000573.1:0-20810 GCA_022832285.1 Lepidurus apus apus
TTTGGGCTACATGTCACACTTTTTTACGTCTGAAAATGAACGTATATTCCCAAACGCCTTGCAGTCTAATAGACGTCTTTAAGATATACGTGTGCGTGGGCGGGTCCACCGTGCTCCATCTGTAACAAAACTTTTATTATTCGTCGGAAAGTTTTGAGATGAATTCGTTGGGTTGGGCTTTAAGTAGGTATACTTCTAAAGGGTTAAAATGGCCTCCCACAATTTCGCAAACATCACGATCCTCTGGGTAGTACTTTCTCGATAGTTCGTGGATATGTAGACCGTGTAAGCCAGAGTTTAGGCCGTAGGTGGTTCCGTGCACGATTACCGGACTGGACGGGGTTGTTTGCACAAAACTGACGGTACCGTAAATTCTGGAGTTTCCTCCCACCAATTTCGTGTGCGCTACCATTATCTTCTCATCCTAAAAAGTCGATTATAGTGGGGGAGTTTTAAGTTTATATTAATGACAAAACGTACAAGGTTAGCTTTGCTCATTGGTTAAGCGCCAACGAGATTATAAGGTGCCTTAGCCATATTAAAAATCACGTCACAAGGACTACGAACCTCGACTTAAGAAAACCTTGTTTGGCAAAGAAATTCACCTTTTAAATTTGTCAAAGATGATGTTGGAAGTACAAAGAATCTTAATACATGTTCTAATCCTTCTAAAGTAAACTTCTGGCGATAAGAGACTTCACAAAATAAAAGTATGGTAACATGACTTCCCCGTCATTTGAGCCAAAAATGTACGGAAAATTTTGGAATAGAACGGTAGCCGAAAGCTTACGCTTACGCGCGGTTCGTCGGCCGCGGATTAGTAGGACTCGGCTATCTTTTTATCAACACTTATCTGAAAAATTAACATACAAAAGCAAACGAAGAAAATTATCTATTATTGCTACTACATTCTTTGCAAAATTCACAAGGCATGTCTACAAAAACTGCCACTTCAACGTCAGCAGTTACTGAGACTCAAACCTCGGAGACTCGCGAGGAGGTATGTTGATTTATTAATTTACTTGAATATGTAAAGTGTATCTTCATCGTCACCGTCAGACGATTAAATCATCGTTCGGCTTGTTTGTGTTAAAAAGAAAAAAATAGAAATCATAATGAATACGCTAAGCTTCATATTAAAGTGCGTTCAGCAGCAAACTCGTCGGGCATTTTGGCGAACACGAGTGCAGTGCCTTAATACCGGTTCCACAGTTCCCAACTCCGACTGCCCAAAGTCAGAAAATTCAGGAAAGCCTTTGGAAGGAGTCAAGATTCTGGATCTAACCAGAGTATTAGCTGGTCCTTACTGCACAATGATTCTCGGGGATTTGGGAGCCACAGTTATCAAGATCGAACAACCTGGCAAAGGTGACGAAACGCGTTCGTGGGGTCCCCCCTTTATCCTGGCTAATGAGAGTTGTTATTTCCTGAGTATAAACCGTAACAAGAAAAGCATTTGCGTCGATTTAAAGTCACCTGAAGGCAGGGAGATTGTAACCAGTTTAGCGAGTCAATGCGACGTATTTATAGAGAACTATCTCCCGGGCAAACTTAACGCAATGGGCTTGGGATATGACAAACTAAAGACTCGTAACCCACGACTCATCTACTGTTCCATCACCGGCTACGGTTCTTCGGGTCCTTACCAGCATCGCGCTGGTTACGATGTCATTGCAGCATCCATTGGGGGCTTGATGCACGTTACGGGCCCAACGCTGGGAGAGCCTTGTAAAACCGGAGTCGCCTTAACCGATTTGGCTACGGGATTGTACGCACACGGAGCTATAATGGCAGCTCTGTTGCAGAGAAACGTGACACAGCTCGGACAGCTTATCGAAGTTAATTTGCTAAGTACCCAGGTGGCCTGTTTAGTTAACATAGGGTCCAATTGGCTCAATGGGCAGCAGGAAGCGCAACGGTGGGGTACGGCCCATGCAAGTATCGTACCTTATGAAGCCTTTCCCACGTCCTCTGGTTATGTAACCATTGGAGCAGGCAGCGACAAGCAATTCCAAGACTTGTGTACTCGTCTCGGTTGCCCAGATTTGGGCGAGGATGAACGCTTTAAAACGAATGCTTTGCGAGTTCACAATCGCGCGCTACTCATTCCAGAGTTGAAAAAAATCATCTTCGAGCAAATCACAGAGCATTGGTTAGACCGCTTTGAAGGCGCTTCTTTTCCGTATGGGCCCATAAACACAATGAAGCAAGTGTTTGAAGATGAGCAAGTTCGTCATAACAACCTCGTTCGGGAAGTACCTCATCCCAGTTGTGGAACCATACGAGTGGTTGGCCCCGCTGTAAAATATTCTGCTTCAAAGGAGGATTGCCTCGAGCCACCACCTTTGCTTGGGCAACACACGAGATCAGTCCTACGAGATGTGTTAGCGTACCAAGATTCGCACATAGATACTCTAATGAAGAAAGGGGTTATAAGTTAAAAGTTATTGGTTTATAGTGATGTTAAAGTTACTATCGAATACACAATTGAAGTAAACCTTGGCTTTTCTTTTTCTAACTAGGCTAGCGTCTGCTTGAACCTGACCAAACCTAAATGCGAAAAGAAGGTTGGATGGAGCACAGAAACGGTCGACAACGAGAACCTGGGACGAAAGAAGTCAAAATGTGAGCTCACATAATCAATTTTGTGTTCTTCAGTGAAACGGTTAAAAAGTAATATTGATTCCATTTGTAGGTTGCTGCATTTACAAAAAGCCCCACAAGTTCGACGAGTCGTCCTCATCATCGGAAGGTGAAGATGAATGCGACAACTGCCACGGTCATGTGGAATTACGCAAATCGCAATCCCATGCACCTCCCAAACCGCCAGTTGTTGAGTAATTTACGCTTACTTTCACAACTTTGCATACCTTCCTTTCCTCCCACCGTTAAGCTCTGTAAAGTGTAAGTTTGTTACATTTGTAATCGGACAAGACTATTTGTAAGAGGATGATTGATTTAATGAGAATATAATATTATTTCTGTTAATCTTACACTAATGTGGTGTTCAAATACATGTACTTGAAATAAGACGTTTCTTTGTGATTTAAGTTGCATTGCATTTCTAACTCCAGGTAGCTATAGCACCTAAGGTGAATTCGTTGGATAGCACTAAAGCTTCGAATGACAGTTATCGATATGACTCTGTGCATAATAGTTTTCTGCGATTGAAATCACATGGCTAAGCCACCTGTGACTTCGACGCAAGCTCCGGTCATATAGCTACTTTTATCCGACAACAGGAACAGAACCACCTCAGCTATTTCTGTTAAAAATTTTATAAAACAACCGTCAATTTTAACTTAATGAAAGGAATTGGGGGTATAGTTACCTTCAGGATTACCCATTCGCTGCATGGGAATCATTTTGCTGACCTTTTCGCGTAAATGTTCCGGAACAACGTCCGTCATAGGGGTTTCTATGAACCCGGGTAAGACTGCGTTTACTCGAATGTTCGATCTGGCTAATTCTTGAGCGCAAGTCTTCGTAAGGCCCAGTACTCCTGATTTGGACGCAGCATAGTTAGCTTGCCCCAAATTTCCTATCTTGCCTATGATGCTGGAAATGTTGACAATGCTACCGGGCAACTTGTTTTTAATCATCGCTCCCGCGAAAACTTGCGTTACAAGGAAAGTACCCTAAAACAAATATTAAACTTCGATTCTATTACAGCTCAATTTGATGTCAAACCTTTAAGTTAACATCGATCACTTGGTCCCAGCTCGCTTCATCAATGCTGAATAGAAATTTGTCTCGAGTTATGCCAGCTGAGTTGGTAATAATTGACGGAACTTGACCACATGTTCGCTGGATTTCAGACAGCAACGACTCAACTGAGCGGGTAACTGAGACGTCAACAGGCAATCCTATGTGGCCACCTTTTCCTCCTAAGTCAAAACTTTTAATCAACCAAACAATCTTCAGAATCGTGAGCAATTACCTATTGCTTGCAGCTCACCAGCTGTAGACTCCGCAGCTAAAGCATTTAAATCAGCTACGACGACTTTAGCACCTTCTTTGGCTAAGACTTGGCAAACTGCTTTACCTATTCCGCTTCCACCGCCTGCCACAAACACAAAATGAAATCAACTTTTCCACACGGCATTTTTTTCTGCCACAAACACAAAAATGAAATCAACTTTTCCACACGGCATTTTTTAAATTTTATTTCTGCTACCTGTGACGAGAGCCAAGCGACCAGACAAGCTTCCAATCATTATGTTTGGAATTATTTATACTAGTTTTATTTGAGCGCATACACAGAAGCTACTAAATGACGCCTATTAGGAGGATCGAACCTACCAAAAGCTTGCCCATCTGACCGCTAACCGTTCTGTGGCGTACTGTGGGTATGACGAGAGCACGACGAGAGCAGTTTCTGTCTGGGAACGTGAACTAATGAATATTGAATTTAACTGACATTAATATCCTCCAAGTTAACGTCATGTTGACTGTAGCATCCTGGTTCGTTATCGAACAGGGCACTCGGAAAAAGGGTTCGAGGTTCAGGAACCAGGAGGAAGAACAATATAGAGAGTATACAACAAGCCGACTGAGTGATTCATTAAACCTTATCTGCGTACCAACCTAGCATCCGTCCCCCGACCCTTTTGCGTTGACACCGGACATAACAGTTGACGTTTCTTCTATTTAGTGTAGTTCCCAGTTACAGCATGTTATTTTTTTCCAGGGATTAGGTTATTAGGTTAGGTTTTGTTAGGCTAGGCTAGGTTAGGTTAGGAGACTCGCTCCGAAAAGGCATCAAAAGGAGCACCTAAATGCCCGAAGCAGACAACTTGTGGATGTCATCCGAAAAGGCGTCAAGACACGCACCCTAATCCTAATACTCCTGCAAATTCTAAGCTTCATATTCGCTTTCTTTACCAGAAGGTGGCACCACATGTTGGGGAAATGGGGGAAAATTTCCTCCGAATAGGCGTCATTTAGCCTCTTGTGCGCATACACCCATACAAAGTGACGTAAATTCCTTAGCCTTTCTTGTTCCAATCGTATAAAACTTAAGACATTTGGTTGTTGAGCTATTATCCAGACAATATGCATGGAGGCGTTACTTTACGGAGAATAGACTTTTGCTCGGTGCTTTCGTTGAACGTGTGTACGTGTGTTAAATTAATGTAGCTCATCCCGTTAAACTCTCCTCCTGTTAACTAATACATTTTATGGGTATTTGTATTCAATTCCGTACTGCGCATTTAGTTTCGTATGAAATACAAAAGTATCCGAATTTTATGTATAATTTAGTATCAAAATTGTTTCAACATGAAATTCAAAATGAAACGTAAGGATTTAAACAATAACTCGAAATAAACACATGTAAATATTATATAAGAATGATAACACGGACTATAGGACTTGCAAGTACAATTATATAGGCGTTAATTTTAGGTAATTTGGCATTTAAAAACTGCGGATGTTCAGCTGTTGCTGTACGCCAGAAATAATAAGTTACAGCATAAAAGCACAAGTCTGGCTTTTAAAATAACCTAACTAAAACCTAACCTAAGTCAGACCGAACCTAACCTATGACTATCCTAACCTAGCCTAATAATTAATTGTCGCGAGCTCATGCTTCAAGCTAGGAAAAAAATAATTAGTAAGCCTATTATTGGCGTAGTAATACCTAAACATGTTCGTTTTTCATTGTTCTTGGTACGCCACTTGGCGAAATTGAAATCTTACAAGACCGAATAGGAACAAGGCAATTTCTATTCGATCGTGTTCGCATTTTCGTTTATTCGCATGCTTACTAGAGAAAAGGTACCATTAGGTAATTCTGACTTGGCCCCGCCTACTCGTTCGGGTCAGCTCTCATTTCCACGTGTTTTGTCATCAAAACGAATAACAAAAGTTCACTTCAGCAAAGTTAGAGCAGACCATGTCAGGCTCTCTCCAAACCCTGTGCGTTTTAAGACCTCTCGTGCGAAATCACATCAGGAGCCGATTTGCAAGTGCTACGTCTAGCTTTGCATGTGGTATACAAAACAGGCAATTGAACCTGACGAATCCATCGTCCAAATCGGTATTTACGTCTCCTCAGCAGTCACTTGGGAAGACTCCAGCCTTATGTCGACGCCTGGAGAATCTTACCTTAGACAACCCTGTAGAGAGCCAAAATCATGATCCCTTCAGTAATCTTCAGAATGACGAAACTCCTGTCCCTAGCTCCAACTCTGCCGCAACCTCGCCTGTAGCCCGAGCTAGCACCGTGAAAAAGGAGCTAACCAAACTCTTTCAGTTTAACCAAGACGAGTTGAAAGCACTCTATGTGAAATATCCCGCGTTGTTTAAAGCCTGTCAATTTAAAACCTTGCCCTTGCTAGAGAAATGGAGCTTTACCAAAGAAAAGATAATTTTGCACCCTTGGATCATCACCCTTACTCCAGAGGAACTGCAAGAGCGTATCCTAATCATTAAGCGAGATTTCCCTACAATGGGCGCCCCTTGCTTGTACGCCGGCTTACTAAAGTGCCAACCACCCAGATTAAGTCAGATTATAAGTCTGTGGAAGGTTGAAATGCATAACAGCCCGCATTTGACCCGAGTTCATTACATGGCGCATATTCTAGAGGTTAGTTTTATGCACCACAGATTCATTTTAAGGTTGAATTTATGATAAAATTTCTTAATTGCATATAGCGGCACTTTTCCGAAATCATGGATCAATTGGACTCGAAGCGATTTTTGGCTTACATGCCCCTGGAACGCATTGAATTACTTCTAAACGCATTAATCGGTATATAATTTTTTCCCCGTCACATTCCATGCCTTTTCTATGATCTAATGCCTTTGGTTTTCTAGCGGGTGGCGTCAGCAAGGAAGATATTTACAAAGACATGTGGATTTTTCGTCACAACAACGAAATCATAACTGACCGGTTAAAATACCTGAAGAGGGTGGGAGTGGAGCCTATAAAACCCTGGCTTTTGCGGTGCACGGATGAAATTTTTACGAGGTATGACTAAAATAAGGAACGAGTTAGAGGCGGGGAAAAAATTAATTTATTTATTTGCAGGAGTGTGAGTCGGTATACTGAGAATAAAGCAGCGTTGGGAGCACATGCAGACCTAGAATCATACTTAGTTGCTCGCTTGGAGTGCAGTTATGAGGAAGTGGCACAAATGGCACGAAGGAATCCTTTATCCTTAACTGTGTCTATGTCTAAGCTTAAAGATATGCTGGATTTCTTGTTCGCTGAAGGGTTTTCAGCGCAAAATATCGCCTTCGTTCCTCGTGTGTTGTGCCACAAACGAGCTACATTGCAACAAAGACTGGGTGACCTAAAAGCCTTGGGTTATTCACCAAATTCGTTGACCATTCTGACGATATCAGAAACAAAGTTTCAGCAATTGCTGAACCGATTGCGAAAGAAACAAAAGCTGGCTTCTTCTGTTGCTGCTGCTGATAGAGATAAACCGGTGGTTTCCTGAACTCGACCTAATCCCACAGGAGTTATCCCATAAATAATGTACAAAAAAGAACCGTTGTATTTCAGTTCATCAATAAAAAAAATTAGAATTTCTGTAGCAAAGTAGTTCCTATTCACCATGAGTCTGTACCCATATACCGGCATTAGCGATCAAGTGATTGTAGACAGTAAGATACCGAGCGGCAGCGCGAGTATGACTTACCAGCGCTCTTTCCGTCCAAGTAATCTTATCGAAAGAGGGCTCGAAATATTGGACGACATGGAGAACATAGTCATGGCAGTTATGATCGATTGGATGGTACCTAGAAAGGTAAGCTTTGAAATTAAGTACCCATACTTATTCGCATAATCCGACAACCCATACTTAACCGCATGCCATTCAGGTTTATAGCAAGAGTTAGAGAGGAGATTGTCCCAGTCTTGTTCCCAATCTGGATACCGGGAGAGTGCAAAAGGGATGATTATAGAAAGGCTGTTCCAAAACGGATGATTTTGTCGCACGCCGCTTTCGTTATAATCCCAAGTCCCTCCTCCTTCCCCTGTACATCCTATATGCAAGTCGTCGCCTGCTTCATACTGGCTGCCGCAATGAGAAATTTTAAAACTGGTTTTGGTTTAAAGAATCTTAGCTTTTGCGAAGGCTAACTAAATTTACCTGAAATCTCCTACAGTGGGTTTTAATGCAAGGCAATACGGGTGGTCATGCGGGTTTTTGAATGGCGAAGGCAACCTAAAAGTAATGAGAGTCAAAATTAACTCAGGTAATGTGAATTTGTGAAGGAGTGTAAAAGGGTTTTGTGAAAATTACTGAAAACAACAGACTTAGGGACCTACGTAAACGGTGGAATGTGAAGATCTGCCGAGGTTAAGCAAACGCCACAGACGGGGCATGTATTAGGAAATGCAAAGCAAAAAATGTCTGTCCTCTTATCACAATGTCGAAAGCACAAAATATTCGCATTTAATACATTCATCCTGACCGACGCATTTGGATTTTGCTACTACTGATCTACAGCAGTCTTTTAGGCAATTATTCTACGCGGTCACTTATTCTACACGGTCAATTATTCCCACTTTGGCCAGGTATATGAAAACTTACTTGCAAAGCTTAATTAATTTTTAACGCAAGTTAAAACTGTAAATAAATCTTGTAAATCCCAATAGCATTATTCCCTTATTGACCAAATCGTGCTTTAAGTGACCCTTGGCATCCACAAGTGAGCTAGATTGCGTTTTCCTAGATTATAAATTTTGCCTTCTACAACTGACCATACAAGATCCGAAGGGCATTGAATCCAACTGCGCATAACTTTGTGCCACTAGCGTCTTGGCTACCAACGGGTGCTAAAAGATGTGGGACCGAAGACCGAACTAAACTTACACAAGACACGCCTACGTTGGAGAGCAAAACATTTAGGAAAACTCACAACTCAAACCAAGTAACCTATGTTACCGTCTGTCGCGTGTTAGATAGGTGCCTTCACTTATCACGCCAGTTTACTCCGTCAGTCATGTAAGTTGGCTCTCCTCCGGGATCGCGTTACCGTATAATTTTCGTTGATATATTGTCTCTCATCTTTCAGGTATCACTTGCAAATCCTAAAATAAAAGGTCAATTTTATTGAATCCTGCATATCTGTCTGTGTTATTATACGATCAGTTCCGTCCTTTGTTACTTCTAAACTTTTGTCTACATATTTTCTTTCCAATTCTTCAAGATATGCTGCGGATCTGTATACCTTTACTGAGAAACTCGCGAAGCAAACTATTCGTCAGTCACAGTACTCAACGCGCAATTGTTACTTCAAGCATCATGTCTTCCAAATTAGTGTTATCTGACAAGTACAGAGGTCTCGAAGGCAATGTCTGGTAAGATTAGTATATAACCTATAAAACCGTACACGCCTCAACAATTTTATTTATCTAAAAGGGTCGAGTTCATCCAGCTAGCTCTCGAGACCAAACCTTTGAACTTGGGTCAAGGTTTTCCCGATTTTGCCGCTCCTGATCATGTCACTAAAGCTTTAGCAGAGGTGGCTACTGGCGAAAATATTATGTTGCACCAATACACAAGAGGATATGTACGTAGCTATTATTTCCCAAAGATTATCACTATAATAAGGCTTATAGACCTTCATTAAACTATTCTTAGGGTCATCCACGTTTGGTTCAAGCCCTGGCGAAATTGTATTCCAAGCTTGTCGATAGGCCTATTAACTCTAATACAGAAGTATTAGTTACTGCTGGAGCTTATGAAGCGCTATTCTGCAGCATCATGGGTTTCGTGAACCCTGGCGACGAGGTTATCATCATTGAACCTTTCTTTGATTGCTATGAACCTATGGTTAAGCTAGCTGGGGGAAAACCAGTTTTCATACCTTTAAAGCCGGTAAATTATTTATTAATTAAGAACAAGAGGTCCTAACCGGTCTTGTAATGTTTATTGTTATTTTATTTGCACTTAATTAGAAAAAGACTGGATCCGTTACATCATCAGGAGACTGGGAATTAGACGAGCAAGAGTTGACGGGTTTATTCAACAGCAAGACTAAAGCCATTATCGTCAATACACCGCACAATCCCTTGGGGAAAGTCTTCAGAGAATCCGAATTGCAAGTGATTGCCGATTTGTGCAAGAAGTGGGACGTGCTTTGCATTTCTGATGAAGTTTACGAATGGTTAGTTTATAAGCCAAATCAGCACATTCGCATGGGTAACATTTCTACTTCAGAACAGCAGAAAGTGATTTTTAATTATTATTTTTCTAAATAGCAACTTTGCCTGGAATGTGGGAAAGGACAATAGCTATTGGATCCGCTGGTAAAACTTTCAGTGTTACCGGATGGAAGCTTGGCTGGGCGTACGGCCCTGCTAATTTGATAAAACCCATGATGACTGCTCATCAGAATGCTCTATACGCCTGCCCAACTCCCACACAAGTTTGAAAAAGCTTGTGTAAAAAAAAAAATAATAACAATAAGTCTCGTAGGAAGCTACAGCGCGTGGGTTTGAGATCGAATTGGAACGTTATGGCACGGACGCAAGCTATTTTACCGAACTACCCCATCTACTTGAGTCCAAACGTGACTATATGGCGAAATTCCTGGACAATGCTGGAATGAAACCTGTGATTCCCGAAGGAGGCTACTTTATGCTAGCCGATTGGTCTACGCTAGGTAATATAATTGGCTCTGCTTTTCAGCGCGAATTAATTTCGTAATTTTCGTAAAAATTGCGCACCAAGATTTGAATTTTCAAAATGCCGGTCTTTGATGTCTTAATTTCTTTTTAGGTTCATTCGCGGACTTGAGTCAAGAAACCGATCCGCAGCGTGACTACCGTTTTGTGAAATGGATGAGTAAAACGAAGAAACTCCAAGGCATTCCACCATCTGCTTTCTATTCTTCGCCAAATAAACCGCTCGGCGAGGACTACATTCGCTTTTGTTTCATAAAAGTATTTCTTTTTATTAACTTTTGTGTTGTTTTACAACGTATTTCTCATATAATGTGTTTCTTGTTTGCTAATTTACTCTCGTTCCGTAAACAGGAAGACAAGAACTTGGAAAAAGCCGAAGCTATTCTCAAGGAATGGAAAGACAGCATGCAGCACTCTTAGATCGCGGTTTTGCAGTCGTATTTTTTTTTAATAGCGTCGATGGAAATATACTTTAGAAACGGAACTGTCAACGCTGTGATAACAAAATGAGCTATATTAAAAAAAAAAAATCTAAAAAAAATATGTGTGTGCCATTTGGCCATGAAAAGCCAAGCAGACAGGACTTAGGATTAGGATGAGGGCAGCGCAGAGCATTCTCCTTGTGGCCTTGGGCTTTTGGTGCGGAAGGCGTTCGGGTTTTTAGTAGAAGGAAATCTAGCTTAACCGCCAGACCGAGAACCAAACCGTTCCCTTCCCTGTTTCGCTTTTTGCCCTCTCGTTGTATACCGTCAGTCAAGCGCTGTAAGTTTTGCTTTAGCCTTTCGCAGGTGTGGTGTATAGTGCAACAGGTGTGACAAAGATCACCAAAGGAAATTTCCCCCTAGATTTTATCCTTTACTAACAGCTTCCCAGGATCCGTCATGTGACTTTTTAAGTGCGGGGTAAAATGCAAAAAAGTGTTTGTTTTGTGATTCAGAGCTGCGCGGCGGGTAAAGGCACCTCCTAATGTGACCTTATAACGGTTTTTTATCGTCTGCAATATACTGAACAAAACACAAGCACGCAGTGGTAAAATATAACTGTGGGCTGTTCCTACTGTGTCTTTGTGCCTCAAAAATGTTACATCCAGCGCGAAAATACCGGACTTGATTCGCAAAAGAGAAAGAAAGAAATCTTGTTTTCGTTAAAGGAGCCTTTCGATATTGCGTGGCTCCGGTTTGTTTCGCTTGTGAAACCTTATTGGAATTCATGCAGTTGTATCAGTTTAAAACGGATACTATGAGCGTGGAGGGAGAAAATCAGGTAAAAACTAAAATAAAAAAGACACGAAGAAAAAATTGTTTTTCGTAAAAATTCGTTCGAATTTCTTTACGAGAACACCGAGGAGCATTACAAATGAAATAGTACCTGTAGCAGAATTATCGTAAATTAGGAACCGACAGGATTCACTGTTAAGCTGTTCTCGTAAAAGAAATGGCAAAGAACGCCATGGTTAAATAGAAATTCGTTATTTTGCGAGAGAGTAGAGTTGGCCTGCTGCCAATCAGGATGTGTGTCAGGCTGAAAGTCACGCATGGACGGATGTTGTAAGGTACGCGTGGGATCTTACAAGAAAAAGCGTAAATTGTTAACGAAATTTCGGGAACTTATTCGCGCCGCATCGTTGGTTCGAATCGCATTCCGTGCAGCAATTTTCAATATGATTAACATTGCAGCGCCCTAAAATAACGGCCTTTAGCGTGTATCTTAAGTTAAAACTGACCACGCTTTCTCTCTCGATTCTCGCTATGTTATCCCAAGGCGGCTTGGGAAGCAGGAACGAAATCAAGTCTCACCAGTGCCACACGCTTTGCTTCTTTTGGTGGGAGAAAGTACTTTCTTTTGCGAAGAGACACCGGCTAGGAACGAAATTAGGTTAGCAGAAGCTCCCGTGGGTCTGTCGAGAAGTAGGTTAAGTTTTTAAGCTGTTTTTTTAGGGATATAGTGGGTGGGTGGGGGACAGTATTTGTACTGTCCATAATGTACTGTACGGTACTCACGTTTTCGTAAATAGGAATCGTATAACAAACAAGCTAGCGACGTTTTCCCAGAAGGTCAGATGTGTCTCCTGTAGTGATAGTTTGCCTTGCCTTGTCTATAACCATACGACGAAATAATGAATAATGAAATGTAACCTATCGAACATTGCTCCTAATCGGGACTTGCGTGGTTGTACCGTCTCGTAGTTATGTCGTTTGGTAGCTTTTTTTTGCCTTTTTTTGGGGGGTGGGGGGAAAGGAATAGTACAAATAATTTATACCAAAAAGAAGAAAGTATCCTACATCGATTTACTTGGAAGTAGGGAGAAATTATTATAGAAAAGAATAACAACTAGTCGTAGCTTTGCATTTGTTAAATTCATCATTGATACCCCAGGCGTGACGATAAGAAGTTGAGCGATTGTCCCTAGCTTCCAGATCTTTGAACGTACCCTATGTTTACCTGAAGACTTTGACCTTGTAGGTAACTTTCATAGTGAAAGCTCATCTGATGGAAAGTTTGGGACATTGTAATTTGAAAAGGCTGTTGACAAATAAACAGAACTTCAGTAAATTTGTTCCATTCACCAACGGGAATAGTATTATAATACTACGCATTATGTATCACCGAAGCACGGGAGCGTAGACCATTACATCGTAATATCTCCACAACAGGAAGTTCTTTGTCCTCTTAAGAGAAGGGGCAAATTTCGTGATGTTCCCAAGCTAAAATTTCCTATCTCCCCCTAGCAATTTATCTTTCCTTTCTACAGAATCCCTAATGCGTAAAAACACTCTTTAGTTTTACTGTTTATTCAAATGTGTTAGTGTTTATTCAACTAATTTACAAAGGATGGAAAGGAAAATGCATTTGAGCTTGCAATTATATGGCATGCATATATTTGGCTAATGTAAATATTTGCTGTTTTAATGACTTCTTGAGCCTCGTGGTATCTTGCACAGAATGATCCTTATTAGCGAAATAATGTCCTTGGGAAAGGGGTAATTGGTGTACGTATAATTAGTTTGTTTACATCTTTTGACAGCTGCCGTCATGGAGATTATGGGGCGAAGAAAGAACCACAGGAGCTGTTTACACGGTGTACTTGAAGAAAGTTCGTTACCATATCCCAACCAAATCTGTCGATGTAAGTTAGGAACAATTTTTCCATAAAAAATTGAATTGTTATTTTGTATGATTTACTTTCAATTAAGCAAACGCATTTTTATTATAAAGGAAACTGATGACGGTATATCACATTTGGAATGGGAAACAGTTCGTGTGCGTATGCTCAAAGCTGGAACGTTAGAAAAACTGGTCGAATCCTTGGCCTCTGACTCGGGGGAGTTGGAGTCAACTTATATTAACATATTCCTGGCAACCTATCGCACGTTTACCACCGCTCCCACTGTCCTGCGGCTTATAAGTCAAAGGTTAGTGCTACACTTTATTCGTTTTGTCGAGTTTCTGAGCTGTCACACATTTTCCCTCTTTCTTTTCCCGCCGTTCTAATATTATTTTAACAGGTATCAAGACTTGAGCGACAACAAATTGGCTATGCCTGAGCACACACGAGAACTCCATAGAAAGTAAATCACGACTCTATTGAACTGACTAAATGTTTGGCGGTTTCAACACTTCCAACGACTAATTTTGGTTTGGAAATCTAGGACGATGCGCATGACAATGCACGTCTGGCTCGATACCTATTCCGAGGACTTCAGACAACCTCCTAATTATCCTCTCCTTCGACAAATCGAAGAGTTTTGCAACCAGCATGCACCCAATTCCGAGTTAGCCCTGAAAGTTCGACACCGTCTGGAACGGTTAAACCGAGCTGGTTTTGAACTTCGTAAGTCCGAAATCCAATAATACCACTTCATTTAGAAGACATATTTATATTTTTATGAACGCAGATAAATCGAGTAGCTATTCACACCTACTTAGTACGGAAGACTTAACGTACCATTCAGTGCTCAACGGGCTTGCCAATAGTTTTAATCACGAAGAACCAGATTTCATTTCAGTCTTCCTCGAATTTGACGACAAGCAAATAGCGGAACAATTAACGAGATTGGATGCCGTAAGTTTTTTAAAATTATTTTTGCAGCTATTTTTTAAATTTTTTTTTTTTTTTTTTTACAATTTTGTGTACGCTGGTAGGAACTATTTAGGAGATTAGTACCTTACCAGTGTTTAGGATCCGTGTGGTCAAGACGAGACAAAACTCGTGGTCTAAGTAACGAAACCAGTTGCGCATCTGTGGCAGCGACAGTTGACCAATTCAATGCTGTTTCGTTCCGGGTGCTTAGCACGGTACTATTGGGGCAAGGCGATAAAGTATTTCGCGCCAAAGTGATACTCAAATGGATTGATATTGCCCAGGTAAAAATATTCACCCCCCATGTCTATTATTAATTGTTGCTTACTCGAAACGCCCCGAAGGAATTACGCGTGCTCAAAAACTTCTCGTCACTCAAAGCAATTATCTCAGGTTTGCAATCCAATCCTATTTATAGATTAAAACACGTATGGTCCGTCATTACAAAAGACAAGGTAAACAACCTCGCTCGAATTAAAACCTTTAAACTAAAAAAGCAAGTAACAATTTTTATTAGTTGGAGATGTACGAGGAATTGGCACGCATCTTTAGCGAGGACAACAACCAGTCAGCTCAACGAGAACTGCTCATGCGAGAAGGAACTGCCAAGTTTGCTGAGAACGCTGGAGACCATGACCGCCACTTACAGAAATTCCTTCACAAGCAATCTAGCCAAACCATCATTCATGGTACCATTCCGTACTTGGGAACGTTTCTAACCGACTTGACCATGATCGACACTGCCATCCCGGACACTGTCAGCGAAGGGATGATTAATTTTGACAAACGCCGCAAAGAATTTGAGATTTTAGCTCAGGTAAAACCGATACAAGCCCAACTTTCCAAACACGTGAAAATTATTTGAACAATTTTTTCCCCCATCACCACAGATCAAACTTCTACAAGGTGCTGCCAATGCTTATCACATATCTGCCGACACCCGGTTCCAAAAGTGGTTTGACTCTGTATTAGTACTCGAAGACCGTGAAGCCTTTCAGCTGTCTTGTCAAATTGAACCTGCACAAAGTCAAGGCTCGACGGGGAAAAGAACTGACAAAACTAAGCGAAGGTAATAAACATCTCCTTTCGACCAATTAGTTCCTAACAAGGTTGGTTCAGGTTTGGTCATCGCAAAAACGATTCTATAGCTAGCACGTCGAGCAGCTGCAGTAGTCAGTTCTTGTCTGAAGTGGACGGCGCTGTTTCTCAAGATACGGCCTCGTTAGACCAAAAGGTAGTAAACGAACGCGAAGGAGACGACAAAAAAGGAGTTTATAAATTAAGACTAATTATAAAACGGACTCGTTTAGTTGTACGGGTGCCATTTATCTTCGTCGGGTAGCAGTTCTTCACTGCCATCACTGGACGTCTCGGTGAGCAGTGGTGCTACGAATTCGACATCATTAGGCAACGGCACGCCTACGAAAGGGGGCCGAGCTAGTAGTTTACCCAGAGGAGTCACCCCACCGAACAACTCCAATGCAAGTCCTTTGAAAGGCTCTGATTTCTACGTGATCCGAGTTTCCTTAGACACGTTTACAACGGAGACGGAAGGTAACTTTTATTGAGCTAAACGTAACATCTAAAGCTACTAAACTCAACATCATTTTACGATTAGGTGTGAATCTCTATAAAAGTATACTTGTGAGCAACAACGAGAGAACGCCTCAAGTCATACGCAATGCAATGATGAAGCATTCCATCGAGGGTAAACCTGAACATTACACCTTGTCACAGATCTTACCGCGAGGAGGTAAACCCGCAAGTTTAAAGTTTTAAACTTAGGGCTCTTAATTTCTTTATTTTTGTTGGGGAATGTAGAGATGGTATTGCCGCCAAGTGCAAATGTTTACTATGCTGTGAATACCAGTTGTGATCTTAATTTTATTCTACGTCTAAAGGAGGGAGAAACTGCTCCCAACACTCCCAGTAGGACCAGAATCAATGATGTGAAAGACGGCATGTCAACTGTTAAAGCCAGAAAACGAATTATATCCTTGGGATTATAGATCAGGGTTAGGGTCTTTGAAGTATAAAAAATGCTTGGGATGGGGCGCGGATTTTGACCGTGACTTCAGCCTGTGAGATGTACATGTGAAGTATAAAGTGACGAACAAAAATTGTACAAAGCTATTTTTGTAAATGGCAATAAAGTATTTCTGGTACGAGAAAGAGTAAAGAAATCACGAAAAAGCTTACCTTTTATTATTACAAGAAAGAAAGCGGTTAATAAGCACAAAGTTAGTGCTTCCATGGCGTACTCTACATTCTACAAGACAAGTAACATAACTTTCCTAATATTATGAACGCTTATTCAAAAATTGCGTAATATTTTTACTAAAAGCATTATGCAACAATTTTGTATTTAACTTTACTAAAAGTTTTAAGCATTATAAATACAAATTTCATACGAATTAAATACGAATAAAGCAGCGCCAATTTATCATGTTTAGATTCGTTGTGTCATTTTTTGAAAGTAATTTAAGCCACACCTTTTTTGGCGCTTTTTCTTCGATATCTGGGTTCTGTGTTTTGAAGTTGCAATAAGAGACGAGTGCCTTGTTCCTGCCCTTTTTTACGAGTGCTGTGTGTCTCATTATTCACCTGGTTTACCAAACTAAGTGTAAAAATGTAGGTATAACTTATATGTATTGAAAAATCTGTCATTAACTACGTTTTATTTCGTTAGAATGTCCAGGGGTGCTCAACGTGCAGCGGAGGCAGCTCCTGCCCCTTCTGTCGCAACATCAAACCATGTCCAAGAAAATGAAGAGAATATGGAACTTGGAGGACCTCAGCTTATTGCAAAGCTAGAGGTAAGCTTGGTCTTAATCGAAGTTACTTTGTAGTCCTTAGCTCCAAGCCGAACCATTTGTTTTATATCATAAGGGTAATGGGATTACTGCTGCGGATATCAAAAAGCTAGCCGAGGCAGGTTATCATACAGTCGAGTCAGTCGCCTTTGCACCAACAAAAGCCATCGTGGCTATCAAAGGCTTGACTGAAGCTAAAGCGGAGAAATTACTTGTAAGTTGGACCCATAAAAAAAACAGTCCCTTCAAAGGATCATTTGGTATAACAGGCAGAAGCAGCTAAACTTGTTCCTATGGGATTCACTACTGCTTCTGAGTTTCATCAGAAACGGGCAGAAGTTATTCAGATTACTACTGGTTCTAAAGAATTAGATAAGCTGTTAGGAGGCGGTATTGAAACGGGCTCCATCACCGAAATTTTTGGAGAATTTCGAACAGGCAAGACTCAGCTCTGCCACACCCTTGCTGTCACATGTCAAGTAATTTTCTTTCATATCAAGCCCCATGTTTTTTTTTCAGACAAAAGTTATAATTGCCATATCTTAGCTGCCCATCGATCAAAGCGGCGCGGAAGGCAAGTGCCTTTACATCGACACTGAAGGAACCTTCCGTCCAGAGCGCCTACTAGCCACGGCCGAGCGTTTTAAGCTGTCAGGTCCGGACGTTCTTGACAACGTAGCTTGTGCACGAGCGTACAATACCGACCATCAAACAAAGCTTCTTATTCACGCCTCAGCTATGATGGCTGAAAATCGTTATGCTCTTCTTATTGTGGATTCTGCCACCGCGTTGTACCGAACCGACTACTCGGGACGCGGAGAACTGTCAGCTCGACAGATGCATTTGGCCAAGTTTCTTAGGATGCTACTAAGATTGGCGGATGAGGTAAAAACATCCCTTCGTCTTGACAGATTTGCAACACCTTGAAACTTTTCGTCCCTATCCTTTCAAGTTCGGCGTTGCAGTTGTCATCACCAACCAAGTTGTAGCCCAAGTTGACGGAGCGGCTATGTTCTCAGCTGACCCTAAAAAGCCCATTGGTGGCAATATTATTGCCCATGCTTCCACTACTAGGTGAATTCTTTTTAAAAAAAATAATTTCTACTAGCCAGGCCTAACCTTCACTCTTTTTATTATGATTTTTTAAAGACTTTACCTGCGAAAAGGCCGAGGTGAGACGCGTATCTGCAAGATATACGATTCACCATGCTTACCGGAGGCTGAAGCCATGTTTGCAATTCAGGCAGATGGGATTGGCGATGCTAAAGAATAGACTACTTGTCTTGAATTTCGCTGCTGTATATCTGCATAAACATGTCAAGTTTCCAACTAGGTACAAACATTAGACGAAATGCTGTGAAGAATTTGTATCTATTTTCTGTGTATAAACAAAGGAAAATTTTTGATGACGGAGTTACTTTCATGTTTGACGCTTACATATTTAAAACTTTTCAACTCAAAAGAACATATCGTCGTTATAACCCGGTGGTGGTAAATGGTCCGGATCAGGCTCAGAATAGCCTCGGCCAGGAAGTCGAGGATATTGTGGCGCAGGAGGATACGCGTTAGGGTTTGGTGGCCCAAACGGGTCAAAACGAGCTCCTGGAGGAACCGCCCCTCTGAAAAGTCAATGCTATATTACTAAAAGCAGAACCAAACACATTCATGGTAATTACGGTGGCAAATTGCCTGGTACTGGGGGTGGAATACCCGGCCTGCCAGGGAACATCTGATGGCGAGGATCCATCAACATTCCCCCTTCGCCACGCATACCAAACGGGTCTAAATCTCGCCCACCGACAGCTAATGGATTCCCGGTATCAGGCCTACATGAAGAAAACAACAAAGAAAACACGTTCCATTTCCAAGTCTGGGCACGTTATACTAGCTTGTTGATTATCGAATACCATGCATAGCCTCTGTCACCGCTGCGTGGGTAGCGGGGTGGTCCCACCCGTAAAGGATCTTCCAGGAGCGAACTGCGAGGTTTTTCTTTCGGTTTTTCTTTCTTTGCTGCTGGCTTCTCGCTACTCAAAGGTCTAAGAATGTGCTCCTCTACCAATTGGTTCAATGCATCCTTGTCCAAGTATACACCGGAATAGGCTGCCAAGTCATGCCCAATATGCTTGTCGGTTACCACAGACAAATCGCACACTTTTCCATCTCTTATGCGCTAAAAAAGAGAAAACGTTAATGTGTGTTTATTTATATCCGTGAGTTTAAATAAAAAGCGACTTACCAGCAGATTAATTAGGAGCTGGCCATCTACTGGTACAGCTTTTAAAATATGCAAGTCGCCATTCTGTAAGTATCTTAGCTGATATACTCCACTCTTATCAGCATTCCAGCCTTCTGGAAGTAGCTCGCTAGAACTTGAGGACTTCACATCGAGCTAAAGAAAAGGGGTTTATACCATACAAAAAGCTTTTTCTGTTTGTTACCTTTTCTCCGAGTCCTATGCATTGAAAAGAGTTACTTATTAACTTCCAGTGCACAAACGCTACCAAAACGTCATTCTTTGTTTTCAAGTGCTGATTAACACTGCGAAAGAGCAACTCTAGACCAACTCCGGTTGAAGTTGAAGCCATGACACCGTTTGTTTTTTATTTGCATGTATTTGAAGCGCATTCCCAATATGTCGGATAGCGACGTTTGTCAACGTTGTTCTGTTGCGACCCAAGTAGAGCCTCTACCCGAGTTCGAACTCGGGTAACCCAAGTTCGAACTCGGGTAGCAATATTTGACACTAAAGTTCTCCACACCTACACAGTTTTTGCAAGTGAAATGAACAATACAGTTTTTTGCTTTAGTTAAATTTAATTTGGCCTTATTACCTTGGCAGTAGTTTCACAACTTATTGAAATATTTATCTTCGAAGTTTTACATGACAAGCTTTGTTTACAATGGAATGTAGACTACTTTACTTGGAGGCGTTGCATGTAGGAGGGGCTGCTTAGAACTGCAATTTACGCCACTTGTGTAGACTCCTATCACTAAAGAGTAGAGTTGTGCTACCGGTAAACCATTACCCAAGATCGCAAATTACGACAACTACAAGAACAATGATGCTAACGGAAACTTGCAAGTAGTTTCTTTCACCGAAATAGTCGAATTTAGCACATTCTGTTAAAAGACAATGTATTACCAGAGCACTGCTTAATATCAACATAAAACGGGGCTAGCGGGTGCCTTCTACGACATTTACAGACAATTATTGAACTTGGGTAGCCCAAGTTCGGTATTTACAGAGAAAGCACTTTTACATAGCTAG
>JAGJRO010000508.1:0-245410 GCA_022832285.1 Lepidurus apus apus
CTTTCTTGATTGCATAGGTTTGGCTCCTTTCCGTTAAATGTGAGAAAAATGCTCTCCGGTTGTCGAGGAAGCTCCGTGTCCAGTTAACAATCCTTAATGGTATCTTCAATTTACTCATTTAACGTTATCAAAAGCACCTCTGATATCTAGCAAAAGGGCGGTGTGCACTTTGCCTCTGTCAAAACTGTCTAGAACGGAATTGCTGAGATCAGCGAGGGCATCCGTCGTACTCCTTCCTGGCCTAAATCCCCATTGTGATTCCGAAAGCTTGTTGCCGTTCTCTAAAAAAGCTTGTAATCTGGACGCTACTGCCTTTTCGAGTATCTTGCCGAGGACAGGCAGCAAGGCGATCGGTCGAAAGCTTTTTAGCGAGGTGTAGTCCCTCTTGCTAGGTTTTGGTAAAGGCAGCACTTTAGCCGTCTTCCATATTGAGGGGTGGTGTCTTAGGGCGAAAGATGCGTTGAAGATTTTGACCACAGTTGGGGCGATGTTCTTCCAGATAGCTTTTAGTACAATCGCCTGGATACCGTCTATGCCCGTTGCTTTCTTCAAGTGTAGACCAGCCAAAATATAAGAAATTTCTTCCACCGTGAAATCTGATGAGAAGGTACATTGAGTTGATCTCGTGAAGCGTGGACTGGCTTTTAAAGATCAGATCAGTGGTCCACAAACTTTTTCGTTCGCGGCGCACTGACAGTATCCCCAATTCGCCGCGGCGCCCCTCTGAACAATAGACCAAACTAATTGCTGCAGTGCGTAGATGGTACGTTGAGATGGTTTGTTAACGGAAAAATTAAATGAAGCGGATATTTGGAATTAATAAACGTTTTATGTATAAACTGCTTAATAAGTACACATTGCACCGAAGAGTTAATAAGCACCGAATAATTACATGAATAAACCTCAATTAATGTTATTATAGGAATCTTTCGCAGCATCCCTGAAAACCCACCACGGCACACATGAGTATCGACTCTGTACTAAGTGCTCTTCGGTCTTCGCTCTGAACCCTGGATTTTCCGTAAAGGCACAGTGGATCACAAAAGTCGTTAGAATGGCGAGAAGTTTGAGTTTGATTTTTTTTTATCACATAACTGTTTTTCTGTCCAATGCGCAGTTCTTTGCGCAAATAAATAATTTCCGATAAAGACGGTTTACAAATTAGTCAATCTGGAAGTCGAAGGAATAAGGTGACATTTTGCTGTAAAACTAATTCTGATGTTTCTTTTGTTTGCACGTATCTTTTGCAGACTAATTGCCAATCCAGAATCGTTGACATTTTCGGGAAGAAGCACATTCTAATCTTTGCCTTACGCCGGATTCTCCGTGGGGAGGAGCTCACTTAGGACAACAAGTTTTTTAAAAACAAGATTGGATTTTTGAGTTAAAGTTTTGTTATTTTTTTGGTACGAGTTCAAATAAAAAGGGCGTTTCAGTAAAAATAAGATGTTTCGAACTGGGAATAGATTTGTTGTCGTGGTCTGACAACAGGCTTGCCGATTATCCGCGGCTCAGTCGTGTTGGTGGAAGTGCTCTGAGACGTCTCAGAGTCGGTAGCCTGGGTATCCGATGGTATGGGAGGTTTTGCTTCATCCAGAACACTGCATCGGGCTTTAACTCGGTTAATTATTTCTTCTGTGAAGTACTGCCATTGTTCCTGAGCCTTTTTTCCACGAAATATGAAATGAAAGAAAATGGCGAAGCCTTGCAACGAATTGAAGATGCAAAAGGGATAGCTTAAGTAGATCCGTGCAGAACCGATGGCTAACAATCCAAATATCCAAGACAACCCCATAATGAAGAACATTACGATGGCAGTGTAATGCGTAAAGAAGCGTTTCGTCTGGGTACTTCGTATTTTTGGCTTTCCACAGACCACTTTGACAATGATGAGAATATACACAGCTAGATTGATCAAGCCAATTAAAGAAACAAACGGTAGTAAGGCATACAAAAAGCCAGAACGATTCAGCCAGCAGTAATTGTTGCCATTCTTGTAGTAATAGAAATCCGTTCCACGTACCACCAGTGCGATTACAGGTACCAAGGGTAATACCCAGGCGAATAAGAACGCTTTCCACATGAAATATGATGGCATCGAGCCCAAAACTCTCACGAAGAACGAGTAATGGCAATAAGCTTCCACAAGCATCCAGCAGAAGACGACCAGGATCAAGTAGTGGAGGAATACCGCGACAAATAAACAAACATGGATATCGCTGTTTTGGTCAAAGCCTCCCAAGAAGGTGCACAACAGCACGGCTAGAGCTAGGGAGAGGTGAAAGATTACGTGATGGCCGTAATAACCGGGTTTGGGTTGTCTCCACTTGGGGAAGAACGCATAAGTAGCTACGACACCAATACAGCCGAAAATTGACAACACGCACCCAATGATAGTCACGGTGTCCAGAATCAAATCGTCAATAGTATGTTCGTAGTCATAGTAGATAAAGAGAGCCGTGAAGCATGACAGGTGGTTACACTGGCAATGATCCAAGCCACTCACAATTCCTTGGTACGAGCAACCTTGTGTGGACCAACCTCCATGGCCGTTATTGACTTCGGAACTCCAGAAAGCGCAGACAACGCTATTGGATGAATTTCTTGTGTTAATTGCTCGGAAAGGTCGGAAGTAAATTTGCACCGGTTCCGAAAGATTGTAAACAGGTTCGCCATCAACAGATACTTGTACCATGGCGCTATTCGCAGTATGTTTGTCGGTTCGGAGCATGTTACGGTCACCGTCGTTAGGGTCTGTACTGTAGACATTGGCGTGCGTTTTTCCCGCGGCGACTGCAGCGTCGGCCAAACGTATATTAGGGTGATAGACGAAGGCGATCTGTGATGCATTTATCCGGTTTACCATTAAGGAGCTGACGTTAAGTATCACCAAAGCGTCATGGTAGTGATTGTCAGCTACGCTAAGGGATGCATTCCGGATAATTTCCGTGTTCTTTACAGTGTCATTCAATTCACCCAAGTTAGTAGAGTTGGCAGTAAACAGGAAAGGTGACGATCCATTAAGTTCAGCGGTGTTTCCCCATAGGGTCGGAGCCATTAAAGTAGGCTTGTTTGCATTGGTACTTGTAAGAATCTGCTCAATACCCATCAAGAGATTGGTTGATACGTTTGGCAACCTCTGTGCACTAGCTAGCGTCACAGTGTCGACATTGAGCACCTTTCAATAGAAGCAAAACGCATTATTACGGCCCAACTGTAAACCAGAAACTACCCTGAATACTATGGCTTTGGATTACCTGATAGATTATGCTGGCTGTCTGGTTGACATTCTCTTGGGAAAACTCCGTTTCTTCTCTCGAAGCGTTTGAGAATACTAATGCGGCCAGTTGAACATCGGCTATGATGGGGGACCATTTACTGGTAACTTGTTGCAGCTCAGCCAATGCAGACGTAGCGTTTTGTTGAACTTCAGTCATATTCAAGAGCCGCGACGTGGTTTCGGAGGGGCTCGCACAGATAAACTTACTTGACAAGTCTACCAATTGCCCTTCTGCGTTCCAAGCCTGCATACATGAACCGTTGATTCACAATAAATTTTGAACAAAAGTCGAATTCGAATATCTTACCTGTGTTGGCCCCCAATAGGCTCCAGAATAAGTGTCACCGATACATGTCCGCTGGGCTAAAGAACCGCCTTCTAAGACACAAACTTCTCTGGAGAACGTCGTCCGTTCTAAAGGTGTTTCGATCCACGTTAATTTTCCCAATGTCTGTTGCTCAACTTCTTCCAGGCAGGTCACCATGCTACGGATTGCTTGAACGTCATAGGAAAGTCTGCCTATCTTTTCCATAAGATATCCCATGTCGTCACGCAATTGCTTTACAGACGAATTTAGGTTTTCTGTCGTACTGTTAACAACCAGCACGTGGTATCGTACAAGCAACTCATCATAGTCCTTGGAGTCGATAATCACGCGGTCGTATTTGGTATTAAGAACGGTATACTTCCGCACTTCTGACGACGAATTGTCGTTTCCAAGCTCGATATCGACGAAATCACTTTGTCTCAATTTTGTGTTACTGATCTTACTCGGCTCAAACCTCTCAGCGAATTGAGATTTAGTGATTATTGATTGGTCTGCATTATCTATACTTTCTCTAGCTGGTTTCGACGGCACCAAATCTGCATTGCCCTGAAGATCCTCCCTTCTTGGGAGTTCGGTCTCTTGTACAATGCGAAATCGCAGATCACGTACGGTTACTACAAATGTAAATCGTTCTTGCCGCCAAAGTACAGTATTGGAGCGTAGAAATATTGCAGTACTTGTACTGGACTCGCAGTAGAAACTAACGACGTGAGAAGGGAACTCAAGATACATATCCATAACTTCATTACTACCGACAACTGACACGTCAAGTAATATACCATCTCCAAAGCAAGCCAGTCCCAAACGGATAAATTGCCAGTCATGCTGCAGTATCTTTTCCCAGTCATAGCCAGGCAACAGGCTGCCTTCTCGTGTTAAATACAACTTGAGGGTATTTCCGGTGCTATCCTTCCAAGCAAGCTTCAGATGGTACGCTACCGGAGTTTCGGCAAGTAGTGCAGGTTTGAAATTAACTTGGCACATGGCTCGGGAGAGTTTAGCTTCCGGCAAACGAAGCGTCAAAGAATCTTGGCCATTTCCTGAAGAACTGACATAAACTCCGTATAAGAAGTCTGTGTCACTACTGAAGCTATGTATGGGATTGGCACACTGGTTAGTTGAAGTCACAAGTCGACACGAGGTGTTCGAGCTTCCTTCAGATTGCCGAACGCCGAACCAGGTTGCCTGGGTGATCGAATCATTGACATCATCCTTGAATGGCATCCGAGTGTTGGTAGTGTTTGTAGAAAGTGCATACTGTGTAGGTAATGCCAAGGTGGCCTTCTTATGCAACCTTTCACATTGCACTCGGGCCTCTTCCCAAGTAAAACTAGAGGATATATCCCAATTTGCGTCGGGGGCTGTTATGAACTTCTGGCACGAGTTTAGGCCAAATGAGTCTACCACAATATGGTCAAATCCATGGCATTCTGGAATGTAAAAGGACGACACTTGCTCCTGAAAACTGACTGTTCTTCTTGAACCGACTGGATGTCCACGACAGATACATACTGTTGGGTGTCTCTCTGAGCAACTCAGGGTGATGAGCGTTTCGGCTTTCACAGACCAAGCTAAACAAAGTTTGCTGGGATCAAGATCTCTGTAGCTAAGGCTTTTATTAGCAGAGCCAGAAGGGCCGGGAAGGGAAACTTCCCAGTCGTTAGATGTGGAATAATTGCTCCGCTTTGCAATATCTAGAAATGTCTTTCGTTGTTTAACAAAAGCAACTATCAATATTGATTTGAATTAAATACCTGACGGTACCATATATGGGTACAAAGCACCGCTACGAACTCTTCGTCTTGATGGCAACCAAAGTAGGTTTCCCGTTAGTGCACCCGAAGTATTATCCCTGGTCAAATAGTCGATGCTGTTATGTATCCATGCAGTCGTGTCATACTGATCCAATATGGATAGTTCGGAGAGAGTTAAGATGTCTGCACCAAAGCAACTTTCCATTGCATCGTTCCACGACAGAGGTGGTACTTGCTTGACACAGTAAACCCCTTCCTCCTCAGCTAGGGTCGCCAGAGAATACCCTGCATGGCAGAATGTACCCGCAGATTTGTTTGGAGCCTTCGAGCAGTTCTGTTCATAATGGTGGAAAAAGCTAGAATGGCAGCAATATCTGACGGCAATGCTTTTACTTGTTTTTCTGAGAAAGGCTCCACCCATTGAGCTCCAGAAACGAGTGGCCCACTACAGGTTCGAGCAACAGGATAGTCGTATTCATCAAGGCAAATCTCCGCAGGTTTGTCACCCGCCAAGCTTGGTTGGACTCTCTGCCCAACTCCACCAGCCCAGAAGTACGATGCATTCCTTTCCAAGGGACACCGATCCGCTGCAAAGAATTTTACCACAGCCAAAGTCCCCTTCTTAATACGGTTCACGAAGAAATTGATGGTTTCCGGTGTGTTCCCTTGAAAATGTAACCGCTGATTAATGGAACTGCCACTCAGGAATGCGTTTAGTGACTCGATCTGCTTCTCGAATTTAATCCTATCTATCAGTTCTCTTCCCTGGAAAGTGTCACTTAACATATAGGCAGTAATAGACAATTCAGAACCGTTCTGTTCAAACAAACTGTCACCGACTCGTGATAGGTTGAAGGCTCCAGGGTCATTGTTAATCGTCTCAACGAGCTAAAAATTTAAAATGCCCAAAAACTTAACTCCCTTAAATCAATTCTTAGTAAGAAAATACCTTATTTATCGGCCGAGCATAGTTTAAAGATGAAGGAGAAAAAGTCGCGTTTCGAACCCTAATGAGGAAGCCCAGTTTGCCCCTCGATGGAGTAGCTACTTCAATCTCTTCGGAACGATTACCGTAGAAGGACCCCAAGTACCTAACTTCACATGCGTACTTGGTGAAATGTTTGTACGGTACAATTATAGTCTAAAAAAGTACACAAAATTGGAAACAAATTTAAATTTTTGGTCATAGGCTTCCGTATAGCACAGCTTGCTACACCCAAGCTACCGCAAAGGAGGCGGCAGTGCTTTGCATGGTGCGTATTTGAACGCGCGTTACTTCTGCGCATAAACTGGCAAGCAGGATTACTTTATAACTGTCAGCTATTTTAATTTATGGAATCGTTGTTAAAAAAAGAGACTTAGTATAACTTAGTATAAGGCGTGACAGTTTCCAAACATGCAATTCTGTTCTTGCATGAAGATGAAAAACTAGTTTGCATTTCTCAAATTAGTAAAGGCTGAAATAAGAAAGGAAATTTGTCATGTCTTACCTCTTAATGTTAAGTATATTACTGTTAAATGTTTTGTAAAAAAATTCTCTTGTACTTTTTACGCAAGAAATTGCTTCTGCCTTAAACTATGTGGGAGCTTTAATATCCAGTTGTTGCTTTTACCGTGCTGTGGTCGCCTTGTTTGATTCCTTCTTCAGGATAGTAAGCGCCGTCTAGAATCCAGACAATGTTGAAAGGCCTGTCTTTCCGGTTGTCATATGCGTCTTTAAATTTTGGTGCACAGCGAAGAACTTCAGTCCCTGGATCTGGTCCGGCAATTTTTTTAATCGCAATGTCGATTACTACTTTCAGAGTACGCGCTGTACCATAAGAGGAAGTTATTAGTATTGCGACGAAACTCCTTTAACCTCTTACTAAGTTTTCGCTGTGTTTCATTGAACTTAGCTTGCCCTGTGATACACAGAAAAGGCAGTGTAATACTGCATTTATAACCCAGAACTTGGAAGGGACTGGAAGGAATAGATATTCCCTTCCTGACATCAGAACCTTTTGGACTCCCGGAACCAATGGCGAAGCAGTGCTGCCCCTTGGCAATGTGACGAAGAACTGCATCATTGGCTACTAAAGGGCCTAAATAAGCTACGAAATGGTGTGTAATTAGTATACATTTTGAGTATACTGATAAATGTGAGATGATTACCAGGTGTATATGTGTCTTCCTTGAACTCATGACATCTGCCAGCATCCCAATATAAAGAGGACCAAGATGTAGCTTCGGCTTCACCCATAAATGGCAGTTTATCCTATATATTTTTAAGCGTCAGCTAAGTCGAATGAAACTTCGGTACGTACCTCAAACCCCATCCAAAACGGCAGCATGCCCCCTAATGCAATACATCTCTCAGAAGCATCAAACCATGTCTCGGGCGTTGATGATACATAAACGCAATACCTGGCGCCGGCTTCGCAAACCCACTGCTCTTCCGTCCTGTGTGGAAGCCTTTGTACCTCGTCAGGTTTGTAGTCATCGTAGGCAGAGAAAGCCGTGAAGCTTGAAAGGTGGTTACACTGGCATTGTTCCAAGCCACTTGCATTGCCTTGGTACGAGCAACCTTGGGTGGACCAGCCTCCTAGGCCGCTATTTACTTCGGGGTTCCAGAATGCACATACAACGCTGTGTGTTGAAATATGTGTGTTAACTGCTCGGAAAGGTCGAAAGTAGATTTGCACCGGCTCCGAAAGATTGTACACAGGTCCGCCTTCAACCGCCACTTGTACCATGGCGCTGTTCGCAATGTGTTTGGCGGCTCGGGTCCTTTCGTGATCACCGTCACTAGGGTTTGGACTATAGACCTTGGCGTGCGTTTCACCCGCGGCGACTGCAGCGTCAACCAAACGTATATTAGGGTGATACACGAAGGCGATCTGGGATGCATTTATCCTGTTTACCATCAAGGAGTTGACGTTGAGTATCACCAAAGCGTCATGTTGGTGATTATTAGTTACGTCAGTGGACGTACTGCGGATGATCCTTGTGTTCGCCACGGTGTCATTCAGTTCACCCAAGTTAGAAGAGTTGGCAGTAAACAGGAACGGTGACGATCCTTTAAGTTCAGCGGTGTTGCCCCATAGGGTCGGAGCCATTAAAGTAGGCTCGTTTGCATTGGTACTTGTAAGAATCTGCTCAATACCCATCAAGAGTTGGGTCGATACATTTGGTAACCTCTGTGCACTAGCTAGGGTCTCAGTGTCTACTTTGAGTATCTTTCAATAGAAACGAAACACATTACGGCTCAACTGTAAACCAGAACCACCATGAATACTATAGATTCGTATTACCTGTTGGATTATGTTAGCTATCTGCTGAACATTTGTTTCTGAAAACTCCGTTTTTTCTCTCGAAGCGTTTGAGAAGACTAATGCGGCAAGTTGAACATCAGCTATGATTGGTGACCATTGACTGGTAACTTGTTGCAGCTCAGCCAATGCAGACGTAGCGGTTTGTTGCCTTTCAGTGATATTTAACAGACGCGACGTGGTTTGGGAAGGGCTCGCACAGGTAAACATATTTGACAAGTTTACCAATTGCCCTTCTGCGTTCCAAGCCTGCATGTATTAACCAGAAAACACAAAAAATTTGGAACGAAAGTCGAACTCAAATATCTTACTTCTGTTGGCCCCCAATAGGCTCCATAATAAATGTCGCCCATACATGTCCGCTGTAGTAAAGAACCACTTTCGTACACACAACCTTCTCGAGAGAACGTCGTCCCTTCTAAAGGTGTTTCGATCCACGTTAATTTTCCCAATGTCTGTTGCTCAACATCTTCCAGGCAAGTCATCATGCTACGTATTTCTTCACGGTTATATGAATCTCTTAGCTTTTCCATAAGAGATCCTATATCGTCTTGCAATTGCATGAAGGCTGTAGTTAGGTTATCAGCCGTACTGTTACCGACCACTTGATATCGTATCAGCAACTCCTCGTAGTTCTTGGAGTCCACTTCCACGCGGCTGTATTTGGTGTTAAGCACGGTATACTTCCGCGTTCCAAGCTCTATATCCAGGGAACTACTGCGTCTCATGAATGCATTGCTGATCTTACTCTGCTCGTACTGATCAGCAAATTTAGTTGTATTAACTTGTGATATGCCTGCTGTATCATTTCTTTCTCTTGCTGGTTTAGACCGCACCAAATCTGGATTGGACCGAAGATCTTCCCTTCCTAAGAGTTTGGCCTTAGGTTCGAAGCGAATTCGCCGATCGCGTCCGATTACTACAAATGTAAGTCGTGCTCTCCTCCAAAGTACACGATTGGAGCGTAAAAATAGTGCAGTACTTGTCGTGGACTCGCAGAAGAAACTAACGACATGAGAAGGGAACTCGAGATACATTTCCATAACTTCATTATTACCGACGGCTGACACGTCAAGTAATATACCATCTCCAAAGCAAGCCAGTCCAGAACGGATAAATTGCCAGTCATGCTTTAGTATCTTTTCCCAGTCATAGCCAGGCAACAGGCTGCCTTCTCGTGTTAAATACAACTTGAGGGTATTTCCAGTGCTATTCTTCCAAGCAAGCTTCAGGTGGTACGTTACTGGAGTTTCGGCAAGTAGCGCAGGTTTGAAATTAACTTGGCACATGGCTCGGGAGAGTCTAGTTTCCGGCAAACGAAGCGTCAAAGAATCTTGGCCATTTCCTGAAGAACTGACATAAACTCCGTGTAAGAAGTCCGTGTCACTACTGAAGCCATGTATGGGACCGGCACACTGGTTAGTTGAAGTCATAAATCGACACGAGTTGTTCGAGCGTCCTCCGGATCGACGAACGCCGAACCAGGTTGCCTGGGTGATCGAGTCATTGTCATCATCACTGAATCGCATCCGAGTGTTTTCAGAAAGTGCGTACCTTGTAGGTATTGCCAAGGTAGCCTTCTTATCCAATCTTTCACATTCCATTTGGGCCTCTTCCCAAGTAAAGATTGCCGGCACACTCCCATTGGAGGTATGGGCTGTTATGAGTTTATAGCAGGAATTTACGCCAAATGCGTCTAGTACAAAAGCGTCAAATCCGCGACACTCAGGGATATAAAAGGATGACACTAGCTCTTGAATTCTGGATACTTTCCCTGAACCGACTGGATGTCCGCGACCGATACATACTGTTGGGTGTCTCTCTGAGCAACTCCGGGTGGTAAGAGTTAGAGCTTCCACAGACCAAGCTAAACATTCTTTGTCATCAAGTTCTTCGTAGCTAAGTCTTTTATTAGCAGAGACAGTATTATCGGGAAGGGAAACTTCCCAGTTGTTGTATGCGGAATAAATGTTCCGCTTTGCAATATCTAGAAATGTCGTTCGTTGTTTAACAAAAGCAGCTATAAATATTGATTTTAATTAAATACCTGACGTTATCATATATGGGTACAAAACACCGCTACGAACTCTTCGTCTTGATGGCAACCAAAGTAGGTTTCCCGTTAGCGCACCCGAAGTATTATCCCTGGTCAAATAGTCGATGCTGTTATGTATCCATGTAGTCGGGTCATACTGATCCAAAATGGATAGTTCGGAGAGAGTTAGGATGTCTCCCCCAAAGCAAGCCTCCATTGCGTCGTTCCACGACCGAGCTGGTACTTGCTTGACACAATAAACCCCTTTTTCCTCAGCTAGGGTCGTCAGGGAATACCCTGCACGGCAGAACGTACCTGTAGATGTGTTCGAAGGTCTCGAGCAGTTCTATTTAGGAAGTTACAAAAATAGAGTTGCAACAATATATGACCGCAATCTTCATACCTGTCTTTCGGAGAAAGGTTCCACCCATTGCGCTCCAGAAACGAGTGACCCCCTACAGGTTCGAGTAACAGGATTGCTGTATTCATCAAGGCAAATTTCTGCAGGTTTTTCACCCGTAAAGCTTGGTTGGACTCTTTGTCCAGCTCCACCAGCCCAGAAGTATGATGCACTCCTTTCCAAGGGACACCGATCCGCTGCAAAGAATTGTACCCCAATCAAAGTGCCATCTCTAGTACTGTCTACGAAGAAATTGAAGGCGTCCAATGTGTTCTCTTGAAAAGTAAACTGCTGATTAATGGAACTGCCATTCAGGAGTGCGTTTAATGACTCGATCCGCTTCTCGAAGTTAATCATGTCCGTCAGTTCTCTTCCATGTGAAGTTTCACTGAACATGTAGGAAGCGATGTACAATTCAGAATCATTATGTTTATATAGACTGAAGCCATCGAGTTCTTTATAGGATACTTTGAAGCCTCCAGGGTCTTCGCTAATCGCGTCTGTGAGCTACAAATTTAAAATGCCTAAAAATTTACTCACTAAAACTATCATTAGTATGAAAATACCGTTTGTATCCTCCATGTATAGCCTAAATATGAAGTGGAAAAAGTCGCGTTGCGAACCCTAATGAGCAATCCCAGTTTGTCCCTCCACGGAGTAGCTACTTCAATCTCTTGGGAACGGTTACCGTAAAAGGACCCCAAGTACCTCACTTCACATGCGTATTTGGTGAAGTGTTTGTCCGGTACATTCATAGTCTAAAAAAGTGCATAGAAACTTTGAAACAAAGAAACATACATGTCTTGCTTACAGGCTCCCGTATAGCTCAGCTTGTTGCTCCCAAACTACCGCAAGGAGAGCAGTGCTTTACATGGTGCGTATTTGAACGCGCGTTACTTCTGCGCATAAAACGGCAAGCAGGATAACTTTATAACCAGGTACTCAATTTGAACGAAATTTTTGTTAAAAAAGTACAGTTAAATTAGTTCTAGGGCTTGAGATTTTTCAAATGTGGCATTTTGCTTTTTCTGGTGTATGTGAAAAATTAATTTGCGTTGCTTAATATTAATTTTTTACTTTTATTATTATATTATATTACTTTTTACATAAAAAATTGCTTCTGCCTTAAGCTGAACGGGAGCCAGTTGTATTTACCGTGCTGTGGTCGCCATGTTTGATTCCTTCTTTAGGATAGTAGGCGCCGTCTAGAATCCAGACAATGTTGAAAGGCCTGTCTTTCAGGTTGTCATACGCATCTTTAAATTTTGGTACGCAGCGAAGAACTTCAGTCTATGGATGCGGTCCGACTATTTTTTGAAACTCAATGTCGATTACTACTTTCAAAGGAAGCCCTGTAACACAAGGGTAAGTTATTAGTAATGTGCCAAAACTCCTTCAACATTTTACTTAGTTTCCGCTGTGTTTCACTGAACTTAACTTGCGTTGCGTGACACATGAATGGAAGTGTAATGTTGCAATTGCGACCATCAGATCTGAGTCCAATAGTTCGAGAACGGGAATCCCAAATACGAGTGTCTTCGCAGTTCTCCCCATTGGCTACTTTACGAATTGTTGACTCGCCTACATTCCATCCTTTTAAATAAGCTACAAATGGTGTGCGTAATTAGTAAACATTTTGAGCATTTTGATAAATTTGAGATGGTTACTAGGTGAATGTGTATCTTCGTCGAACACATGCTCTCTGCCAGTACCCCAATACGTAGTGGACCAGGATGTCGCGTTGGTATACTTCATAAACAGCTTTCTCTCCGTCTATAAATTTGTTAGTGTAAACTAGGTTGAATGAAATTTCGGTACGTGTACCCTATCGTCCGAAAACCATGGCAGCATGCCGCCTAACGCACTACAGCTCTCTGAAGCATCAAGCCAGTTCTTTCGTTTTGATGATACATAGACGCAATACTTCTCGCCAGTTTCGCAAAGCCACTGGTCTTTTGGCCTGTCGGAAAGGCTTGGCACCTCGTCATCGTCCGTAGGCAACTGACGTGGTATTCTTGGTCGATCAGATGGGTTAACAAAATAATTGGGCGAAAGTTTCCAAGTGGTTGTGAATCCATCCTAGATCAAAATGCCCTATTATAACCATTGCAACAACCACTATTTCTCAAGGTCAATTGGCTTCACCTGCTGTTGATTTCACTTTCAGAGTTAAATCAGAATAATTTTTTACTTTTGCGGGTATTCCCTTTGAAAACGATGATGCACCTGGTTTTGCAGGTTGCAACTTAATCAAAGCACCTAGATACTATATATAGTTTGAGCATATTCAAAAGAAAGATAATGGTGCCGTCCCTATGAGTCCAGCAGGGGTCAATTTTGAAAAAGCTCGTAGGTAAAGGCGCTAGGCCTTTAAATAGTTGGCGATATCGAAATAAAAGGTCAACAATTCATCTAATGGTAAATTATCTAATGGTATTTTTTTTTTACTTGTCACTGCTAAAAAAAGGGCGCAGCCCAAAAAATAAAATGGAAACACTTTAGTTTGGGCTTCTTGTCCATTGAAGGTTAATTTCTCTTTATCGTTTGAAATTTCTTTTAAGTACTTTGCAATACCGAAACAGCGGTAAAAAATTCAGGCAAATAAAAAAAGCATCAAAGCAATCTAAGGGTAATTTTACTATATTTTCACTGCTACCCCCAAGCAGCCGAAAAAATAAAACTGAAAGCTTTTTGTTTGACTTCTCGACCATAGAAGGGGGCTTTTCTGCACAGTTTGGAATAATTGTTTAGGCAGTTCAATATACCGAAAGGCCGGTGAAAAATTAAAGCAACTAGAACAATCCAACAATATCAACAATATCAGAGCAATCCAACAATAATTTTTCAATATTTTTCACTGTTATTTCCGAGTTACGTTAAATTAAACTGAATTTTAAGTATTTCAATCAAACTTATGCCTCTGTTTGATTTAAAGAATCTATCCAATTCTTTTTGTATTTCTGTTTTCTCATGTAATGTTTATAAGAGAAAGAGCTTTCTTGTCCTAAAAAATGACGGAAATCTTGGTCAGAGTTTCAGGTCAAGGTACGGTCAAGGCTTTGGGAATTAATAATCTAATCTCGACGGAAGTTTCCTGTTCTCCTTCGAAAGTTAATTTCAACCTGGTAAAGCTAACTTGATCAAGTTCACCTTCGGTTTTCTTGTTTTTGGTGTCGTGATTTAGAGTCTTGACCGTCAGCATTTTCGCAATGTTATATGTATGCCGTATTGTTAATAATAGCCGAGGCTAAAACCCAGTTTGCGTTTCTTGTAAGCGAGTTGCAAGTAAAGTTCTAAACAGACCAAACAGGTTTAAGACATTTGCAGCTGTAAGGAAATAAGAGCTGTAATAATACTTATACTAATATTTGTACTAATGCTTATGTTTTTTTACAAATACTTATTTGGTAACAATATTTATAGTAATATTTAAGTACAAGCGAAGTAGTTTCCCTGTTCACAAAATCATGCCTCTGGGAATAAGTAGATTAGCACAAACCGCATATTCATTAACCAATTCGCAGCCAGTTAAGGCGATTGCACCAAAAGGGCCTGGAGACATAGCAAAGGGGGTGGTAAGGCTAAGTGGAGTGGGTATTGCTCAGGGAATAGCTTCCTAGAACAGGTAACTCTTGACCTTGGCGACTTCTGAATTTTCTTACAGAATTGGAATTCTGGGCATTTTACTCCTCAAAAAGACCACTTTTAATTGCTTTAACTCAAAATTATCTGTCCGAGCTTCTGAGTTTTTCATGTCTAATTTAGTAAAAAAAATCACGAATTTTGAATTATTTTAAAGAATACCACCAACCTCCCTGAAGTGGCTTCACCTGTTGATTTCATAATATCTTTTGCGGGTATTCCCCTTGACAACGTAATATACCTGGTACCGCAGATTCCACATGTCGTCCCAGATTCAAGGTCATGAATAATATAATAATAATATCCAATCTAACACAGCAAATAACCTCCATTGCACACTACAGTGGAAACCACTTAACCCGAAATCGACGGGACCGTAATATTTTTTCGTGTTAAAAGGATTTCGTGCTAACAGATATATGCAAAAAACCTAGTTAATAAAAAAAACTGTCGTGATAACAGAGTTAATATTCAAGTTTATACTCGTACATTGACAGTCTGTACATATTAAAGTACAAATTTAATTAATTTAAAGCATTTTAACAGACTAAATAAAACTGAAATATTTTGACTGCCCGCGAGACTGTTGAGGCGAGAATGACCAAATTTGAACTTAAGTTCGGGGTGTTGCTAAAGCACTAATGCAATTACATAGCGTTTTGTCCGGATAGGAATATTATTTTGTGTTAACAGGTTTTTTTGTATTAGGCGGTTTCGTGTTAAGCGGTTTTCATTGTACTTGGGGGAAAACTGACCTACGCCTATGAAAACCACTGTTGGGATGAGTGTTTCCAGTTTAATTTAGTATAAAAATATTCACGGATTTTTTTACACCATGTTCATGCCCATCAGATAATTTTTAAAAATACCACCTACGCCCTGAAGTGGCTTCACCTGTTGATTTCAGAGTTATTTCAGAATATCTTTTACCTTTGCGGGTATTCCCCTCGAAAACGATGATGCAACTGGTACTGCAGATTCCACATCTCGTCCGAGATTCAAGGTCGTGAATAATACAATAATAATATCCACTCTAATGAAGGAAATAACCTCCATTGCCAACAACTTGGGAATAACTGACCTACGCCTATGAAAACCACTGTTGGAAACCAAGTTGAGAACAGTGTTTGTGCGCAATTTCTATTTTGTATCATCTGAACCTATCACCAAAGTGTCAACGCCATCTATCGGGACTAAACCTAACCAGTTGTTTGCTTTGTAAAACTGACGTTCCTTTAGTTTGTGTGTAAGTTTGCAGCCTAATTGCTAATCCTGAGTCGTGGACAGTATCGGAAGAAGCACATTCTAATCTTTGCCTTACGTCGGGTACTCCGTGGGGAGGAGCTCACTTATGAAAAAAAGTGTCAATGAAAACAAGATTGGATTTTTGAGTTAAAGTTTTGTAATTGTTTGTCACGATTACAAATTAAAAAGGTTATGTTATGGCATGGTTAGTTATGGTATGGCAAAGAGTTACGGCACGGTTTCCGTTAGAGATTGCACGTTTCGTTCCGGGAAGAGTTTTGCTGTTGTGGTCTGTTTTTAAGCTCGCCGATGATCCGCGATTGAGTCGTGCCGGTGGAAGTGCCTAGCGACGTCTCAGAGGTGGCGCAACAAGTACCTTGGTCCGGAACACTGTCTCGGGGTTTAACTTGGTCACTTTTTCCTTCTATGAAGTTCTGCCCGTTCTGCCATTCTTCCTGAGCCATTTTCCCCCGAAATAAGAAATGCAGGAAAATGGCAAAGCCTTGCAGCGAATTGAAAATGCAAAAGAGGTAGCTGAAAACAATCCCTGCGCGACCGATGGCTAGAAATCCAAAAATCCAAGACAACCCCATGATGAAGAACATTACAATGGCAGTGTAATGTGTGAAGGAACGTTTCCTCTGGGTACTTCGTAATTTTGGCTTTGCACAGCCCACTTTGACAATGATGCGAATAAACACGGCTATAATGATCAAGCCAATCAAAATAGCAAACGGTACTAAGGCAGAGTAAAAGCCCTCAAGCTTCAGCGAGCAGTACATGATGCGACCCTTGAATTCATACAATTCCGTTTTACGTACCACCAATGCAATTACAGGTGCTAAAGGTAACACCCAGGCGAATAAGAACGCTTTCCACATAAAATACGAGGTCATCGAGCCCAAAACTCTCAGGAAGAATAAGTAATGCCAGTACGCTTCCACCAGCATCCAGAAGAAGACGACCAGGGTCAAGTAGTGGAGTAATGCCGCGACAAGTAAACAAACATCTTTATTGCTGGTTTGGTCAAACCCTCCCAATAAGGTGGACAACAGCATCGCTAAAGCTAGAGAGAGCTGGAAGATTACGTGATTGCCATAAAACCCGGGTTTGGGTTGTCTCCACTTAGGGAAGAACGCGTAAGTAGCTATGACACCAAAACAGCCTATGAGGGACAACACGCACCCTGTCTTGATCAATCTGTTCAGATTCGAATCATAGTCGTCGTAGGCAAGGAAAGCCGTGAAGCTTGAAAGGTGGTTACACTGGCAATGATACAAGCCACTCACAATGCCTTGGTACGAGCAACCTTGAGTGGACCAGCCTCCGTGGCCGTTATTGACTTCGGAACTCCAGGAAGCGCAAACAACGCTACTGGATGAATTACTTGCGTTAACCGCTTGAAAAGGTCGGAAGTAGACATTCACCAGCTCCGAAACATTGTAAACAGGACCGTCTTCAACCGCCACCTGTACCATAGCGCTGTTCGCAGTATGGTTGGTGGTTCGGAGCATGTTATGATTATCGTCGCTGGCGTCAGGACTATAGACATTGGCGTACGTTTCTCCAGCGGCGACCGCAGCGTCGGCCAACCGTATATTAGTGTGATACACGAAGGCGATCTTTGATGCATTTATCCGGTTTGCCATCAAAGAGCTGACGTTAAGTATCACCAAAGCGTCATGGTGATGATTGCCAGTTACGCCAGGGGATTTACTGCGGGTTATAATTGTGTTCACCACGTTGTTATCCGATTCTCCCAAGTTGGAAGAGTTGGCAGCGAACAGGAAAGATGACGATCCTTCAAGTTTAGCGGTGTTACCCCCTAGTGTCGAACCCATTAACGTAGACTCGCTTGCATTGGTACTTAATCTCGTAAGAATCTCCTCAATACCCTTCAAAAGATTGGTAGATACGTTTGGTAACCTTTGTGCACTAGCTAGGGTCTCAGTGTTAACATCGAGCACCTTTCGAGAGAAACAAAACGCATTACGGACTAAATGTTTACGAGACCACCACCCTGAATACGATAGCTTCGGATTACCTTTTGGATTATGCTGGCTGTCTGCTCGACATCCGTTTGGGAAAACTCCGTTTCTTCTCTGGAAGCGCTGGACAAGATTACTGCGATTAGCTGAACATCGGCTATGATTGGGGACCATTGACTGGTAACTTGTTGCAGCTCAGCTAATACAGACGAAGCGTTTTGTTGAATTTCGGTCATATTCAGGAGCCGCGACGTGGTTTCGGGAAGACTTGCACAGATAAAGTTACTTGACAAGTTTACCAATTGCCCGTCTGCGTTCCAAGCCTGTAATATGAAACCACGAAGAACAAAAATTGTGAACGAAAGTCAAATTGAATTATTTTACTTGTGCTGGCCAACAATAGGCTGCATTATAATTGTTGCCGATACATCTCCGCTGTACTAATGAACCGCCCTTGAACACAAAACCTTCTCGAGAGAACGTCGTCCTGTCTGAGTGTGTTTGGATCAACGATAAATTCCCCAAGTGACGTTCCTCTTCTTCTAGGGTCTTCGGGAAATTCTCTGCCTGGCAGTACGTGTCCATGGATTTGTTTGAAGCCCTCGAGCAGTTCTATTCATAATTTAGGAAAAAGAAAGAATTGCAACAAGATCTGACGGCAAAGCTCTTACTTGTTCTTCTGAGAAAGGTTCCACCCATTGAGCTCCAGAAGCGAGTGACCCCCGACAGGTTCGAGTAACACGATGGTGGTTTTCATCAAGGCAAAACTCTGCAGGTGGGTCATGGGTCAAGCTTGGTTGGACACTTTGTCCAACTCCACCAGCCCAGAAGTACGACGCACTCCTTTCCAGGGGACAACGATCCACTGCAAAGAATTGTACCCCAACCAAAGTGCCGTCTCTAATACGGCTTTCGAAGTATTCGATGTTCTTTAGCGTGCTCTCTTGAAAAGTTACATTCTGATTAATGGAACTGCCATTCAGGAGTGCGTTTAGTGACCCGATCTTCTCCTCGAAGTTTATCATATCTGCCAGTTTTCGTCCCTGGGAAGTGTCACTTAACAGGTATTCAGTGATGAACAATTCAGAATCGTTCTGTTCATAAGTGCTATCGACTCGCGATAGGTTGAAGGCCCCAGGGTCATTGTTAATCGCCTCTACGAGCTAAAAGTAGAAAAGGCCTCAAATCAACTTGCTAAGTCTATTGTTAGTAAGAAAATACCTTTCCTATCAGCAGATCATAGCTTAAAGATGTACTGGAAAAAGCCGCATTGCGAACCCTAATGAGCAAGCCCAGTTTGCCCCTCGATGGAGTAGCTACTTCAATCTCTTCGGAACGGTTACCGTAAAAGGACCCCAAGTACCTTACTTCGCATGCATATTTGGTGAAGTGTTTGTACGGAACATTTATAGTCTAAAAAGCGCAGATAAACTTAGAAACATGTCTTGCTTACAGGCTCCCGTATCAGCTTGTTACACCAAACTACCGCAAGGAGGCGAATAGTGTCACGCCTTACGTTTTAGTATTACATTTACTGTCAAGAGGTCTTAAACCTCTGGTACTTTTTACATAAAAAAATCTTCCCTCTTAAGCGTTACGGGAGCCAATTTATTTACCGTGCTGTGGTCGCCATGTTTGATTCCTTCTTTAGGATAGTAAGCGCCGTCTAGAATCCAGACAATGTTGAAAGGCCTGTCTGTTTTTTTGTTATACGCGTCTTTAAAATTTGGCACGCAGCGAAGAACTTCAGTCCCTGGATCCGGTCCGGCTATTTTTTTAATCTCGATGTCGGCTATTACTTTCAGAGTACGCGCTTTAACATTAGAGGAAGTTATTATTATTGCAACCAAATTTCTTCAGTTTCTGACCTATTAGCAACCGCTGTGTTTCAATGAACTTAACGTTGGCTGTGGTACACATGAATGGTTTTGTCAAATTACATTCGAGTCCCGGAGATGTGGCATATACAACACTTCGAAAATCCGGATTCCAATCACCAATCGAGAAGCAGTGCGCCCCTTGGGCTATTTGATTCAGATCTGCATCTGTTACTACCCGACCACCAAAATAAGCTACCAATTGATGTGTGTAATTAGTAAATATTTTCGGCATTTTGAGAAATCTGAGATGCTTACCAGGTGAAAACGTATCTTCGTCGAACTTATGCAATCTGCCAGCATTCCAATATAAAGAGGACCAAGATGTGTCTTTGTTTAACTCCGTAAACTTCTTTTTTTGCTCCTATAAATTTCTAAGTGTAAACCAAGTCGAATGAAACTTCGGTACGCACCCCAAACATCGGCAGCCTGCCGCCTTCCGCACTACAGCTCTCAGAAGCATCAAACCAGTTCTTGCGTTGTGATGTTAAAAAGATGCGATGATCGTCGCCTTCTTCGTGAACCCACACTTCTTCATCAGGCCGGTTGAGAAGGCTTGGTGCCCTGTCATGGTCCCTACTAGTCAACTGACGTCGCATTCTTGGTCGATCAAATGAGTTATCGAGATAATTCGACGAAAACTTCGTTGTTGTGATTTCATCCTAAATAAGTCCCTATTATAACCAGTGCCACAACCGGTATTTCTCAAGGTCAAGTGGCTTCACCGGTTGATTTCACTTTCAGAGTTATTTCAAAATATTTTTTTACCTTTGCGGGTATTCCCCTTGGAAACGATGATGCACCTGGTATTGCGGATTCCACATATCGTACCAGATTTAAAGTCGTGAACAATATACTAATAATATCAAATCTAATGCAGCAAATAGCAGCCATTGCGCACTACTTCGAAAAAACTGACCTATGCCTTTGAAAGCCACTATTGGAAGTTCCAATAGTGGCTTTCAAAGGCATAGGTCAGTTCGAAACCTGTTTTGGAACAATTTGGAACAGGTTTCGAGCGAAATTTTCTATCTCGATTTTGTATAACTTCAACCTATCATTTGTCATGCCAACGCCATCGAGCGGGAATGAACCTAACCCGTTGTTTTTTTCTCAACGCCTTCGTAAATAGAAAATGTGGAAAAATAATCGTACGAATTTAAAACTAATTTTATTTTTACACGGCATCTGATGCCGTTATCCTCCTTATGGGCTTCCACATCGTTTGACACAGCAAAATCTGCTTTATCAACGGCATTCGTAAGTTGAATTCTTGTTTTTTTTATTATGGGAAAAAATGGGTAAGAGCACAAACTATTTATTTGTGGTAATAGGGTGTCCGATGCCATTTTTCTTGTTGTCGGTTTGTTTTCTGGATCGCTTAATGAAGCAAGTCTCCTTCGCCAACAACATTTCTAAACTTAAAAATAAGATTGAAAGTACAATAATAGTTCCTTTTTGTGCCGGATCAGTGTTACTTGTGGTACCTCCGCGTCGGCTCATGGCGCTGCTGTTCCCCTCCAAAGTGCAACTTGACTTAGCTTCATGTTTGTTGAGTGTTACTTAGGTTAGGTTAAGTATCTTCTGAGCACTTTTTTTGTATTTGGAGGGTAGCAGCAGCGCCATGATTTGACGTGAAGGTGCGTACCAAAAGTTTCATGTATGCCGGCTTAGACAAATACCGGCAGATTCACTATAAATAGGACACGGCTATGCTGCGGTGCATGCCGAGTAAAGGGGGCGCAGTCGTAGATTTTCCCACAACAATGGCGGATTTTGTTTACAATCATCAGCGTTTCCATGGTTTGGCTTCTGTAGCACTTGATTCAAGCAAAGCAAGGTTTAGGATTCCATGAAAAAGAATGGTACAACAGCGATCCTTCCCAGGTTGTACCTCAAAACATTACTATGGAACTCATAGTCATATACGTACTGTAACGTACTATAACATATGGCATCGAAGAGTTAATAAGCACCGAATAATTACATGAATAAACCGCAATTAGTGGGATTATAGGAATCTTTCGCTGTTTAAGAACCGCTGCTATAGAGTATCGGCTCTATACTGGATGTTCTTTGCTCTGAACCCTGGATTTCCACAAAGACACAGTCAATCAGAAAAGAAGTTGGAATGGCGCGTAGTTTGAATTTGGATTTGTGTATCACAGAACTGTTTTTCTCTCCGACGCACAGTTCTTTGCGCATGTGAATAGTTTCCGATGAAGAGGGTTTACAAATTAGTTAATATGCCAGTCAAAGGAAGGTGACATATTACTTTAAAACTGATTACGGTGTTCCTTTTGTGTGTTCGTATGTTTTGCAGCATAATTGCTAATCCTGAATCGTGAATATTTTCGGGAAGAAGCACATTCTAATCTTTATCTTAAGCCGGATACTCAGTGGCTCACTTAGGACCACAAGTGTCTTGTTAGGATAACAAGATTATATTTCTGAGGAAAGTTTTGTAACTTCATGTTACGAGTCCAAGTAAAGAAAGGGTTATGCATCGGTTCCGCTAGAGTTTGGAAGTTTCGTACTGGGTACAGTTTTCTTGTCGTGGTCTGTTTTTAAGCTCGCCGATGATCTGCGATTTAGTCGTGCAGGTCGAAGTGCTTAGAGACGTCTCAGAGGTGGCGACACAAGTATCTTGGTCCAGAACACTGTTTCGAGATTTAATTCGGTCACTTATTACTTTTATGACGTTCTGCCATTCTTCCTGAGCCCTCGCTCCCCGGAATATGAAGTGGAAGAAAATGGCAAAGCCTTGCAGCGAATTGAAAATGCAAAAGACGTAGCTGAAGAAGGTTCGTGTACGACCTATGGCTAGCAATCCAAATATCCAAGACAATCCCATGATGAAGAACATTACAATGGCAGTGTAATATGTGAAGGAGCGTTTCCTCTGGGTACTTCGTAATTTCGGCTTTGCACAGCCCACTTTGACAATGATGCGAATAAACACGGCTAGGTTGATCAAGCTAATCAAAATAGCAAACGGTAGTAAGGTATAGTAAAAACCCTTAGGCTGCAGCCAGCAGAATTTGTTGCCATCCTTGTAGTAATACAAGTCACTTTTACATACCACCAGTGCGATTACTGGTACCAAGGGTAACACCCATGCGAATAAGGAAGCTTTCCACATGAAATCTGAAGTCATCGAGCCCAGAACTCTTAGGAAGAACGAGTAATGACAGTAAGCTTCCACCAGCATCCAGAAGAAGACGACCAGGAACAAGTAGTGGAGGAATACCGCGACAAATAAACAAACATTGGGATCGCTGGTTTGGACAAAGCCACCCAAGAAGGTGGACAACAGCATCGCTAAAGCTAGCGAGAGTTGAAAAATAACGTGATGGCCGTAATAACCGGGTTTGGGGTTTCTCCACTTGGGGAAGAACGCGAAAGTAGCTATGACACCAACGCAACCTATGATTGACAATCCGCAGCCAACCTTGGTCAAGGTGTCCAGAATCGGATCGTGGATAGTGTCGTTATAGTCACTGTAAGCAAAGAAACACGTGAAGGCTGATAAATGGTTACACTGGCAATGATCCAAGCCACTCACATTGCCCTTGTGAGAGCAACCTTCGGTGGACCAGCCTCCATGGCCGTTATTGACTTCGGAACTCCAGAAAGCGCAGACAACGCTTTTGGTTGAATTACTTGTGTTAACCGCTTGGAAAGGTCGGAAGTAGATATTTACCGGCTCCGAAAGATTGTAAACAGGACCGCCTCTAACCGCCACCTGTACCATGGCGCTATTCGCAGTATAATTGCCGGTTAAGAGCATTTCATGATCATCGCCTGTAACGTTTGGACTGTAGACCTTGGCGCGCATTTCTCCAGCAGCGACGGCAGCGTCGGCCAAACGGATATTAGGGTGATACACGAAGGCGATCTGCGATGCATTTATCCGGTTCACCATCAAGGAGCTGCCGTTAAGTACCACCAAAACGTCATGGTTTTGATCGTCAGTTACGTCAGGCGATGTAATGCGCATGATGCTAATATTCGCTACGGTGTCATTCGATTCTCCAAAGTTATAAGAGTTGGCTGTGAACAGGAAAGGAGACGATCCTTCAAGTTTAGCGGTGTTACCCCGTAGTGCCGAAGACATTAAAGTAGAGTCGCTTGAGTTGGTATTTGTAAGAATCTCCTCAATACCCATCAACAAGTTGGTCGATACGTTTGGTAACCTTTGTGCACCAACTAGGGTATCAGTTTCGACATTGAGTACCTTTCAATAGAAACAAAACGCATTACGTTGCAACTGTAAAGGAGGCTACCATCCTGAATAAGATATAGCTTTGGATTACATTTTGGATTATGCTGGCTGTCTTCTCGACATCCGTTTGGGAAAACTCCGTTTCTTCTCTGGAAGCGTTGGAGAAGACCAATGCGGCTAGATGAACATCAGCTACGATGGGGTCCCATTGACTGGTAACTCTTTGCAGCTCAGCCAATGCAGACGTAGCGTTTAGTTGCGCTGCAGAAATATTCAACAGCCACGACGTGGTATTGGAAGGGCTCGCACAGGTAAAGTTACTTGACAATAAGTTTACCAATTGCCCTTCTGCGTTCCAAGCCTGGGTAAATCGAGCATAGAACGCAAAAAAGTTTTGAACGAAAGTTGAATTCAAATATCTTACCTGGGTTGGCCCCCAAGAGGGTCCATCATTAACGTCGCCAATACATGTCCGCTGTACTAAAGAACGGTTTTCATACACACAACCTTCTCGAGACAACGTCGTCCTGTCGTAAGGTGTTTCGACCCACGATAAATTGCCCAATGTACGTCCCTCTTCTCGGGTTGCCAGGGAATTTTCTGCATTGCAGTTGCTCGAAGCCCTGGAGCAGTTCTATTCATAAAGTTGCAAAAGGTCGAATGCAGTAATTTCTGATAGCAATGCTCTTACTTGTTCTTCGGAGAAAGGCTCCACCCATTGAGCTCTAAAACCGGGTGATCCACTACAGGTTCGATTAACTGATTTCTTGGATTCATCAAAGCAAATTGTTGTGGGTTTGTCACCCGTCAAGCTTGATTTCACTTTTTCTCCAATACCACCAGCCCAGAAGTACGATGCAGTCCTTTCCAGGGGACACCGATCCGCTGCAAAGAATTGTACCGCAATCAAACTGCTTTTCCTAAAATAGTGTTCGAAGTTTGCGATGGCGTCCTGTGTGTTCTTTTGAACAGGTTCATTAATGGAACTGCCATTCAGAAGTGCGTTTAGTGACTCAATCTGCTTCTCGAAGTTAATCATATCAGTCAGTTCTCTTCCCTGGATAGTGTCACTTAACAGGTATTCAGTGATACACAATTCAGAGCCGTTCTGTTCATACAAAGTACTACCGACTTGTGATAGGTTGAAGACTCCACGGTCATTGTTAATCGCATCTTTGAGCTAAAAATGTAAGACGCCTAAAAATTAAATCAACTAAAACTATCGTTGGTATTAATACCTTTTCTATCGGATTATTATATTGTAAAGATGAAGTTGAAAAAGTCACGTTGCGAAGCCTAATGAGCAAACCCAGTTTGCCCCTCGATGGAGTAGCTACTTCAATCTCTTCGGAACGGTTACCGTAAAATGACCCCAAGTACCTTACTTCACATGCGTATTTGGTGAAGTGTTTGTACGGTACAATCATAGTCTAAAAAGGTACACAGAAACTTTGAAAGAAAGATACATGTCTTATTTTCAGGCTCCCGTATAGCTCAGCTTGTTACACCCAAACTACCGCAAGGAGGCGCGTAGTGTCACGCCTTACGTATTAGTATTACGTATATTACTGTCAAGAGGTCTTAAACCTCTTGTACTTTTTACATAAAAAAAGCTTCTCTCTTAAGCTTTACGGGAGACAGTTGTATTTACCGTGCTGTGGTCGCCATGTTTGATTCCTTCTTTGGGATAATAAGCGCCGTCTAGAATCCAGACAATGTTGAAAGGCCTGTCTTTCAGGTTGTCGTATGCATCTTTAAATTTTGGTACGCAGCGAAGAACTTCAGTCCCTGGATTCGGTCCGGCTATTTTTTCAATCTCAATGCGGATTACTTGTTTCAGAGGAAGCTCTTATAACGTAAGAGGAAATTATTAGTATTGCGACGAAGCTTAATTCTTCAACATCTTACTTAGCTTCTGATCTGTTTCAAATGACTTAGCTTGCGCTCTGATACACATGTATGGGAGTGTAACACTACATTTGTGACCCGGTGATGTGCTGCGTAAAATACTTCGAGAATCCGGATCCCAAGCACCAATCGAGAAGCATTGCACACCTTGGGCTATCTGACGCAGATCTGCAACTGTTACTACCCGATCATCAAAATAAGCTACCAAATGATGTGTGTAATTAGTAAATATTTTCATCACTTTGATAAATTTGAGATGATTACCAGGTGAATATGTATCTTCGTCGAACTTATGCAATCTGCCAGCATTCCAATATAAGGAAGACCAAGATGTGTCTTTGTTTAACTCCATAAACTGCTTCGTTTCCTCCTATAGATTGTTAATTGTGAACTAGGTCGAATGAAACTTCGGTACGTACCCTAATCATCGGCAGCCTGCCACCTAACGCGCTACAGCTCTCAGAAGCATCATGCCAGTTCTTTCGTGTTGATGTTAGATAGAAGCAATGCTTTTCGCCTGGGTCGCAAACCCATTTGTCTTCTGTCTTGTGGGGAAGGCTTACTGGGTCGTGAGGGTCCCTGGTTAATTGACGTGGTATTCGTGGTCGATCAAATGAGTTATCGAGATAATCAGACGAAAACCCCGTTGTTGTGAATCCATCCTAGATCAAAGGGCAAAGGGTTCGGGACGCTTACAAAAAATGAGAAAACTTTTGCTTGGAAAAGTACCGTAGTCAGAGTTGTCACGAACAGATTTCACAGTACAGTTGTCATAGCATCATCGTAAAAAGTCACACCAATTATACCCAAATCATATAGTCCAATGTATCTTATTTTATAAAATATCTCGCAAAGTTCTTTACAAATTAGATTTTCAAAAAATCTCCTTCCAACTTTGAGGAACTTTGAGGTTGATAAGGTTAGATTTAACTGGTTGAATAATAATTAGCTTTCTTGAAAAGAAAACGGAAATTTTCAATCGAGTCGTGATTGTTTCAATGGCGCGAACTATTAAAAAAATATTCCAAACAGTGCGGGAAAGTCCCCTTATATGGCCGAAAAGCCCATGTAAAGGGTTTCAGTTTTATTTTTTCGCTGCTCGGAGACAATATAGTGAAAAATGCAGAAAAATAACCAATAGATAGCTCAGATACTCTTTTATAATCCTGCATTGTTTACCGCTGTTTCGGTATCGCGAAGTACTTAAAAGAAAATTCAAAACTATGAAGAGAAGGTCACCTTCTATGGCGGACACCTTCAAACCGTTCTACTTCTAGATTGTAGCTACAATCTAGAAGTAGAACGGTTTTGTAACGTGCACGCACGACAGCGAAAATCCAAATTCTAGAACACACAACGATTCAAACCCTTCCGACAAAAAGTGAAATGTTGACCGATAACCAATGCCATAACCGGTATTTCTCAAGGTCGAGTGGCTTCACCTCATTGTCGGTTATTTCAGAATATCTTTTTTTTACCTTTGTGGGTATTCCCCTTGAAAACAACGATGCACCTGGTATTCCAGATTCCACATATCGGCCCAGATTTAAGGTCGTGAATAATATAATACTAATAATATCAAATCGAATGCAGCTAATAGCTTCCATGGCTCACCACTACGAAAAAAACTGACCTATCACTACGAAAACCACTGTTGGGAACAGCGTATGTGCAGTGTTATCATTAGTACCACCGCATCGACTCGTGGCGCTGCTGTTCCTCCAAAGTGAAACTCACCAGGGAGCTTCTTTGAAGATCTGCGAAGATGCTTCCTTTCAGGGTCATGCCATTTAGAACTATTGAGTTAGTGGGTAAAGGAACATCCTTTCACTATGGAGGAGAGTTTTCGATGTTCTCCGTGGGCATTGTTTTCTTCTTCTACCATATATCATATTGGGCTCGCGGAACCGGTTTTAGACCGGGTGCGTCCTTGTCCACGCCATACATAATGTCGGCAGAAAGTGTGCATAGGTTTTATGCAAACTAGGCTTCAAACAAATCTCTCATCAATTATTTAAGAACTTTAAAAACGGCTTATTTATATATTTTTATTGTTTTGCACATAGCACATTTGTTTGCGTAAAACGTATGCCAAAGGTCTTAAACTAAGTACCCTTAAATTACTGTTTCCGTAGTTTGAAACACTCGAGATACCTGAATTGCTCGCAATGAACTACTTGATTTACGCGCTCCACACAGGCTTGTAGGTTAAACAAACATTGTAAAAAGTAAACGACGAACAGCGTAGAGCGGATCATTCGCCAGGGCTAAACGTACTGCTTTCGCGACAAAACGAGAAACGCCCCCACGAGAATAAATATGACCTTTGGGAGGAGTCTATTATGGACCCGACGCTTGCAAATTTTGCGTTTGTTTGCACCTAGCAGATTTGTTTGAAGGCCGAATTGCATAAACCTAAGTCAAAAGCTTTAAAATAAGTTCCCCTACATTACTCTTACCGCTTATAAGCTCTTTGTCAAACGCGTTACTAGCTAATTAACACCATTTCTTCCACCTCAAAAACATTATTCATGTCTAACAAATACTTTTATACAATAATTCAAAAATTATTCACGATTTTCCCCTCCAAACATCCCCCGCAAAAAAAAAAAAAACTAGTCCAAAGACGGCAAATTTCGCATCGCCCTTACTGCCGTCACGTACCGCGCAGGTTTCCCCATACTGGCCACCCGAAACTCGGCCACCGTACCCGAATTCTGGAAAAGTTCCTTCAAATGCATCAAAGTTTCCAACAGAGACAATCCCAAATCTTCCAAAATGTTCCCAAAATAACCTAGTAATATAAACAAAGTATTAAAATTACGTCACGTTGGTTAAAACGAAAAGATTAAAAGAAAATTTATTCCAAAGTCATTACTGATATCCGCGGCGAGTTGTTTAGCGCCTGGGGCGCTCAAACTCGGGATCTGGAGCATGCGCTCCACGAGCACTATAGCCGTGCCCCGGGCCAAACAGGGCAAAACAAAGTCTGCCGCGCTGCCCATGTCGATCGTGACGTCACTGCTCTGGGAATGCGGGAAAGCCAGCTGCCGAAACGCTCGATACAAGGCCGGATTCTCGTTCAGCAGGAACGGCTCCATATGTTGAGGCAGCATCATCAGATATTGCCCGATTTGGGTGATGTATTCTTGTGGCGAGAGGCTAAACGAAGGCAAATCGGGCGTCAAACTGGCGCCGGCTGTGTTCCGCAGATCCAACGAGCTGAGGAGGTTCAACTGGACCTGAATGGGCTGGAATAAGACGTCGTACGTCGTTTTCTGGGCGTCAGCGGTTAACGTACCCGCTTGCTCATCCACTTCAGACAAAAGTTTCCCTAAAATGTGGGTCCAAGTTCGTTATTTGTTTTCAGCATTCCTTTTCCTCTCAAATGAACTCAACTCAATTGAGACGAATTACAGATGAAAGTACAGATTTATACCTTGATTGGCGCGTTCTAGACATTGTTTCACGTTGAATGTGTTCTGATCATCGGATAATAAGCGCAGAAAGTCTTGGAAAGGTTTCAGATTCTCTTGCAATAATTTCCTGGAATTACTTTGCACGTTGGCCACTAACGTACTCTCCAAATTGTCCAACTGCAAGAGTAGTTCGCCTAAAAAAATTAATACAAAAAATTTCATAGAATTCATTTCAGGCAAAAATCACAATTAAGTAATATAGTAAATAAGTAATCAAGTAATATTTTTAATAAATAAGTAGAATTCATGCAGGTAAAAATTAGAAATTAAGCCACTTATATTTTTTAATAATTTTTTTTTCTTTAGTTAGTTAATTAGTCAAATTAAGACAAGAGTTATTACCAGTAATTTGAACAAAGGAAAGGCAGTTATGCAAACGCGTCCATTCTTCCCCAGCTGCTTGCTCCAAACACGTCAAAACGGTCCGAAATCTATCCAAGTATCTTGTGAAAAAATCCTGAAAAATAAATATTTTTGAAAATTTCGACAAATTTCGAAAAATTCGTCAAAAAGACGAAAAACTGGCAGAAAAATTAATCAAAAGATGAAAACTTTGAAGCAGAAAACTAAAAAAATTGGTGAAAAAGACGAAATTATTTTAGCCAAGTTAAACGAAAATAAATTAATAGGAATAAATACGAATATTTTGTAAATAATTGACAAAAATAAATAAGTTGGCAACAGGATCTAGTTGGCTTACGCCCGCTAATTATAAAAAAATAACGAAAAATTCTACAAATTTTTTTTTTAATTATTTTAAAAAGTCGAGGAGATTATACCTTAATGGCGTTGATTAGAGCAGGAAAACCAATTCCACGTGTTAATTTCTGACATCTTTTAACTGCTTCGCGCAAGCAGTTCAATGCTTGATTGATAGAACGCGACAAAAGTTGCACTTTAGTGCTCAAACTTTCTTGCGAACTCTAAAAAAAAAAGAATAATAAAAAAAAATTCTTCAAACTGCACGTACTTGCAGATATACTTAAAGACAGCATACTACAGATATAATGTCTTAATTTTTTTTTTTTTTTACCGAGCTGAAATTGGGCAATGACGTTAAATAACGAGTGAAGAATTCCGCTTCATAGGATCCATATTTGGATAACTGGGATTTGAAAGGCAAATAGATCGCAGCGGCTAACGCTTGATATTTAGACACCAAAAAATCTAATTCATAAAAAAAAAAAAAAAAAAAAAATCAAAATCAAGAAAAAAAAATACAGTAAACTAAAAAAACCTTCATCAACGCTTTTGAAAGCCTGTTCCATTTTGGACGCTCCTCGCTGGATAGCTTCGCCCCAGAGTTCCAAGCCTTGCAACCGGTCTTCTTGTTGCTTAAGCCACGCCTCCGCGCAATAACCCGGCGAGGGATCTAGTGACGTCAGCACGTCTGCATAGACGTCAATTAGCAAGTGCGATTTGGGGATGGTCGTGGGAAGGATTTGCTGCATCCAGCGCATCTAAGTTTCCATACAGAAATGACAATAATTTGTTACTATTTTTTTTTATATATTTTTTTGCATTCATTTAGTTTATTTGAAGAAAAAATTTAATTAGTTCAGAGATTTTGTTCAGAAAGTAGAGAGAGAAGTTACTTGATCATGGAAATCGTTGACAAGGAACACGTAATACTGATTCACCCAATCAATTATGCATTCTTCGTCATTTTCGAGTAATAACTTCCATTTTTGGACGAGCGCCGACTTTCTGCATCGATGGTAGTACTTATAGAGCTGAGGTAAGCGACCCATGTCATTGAACATCTCCACAAAGAATTTGCATTGCTCTAGGGACGGAAAAAATGAATTAATTTGATTTTTTTCATTTATTTTTATTTCTTTGTTTTTTAAGGTTAAATTTTGTTTATATGAAGGTCCTCAATGTCTGAAAGGTTCACCTGCGTTTCCAGCGCCTAAAGCAGAGACTAATCGAGGACTCGCTAATGCTTCTAAACGATTCCGGAATCCTTCTAATTGCAAAACGCGATTCTGGTAGTCCGATACGTGTCCTAATAGGGTTAAACTTTGCGCTAGATTGTTTAAACGTTGGGCGAGCGCTTCTATATTTCCAGATTCAAAGAGCTGTCCAAATTTTAAAAAGAAATTTTAAAAAATATGTTATTTTGCATATTAAATTGAAATATTTTCACTTCTTCGACGTCGACTAATAAGGTCGTCCAATTATCGGCTTCTTTGAGGGCTTTATTGGCGGCTTGCACTTTGGTCTTCATGTCTTCTAATGAAACCAGGCTTTCCATTGATCCAGCGGTACCCTTTTCAACCTGGGAGTGAATTTCAAGAGATTTTTCAAGTTTTTTGTTGGTTTTTTAGATATTTTTTTTTATTGTACTTCGGTGATTTCGTCCTTGACGAGCCAGAGTTTTTGCTGGAAGACGCTGACTTCTTGGGTTAAGGCTTCGACGTCTCTAACTACTCTAGGTAAGCTCTGGAGGACTTGATTGGCAGTTTCTTCCACTGCATTATTGATCTCGTGGATGCATAACTGGAGTTTCATGACTAACGAGGACGCCAATGCCTGAAAAAAAGAGGAATTTGCTACGACTCGGGTGGTTAACATGTAGATTTTGTAGAGCTGCTATACCTCATGATTCGCTCCAGGGTCTGGAGAGCAAAAGACGGAGTTAACCCATTCTACTTCGTCGAAAACGTCTTCGGAAAACGGTCGTAAATCCTAAAGACGACAAAAATAACGGTTAATTGCACATATTCCGCTTAGATATCATGCATATACTAACCATAGCGCGTTTTTATATTACATTTACACTCTCCACACTAACCTACAAAGTCCTTTGATATTTAAAGCTTAATTTTTTAAGCAACTTTTTGATTCAAATCATGGGAAGATGTGTACCGAACAACAAACAGTGTAACGTCACCAGCCGGGACAACAAATCCCTAAGCGTACCACAGCAACGCGAGAAGGCGGTACTTACCTAGCCTGCTTGGATTCCAAATGCGTACTGTTAGCAGCGAACTCAAGTTAACGGATACTGCCTAATAAAGGTTAAGGTCGATTGTAATTCCAAAGGTTACAAGAAACTGTCATAGTTACAGCCAATAAATGAATTAAATATTTAATTAATTAAATACGCTAAGCTTGTATTCTATGAGGAGCTCAACTCCGAAAAATTCCTTAAATTTCAAGTTGCTCCAAATGCTTAAACCCCGAACGAGTGGTTTTAATTTTGAACCGATCCGCCTTTCGTGCTTTAGGTGTGTTTACACTCGCACGTGTACCAAAACATTGTTATTGTGCCGGTTTGGTTTGATGACCTTTTTTTTAAGTAGACAAAATGTGGTTTTTATTCACGCTTAGCCTTTTTTCTATGTTTTTTCAAATATGTTTCGTCACTTTAGCCATTGGTAAGTCCCATCATTTTCTTCTCTGGGTTCCACTTCGAGAACGTTTAACTTACGTCTACTGTAATTTCATCGTTGTTTATGTTTTTAAGCTAGGTTTAAGTTTCAAAATCAACGCAATCTCACGTCGCAACGTAATATCAAGCTCTTTTTTTGAGAAATATATGCGTTTACTTAAAACACCGATAATCTAAGTTCAAACCGCAAACAAATCCACAACGCACAACACTATCAAAACAGTAAACACTACTACCTGTTGACTATGTATAAAAAAAATAATATTATCCAGATATTTTTTACATTATTGCAACAGGACCTGACCCTAAGTTATCTGAAATAACTAGTTTTTTAAACTACAAAATAAAAGTTTTCAAGATGAAAATCTTAACGTGTAATTACAAAAAAGCTAAGCCTTGTCAACGCCATCTGGTGGACATTTTGAACACCTCTTACCTACTCTCGAAAACCATCCAGGGCTTTTCTCCTAGGGCGATTAGGGATCTCGGGTTTAAATTGTACGTTCTGGGACGAGTTTAAAAAAGTTAACGAGTTTTTGTTTACCACAGAAATCAATAGAAATGAGGGCTTTTCCTTTCCTTCTGTAAACCTTCCATCTCTTATCTGTTGTAGGAGCGGCATTTTCCCACGCAACTAAGCAGAGAGAGAGAAAATAAATTAATATAAAAACGAGAAGTAAATCCCAGCTCAGTTCTGCTTTGTACCTGATAAGCGTGGATCAAAAAACCTCACTAGAAAACGATTGGCTAAAAAACAAAAAATGGAGAACGAAAAGAAAAGTTATGTTTATGGGGACTCCTTTCAAATGAAGTCCATGAAATTGCTCTACGGTTTTTTTCTCCCCTTCTTGTTTCGACATTAGACGGAGAGAAAAATATGAGCAATAGTCTGGGAATTTTCGACAAGTTCCTGAAACCTTGCTTTTCTCCCGTGGTCTCTTGCCGGACTTGTCGCGTTGCTCCGGCTTGCTCTGACCCGTCGCGCAAAAAAAGGATCCGAACAAACGGCGTTGCTCTACCCCGTTCCCGTCGCGCTACTCCGGGGTAAAGGCTGGCTACGAGCCGACCAAATCGGTGTTTCGCTTACGCCGGACTTGTAGTATTACTCCCGCTTAGGGTTTTTACCTTTTCTTCGGTACTGCAGTAATGCTGTAGCTTGTGGATAGAGTTAAAATCAAAGCTCAAAATTAGGCTTATGTTACCTAAGTGATCCATAAATCCTTGCTTTTCTGTCTTCTTCATTTTTTAAGGTTTACGGTTTTAAAATTTGTTTTATTTAATTTATTTTAATTTAATTTATATTTTTTCTCCTTTTTTAGCTTCGGGGCTTTACTATTTGGCAGAAATGGTGGAAGAATATACAGTCACTACCGGCAAGGTCATCCGGATCCTAATTTTGGTAAGTTCCTGCGTTTTCTTTCCATTTCTTTGAATTTAATTAAACTGAGAAATGTTCAGTAATGACAGTAATTCGTTGCAAATTGCCTTGAGGTTTTGTAAACCATTTCAAAATGAGTTCCTTTATTATTTCTCTCCTTTTACCGCTATCTCGTTGTGTTTAATTTTGGTCCGCTACCTTCTACTTGTTTTTATATCCCCGCAGGCCAATTTGGTGATCCAATTAGGACTTTTTATCTTTGAGCCGTTCCCGTTCCCTATGCTAGTCTGCAATGTGGTTCACCAGCTAGCTAATTTGATGATATTGCGTACTTTCCCTTTCTTCGTCATCCTGTCACCAGCTTTCATTACGAGTATAGGTAAGTTCATCGTTTTTTGTGTTAATTGATTTCTGATGTGTGACGTATATTTGTGTGTAATACGAACTGAGTGTAAGCAGAGCGCTTGTGAAGATACATTGCTGCAGATGTTCTTATTTCTGCTGATCTTTGTACTTTCTAAAAGATTTGGGATTTCGTCGGTTTTGGAAAATATTCCTAGTATATTTGCAGACTACTTTTGCTTTAGATTTGTAAAACGAAAAAAAATCACTGATAAGAAATAACGTTGTTATTGCTACCGAAACGGCAGGCCAAAATCCTTTATTCCTACAAATAAGTCCACTCAAAGAAGTAACGCGGGAACCCGACTTGGACTAGGCCGGAGTTGTAGCGTTAGTCCGGTTCGCCTCGCGGTGGCTGAACAATGAAAAAGAACGAGTGAAGCGCGTGGCCTGTGGCCGGGTTGTGTAGCGTTGCTCCGGCCTTAACCAGCCGCCAGAGAGCCCCCTGACTTCCGAGAGACTTTCTTCTTCTAATTAATTTATCTCTTATTTTGGGCTTTGATGGGATACAAGCCAAATAAGATTAATCGTGTTAAAAAAATTTTAAACATCAATATTTTTTAAAACTATTTTTTAATTTCTTTTAAAAAGGAATTTTGTAAACTTAATTTAGATGCCTCATTTACTTTCATTGTCGGGCAAAGAGAAAACAAGCCGTAGTAACGCTACAAGTCCGGCCTGGCCTCAGTCGGTTCTCTGCGTTACCCTTTTTGGGACTTTTAATAGTACTTAGTATGCTATTTTAGTACTCTCCTGGTTGGACAGAAATAATAATATTTTTCTATAAACTAAGAGCTTTCCTAGAACCATTAAAAATAAATGGCAGCTTTATTTCTGCCTCTTTACTCTCAATAAATCTCTTTTTTTAAGGAATTCTAAGGTAGTTTTCCCTTCTTTGCAACCGAAATACGGTAGAAGTAATCAAATTTCTTCAGGTTTTTTTTATTTCTAGTTACTTCACAGCTTTACAAGTTTACACATGCTCGCCTAATACCACCTAATAACTGCCTAGGGAGCTTTAAAACCAATTATAACTTCCTTTTTTTGTGGTGTTTGAAATTTTTAGCCCGTAAAGTAATATTGCTGCCGTAAAGTAAGACAAATACGACCACTAACATGCCTACAAACCAAAAGAAAATTGATGGAGCTCCCGAAAAAAAACCCACCGAAAAAAGTTTTTTTTTTTTTTTGGTGGATAGATGGTTGGCTGGGCTGGCAGTAATAAGATAGATAAGAAGCATCATTACAGTTTTCGTTCTCAACAGCTTTTTCTTCCCATGGAACGTTAGAGCGTAGCGCGCCTTTGAGGTTCCTGGAGGGCAGTAATATGACTGTACGAGCAGAAAAGATTTCTTTCGAAATCTTAAAATTTCTTAAAATCCCGAAACGTGTTTGAAACAAGCTAGATTTTTATAAACATGTCTATAGAGCCCTGTTAGTGAAAGAAAGTTTTTTTTGTCGGTGAAGTAATAAAATGGAGAATTGCTGAAAGAAATTTAAAGCTGTCGTTGAGTTTAAGCGTTTAAGCTCGCTGTAGCTCGTATGAGGTAGCTTCGGTAATCGGATTTAGAGTTGTGCGTACTTAAACGTGTCCAACGGACGCATTACTGCAACATAGGGTTGTGACGCTACGCAGAAATAGGGATAAATGGCTTAGATCTGCCGGTTCAGGTATAAATAGTCCCTTTGGCTCGCTTAGCTTGCGAGGTAATCGAGATTTAGAAAGACTTGACCAACTAATTTTCCTATTACTGACGTATTACTGCAGCTAGAAGCAATACAGTTCTGATATAAGCAGATAATAGGGCTTTCTGAGGTTGAAGAGCCGTTTTTTGTAGTTTTTAAGTCACGAGCACAGTAGTGCGTGTTTGAAGCTAAGAAATTTGAATATTTCTGTGGCTGGACGGAATTACTGAGACGGAAGTAACCGGTTTAAGAATCCAGCTTTCGTTAAAGCCTGAAAAGAGCCTTCCAGTTTGTGTAGTAGTCGAGTTACACACGTTTGAAGTTCGAAGTATTTAAAAGAAATATGACTGTCCTATTACTGCATACATAAAATGTCTTCCCTTTCCTTTGATTATCTTGTAATTCGTTCGCTGAAGCTTAAAAGTTGTTCTAGCTCCCAATCTTGGTAGATGTGTGATGTGACACGTGCAAGATTTCTAAATCGATTTGATTTTCGTATTTCTTCCACGTAAAAGCCAGATTTCTTCATGAAGTATGGCAGTGTCATGTCTGATGTCTTCCGAAATTAAGCCGTAGTTCACATGAAGTGAACTCAAGAATTTAATTAGGTTCTCTTAGAGTAACTTTAAGATTGCTCTTAAAATCTGGTAGATTTAATTAGCGGTCTTCGGACGCGTGCAGAACACATGAAAATTTATTGGGATTTAAAAAAATCTGTCGCGCGTTTCCTGAGAATCAATTTCAATTTACGAGTAAAGCTTCTTTCCAAGAATGATGTAGAAATTTGTCGTTGCAAAACTTTCAGCCGCTTATTTCATTTCCCATCCACCCTTGTGTAGCGCGAATTTTATGCCCAGCAACATATTGTTTCAAAGATTCCTCGGAGCTTGTTTATTTCTGCTTAAAGGAAAGAAATTTTTTCCTTAAAAAATAGAGAGAAAGTTTTTACTTTTCATCTTGTTCACAGACATTAGAACGCAGAGTTTGGGAAGAAAAGCAACACAGCAAAGGTAACCTTTGCAATATTTAGTGTCGCTTCAAAGCATAACAAGCTTGAAGAAATTTCCCTAGTCTTTATTAGACAGGCTTTATGCATATACGGGGTCTTTTAGGTTGATTGAAATATTAGTTAATTAGTTTTCCGCAGTTTTTTTAAGCATCCATACCAAACACGTAGCGCCACCTTGTGGGAGCAAGGGTGTAACAAGCTAAGGTAGACGAGAGGCTACGAGTCGTGAACGGGTTTACGTTACTTTCCTTTGTTGAGTGACCCTATGCCTATTAAAGTAGCGCGACAACTCCGGCGAATAGGTTTGGCGTTCCTTCGGTGACTTTTCCTTCTCTCCCATGCAGGGCAGCATTAGGTAACGGGACTTGAGCTGCAAGTCCGGTCAGGAGGTTTGGGGCTTCATCGGTTGACTGTCTAAGTACCGTAGAGTTACTGTTTTAGCAAACCGGATTTGAGCGACAAGTCCGGTCAAAGGGTTAGGTTTTCATCGGTGTCTATGAAAGTACCGTAGAGTTACTGTTTTGGCCAACCGGACTTGAGCGACAAGACCGGCCAAAAGGTTTAGGTTTTCATCGGCGTCTATGAAAGTACCATAGAGTTACTAGTTTTGCAAACCGGATTTGAGCAACAAGTCCGGTCAGAAGGTTTTACGTTAAAATTCGATAAGTACCGTGGGAGTCTTAAGTGATTTTGTTCTTTTTTATGGGGAAATTATCTTCTATTTTCCTTTCCTTCCACAGTGAGTTTAGTGGTCAACCATTATTTGGCGTTCCAGTACTTTGGCCAGCATTACTACCCCTTCACGGAAGTTTTAGCTTATTTTACTCTCTGCTTATGGATCATCCCCTTCGCTTTTTTCGTTTCGCTCACAGCCAACGAGAACATGCTACCAACAACTTTGGCGGAAGATCGACCCTTATTAGGTATGTTTTAAAGCTCCTGAATTAAACATTCACTCCTATTCCCCCCTTAATTTTGTAACAATTAAATCCCCTATCGATGAACGTTAGTGCCATTTGATTTTTCTATTTCTTTAAAAAATAGGGTTTTTGTTTCGTTTACTATAGGAGAACAGTCTGACGTCGTTAGTCATTACTTTTCGCGCAAAACCAAGAAATCGGGCTTGTTATCGTTTTTCCATACGGCGGGAGAAACCATATGGCCTCAACGCTCCAAAAAAGCTTTTTGATGTAACGAACTGAGTTATGTGTATCTCCCCCTTCCCCCACCCACCAAAAATAGTGTTGTGTGCGAGTTTGGTAGCGTTTGCAGAAATCCGCCTCACCTACCCCAAGGCTACTTTGTGGTTTCTTACTTTTTATTCCAATAAAAAGTTTCAATACTATCTGAAACCGTCTTAAAGATTTATTTATTCCGCCGTAATGTTCACTTTTTTTGCTTTGTCAAGTTATAGCAAAGAATCGGAATTGTGATGCAGTAATCTCGTATTCGGCAGAGTGGTAAATATTTGTTGAAAAAATCTTAGAATTGCAGATTAAGCATAGAGAGTGAAAATTGTGTAGCAAGAAACAAGTTCATTTTTTTGCTTTGAGGCGAATTACTTTGGCAAAGCTGCAGCAATTCGAAAGTAAGTTGGGATTGCATAAATATAATATGCATTACATTTGGAAATGTCGCCAGCATTGTAAAAACAAATTATATTTTTTATGGAGCTTATTCTGCGGATGATCTGCAGTTTTATTTCTGCAGTTATTTTCCTCAGAAATCTTGTATATCTTTATACATGTTTTCTTTGCAGCCAAAATCTTGTCCTGCAGCTATATTGCTGCAGAATAGTAAGCTTATGCAGTTATTTTCTATTTCGGCTGAAAGAAAAGGTAGCAATGGTTAAACATTTCTGCAAAAAACCGCTTTTGAGCAATCTATCTGTACGTTCGATTTATGAAGCAGCTTATTTCTGCAAAAAATTGCTGTTCTGCAGTTATCTTTGTGTAGAAACGTTGCATGTTTGCAGCAGTATAATACCTTCAGCTATATTACTGCCGAATTATAGGCTTGTACAGTTATATCCGCAGAATTGGTAGTTTTGGCTGAAAGAAAAGATCGCAATGTTATAAATTTCTGAAAAAAAACTTACGACCGTATCTATGCTAAAATGGAACTCCCTACTAATTAGAAGGACCGGGAGGCGGGGGGTAAGAGGATGTTCATACTTTCTGGGGTCGAACCTGAGAAGAGTGATACTGCATACTCTCTGCTACTGATCACAAAAGTATCGAGCTCAAAAGGGGTAGAAACCTCTTCGGCTTTCCATAATCAGTTGAATGGAAGTAATTAGTTAGAGGATACTCATTACCGCCCCGTAGCCCGCGATCCGGCATAAAACTTCCATAAACCTCGCCCGAGTGAATATGGTGTTCAGTGCGAGTACGTAAAAAAGTACGTATGTACAAGAGAGCTTCTTGTTGGCAGTTGGCGTCGAAGAGGAAGGGGTAGGGGGAAGAAATGTAAGCCCATTTCTCGCAGCTATGATTTCCGCGAATTGCTTTTTAAGCTCCCTGGTGACGGCTAATACTCAAATAATCGAACATTCTTGCGACGTTGCTACAGGGATCTACAAGATGAAATCTTTGACTTATTTATTGGCCATTTATTACTACCCTTCTACTCCATTGGACCCGAAGCAGCACAAAGTATATCCCTAGAAAGGGTTGAAGAGGTTTCACAGACTCACAACAATGGACTATCGATTGTGACCAGTATTTCCATCCTTGGCCTTACTATTAATTAGCAGGGGTTACTGGGACTTCAGTGGTCCCTTTATGGCATCAGAATGGGATATTCTTCACCTTCTCAGTGATATTTTCTTATTTCTTAAAGTCCTCCCTAATCGGGATAAGATGTTTAGGAATGAATGGTAACTTATAAATACTGGTAATTTAGTCATTTCGCTTCTATTTGTCAATACACAGAAGCTGCCTTCCAGTTGCCTTGTTCTTCTTTCTGCAGTAATAGCATTGCTAACTGGCTAGAAATCGAGACAAATGTGTTCCAATTACGGATATTACTGGTTCAAGCAAAGTGATTTTCTCAATTGGGAAGAGAGTACCCTTAATGGAATTAAATTTTTTAAGAAAGTTATTGATTTGAAGTAATATTTCTTCACTGCAGTAATATTACTTCCAACGCATTTCTACCAAACTCACTAATATTGCTTCCGACTAGGAGGTACCATCATTTCTATTTGCTCAAAATGTCTAAGGTCTAAGCGTTCTAGTGCTTTATATGTAACTGAAATCCTTAATGAGTCATGTTGCAGCACCGTTATTACTGCCTTTCTGATCAGAAATCAGCAATGTATGTCCAGAATTTCAACGTAGAAGGCTTACACTGATCTGATTTCTGTTCACGTGATAATCAAGCGTCGCGTCACCAATCGAAACAACATTTTCGAACACATTCCCACCTCCCGATTCCGCAGTAATTCCATCGCTGGCTAAGCTCTGCTCCCTCAGGCGTCAGCACTTTTTTTCCTCGCGTTTCAAATACCTCAAAAGAAGGTTTACATGCACACCCCCTTTCTTCCACATTCCCCTGACATATGCATCTGCCCTACCCTACCTAAACGCCTTCTTAAATAAATCCTCGCAGTCGTTCGGTTGTTCACAAGCCTCACGAATCGATGCTATTTCTGCGCGGAAAACTCTTTGGTCAAGCGAAGCGTAAACAATTCTTTGTTTGGCTTCCTTTCTATGTCAGGGTTTTAATAAAGAAACAAAACGGAAAGCTAGCTTCCATTGTCGGACACGTGACTGTCAGCCTACCCATGTCCCAATATGTTGCAGTAATATAAGCACCCACGCTCGTCTGCCGCCCTTCAAACATTCTTCCGCTCTTTAAAATAAAAATACAAAAAGAATACAGACAACTGCATTTATTCTCTTTTCCAATAGGCGCTGAAGAGTGCTCTTGAAATTTCGTAGGGAAAACTTCAACCGAAGTCTTAAAATAAATAAAAAAATTCGAGTACCCTAAAAGGAAGAGTAAAGTAACCGGAAAAGTTCATTGATGTGTTCAAAAGACTTCGTCAAGGCGATGTCATGCTTGTGTAAGCGAGTTCGAAGCTCAAGTCCAAGTGACATTGGTGAATAGAACTATACGGCGATCATTTTTTTTAGAATTTAGAGCTCTTAAGCTCTTAGGCTCTGGGAGTGAATGCCAAGGCCTATCACAGGGACGTATCAGACTTTTGAACCCCGCAAAAAGGATTGAACATGGAGCAATTTAGTTACAAAAATTTCTAAGAGCAGGTCTTTCACACTTGGATTCCTTCCATAGCAAAGTACCAATGCAATTTTAGGGTTATTAAGGCTAGAATTAATTTTAAAATAATTCTTTGAATTTTTAAGCAGCCGAATTGCTGCTCTTCACGTCTAGAGAAAAATCGGAGATAATTTTCTTGCTGACAGAAATAATTTCTTAGAAACCAGAGCGTTAGTTCTGCGGGGCGAAAATAGTTATCAAAAGCAGAGATAAATGTGTCTTTCAAGTAAAACCTAAGCGTAAATAAGTTTTATGCAGTATATTTGAGCAGAAATAAATTTTCTGCAGTAATATCTAACTAGGAGTGCGTTTTATGAAGCAACGTCTGAATAGAAATACGTTTTACGCAGCGGTACCTAAGCAGAAATATTATTTCTGCAGTAACATCTGAGCAGAAATAGCTACTTCGAAGCAGAAATAAACTTTGGAATACAGATAGCTTTGCAGAATAGAAACTTCTTGGCAGAAATAACAATAACTGCCTAGGAATAGGAATAAACCTTTTTAAAGCGAGTACATTCTGTGGAATTCAAAGAAAATTTCTTTCGCTTCGAAGCAGAAAGATAGGAATTATAGAATAAATTTCTCGAAATCTATTTATCAAAGATAGAAGTAATACGTTTGTTAACTTGCAGTAATACTCCTAGTACGTTGCTTTTGGACTGAGTCGCGTGCAGAAGTTTTGCTCTGGGGAATTCGTAATACCACAGAATGGTTATTGGAAAGCGGATAAGGTTGAACTTCGCGAACATTTCTTCCCTTTATTTTTTTTAAATTTTATTTTTGGCGGGGTGGGGGCAGAAATATCTAAGGTTATAGAGTACGAAACTCTTGTTGCTGTGGGGGTGAATCTAAAGCTGCCGTCTTCTATTCAATTTGCGATTCCTGGTAAAGTCTAGGATTTCTGCCGGTACAACTTCCCTGTAAATTAGTGCGAATCAATACGGTTTTCAGATGGCGAACTTCGTAGGAATGAATGGCGCTACTGCAGAATGGAACTAGAAAATTAACTTCCGAGAGAAATGTCGAATGTCTGATCACTGCGCAGTTTCTGAAACGACAGTACAGTGATATTTAATAAATGCGAGTCAGGCCTGCATTGTAGGCTCTACAATGATACAAATAATAGCTGAGCAGCCCGCAGTGATATTGCAGCAATAGAGCAGTGCAGCATTAGAGGAATGATTAAGTAATGGACACTAAGGTCCAGCCTCTGACGCACAAAGTAATATTGCAACAATCCATTAGCTAGCCTGTAAGCCTGCAGTAATTAAGAAGCTTCTACAGCCACACAGTAATGCAAAATAACTGCATTAACGTAAGTACGTACATTACTACCGTGTGCTAAAGAAAACCGGGGAAACATCTGTTTTTCTTTCTCTTCTTCCGATTTCTTCCGAATCCTTCGACTTCGAATAAAAAGGAAAAAGAAAAAATCGGAAGAAGAGGGAGAAACACTCAGTTCGCTTGGCAGTGGAAGCTGAACCCGTTACAATAATCACCCATAATCTAATCAATCTGTAATGGGTAAACAAGTTGTGCAAGGGCCAACTGTCAGCGATTCTAAGATGTCTTCTGTCCTTGTTTGTCTGTTTTTGGCTCGAAAGCGAAGGGAAACGGAATTCGGACTTGCATGATAGCTTCCACCTACCAGTACAGTACACAACGATCTGTCATGTCCTTGTTGACCCTTTTTGTGTTCGGAAGGAAGGAGTCCCAGGTCTTCTCGGATCATTAATCACTGCGAAAGCGGATTTTAGATTTAGTAATTACGTCTACGAAGTTTTAGGCAGAAATTAAAAGCTGCTTTACGCTGCAGAAATAGTCCAGCTTGGGTTTCACAAGACTGGACTAGCTTTATCCCACAAGGGAGTCAGTATTAGAAAGCTTGGTAGAAATTTGGGTAGAAATGCGATTATTACTAACATTACTTCGACACTACTATAGAAAGTACGAAAGCAAATCACATTTTCACCATGGCAGTTATATATTTCTGTGGAGGCAATGTATTACTGCAGAAAGGACTTCTTCGAAATTAATGGATTACTGCTGACATGGACACTACTGCGAGCACTACAAGGGTTATAAGGCAAAAATATTACTATTGTACGCTTATTTCGTATTACTAGAAATCATTTTTACTGCAGCAATAACTTATTACTGCAGAATGATTAGTACACGACTATTGAAAATGGCTTAAAGGTATTTCTTTTATATTTCTATTAATTTAGCAGCGTGGAAGTAATTGCGAAACCTTCTAATACTAAAATCTTATTTGCAATTTCTTGATTATTTTCAACTATTTCTGCCGAATGCTGACGGCATTTCTGTCCCGCCTTCATTACTCATCCAAAGGAAAAGAATCCTGGGAGCTTTTCTTTATTGTTTATTTTTTACAGATTTTTTGCTTTGTTTGCTACCCGCCTGAAGCCAGTTGGCTCAACAAATGTCTCATTACACGAATCTTTCCCAACAATATTTCTACTTTCGACACTGGGCTAACAAGGCTTCGGCAGATAGGTTATCCCGTCAGAAATACTGCAGAGCGATATTTCTTCAAGAGAATTAAAAAAATTTATGTTTCTGTGTATTCGTAAAACTTGGAAGCCGAAGAAAGCTAAACAGCAAAAGGTCAGTTCTCAAATTAATAAGAGAGCTAAACAACGCAGTAATGCAGAAGCAAACATTACTTCCCGAGGAAATATCCCAATGTTTCCGCCGCCTCTTAGGGATCAAAGGGAAAACTTTGCTCTCATCCAACTTTCCATTAACGCACATACCTAAACAAGCAACCTCAAAGCGAATAAAGCAGCTCATATCAAGGTCTTCATTCTGCCCCGCAGAAATCAATTTCTGCGTCACAAAACCGCCCCTGCTCCATCATTTCTAGCTTTCTTTTGCAACAAAACAGATTCATTGAAGGGAAAATCTCCGCCTAAAACATGCCGTTCATCTTTTCACTCATCACGGCAACTTAATCTCGTCAGAAATGTTATTGCTTCACAGCGCAAGCTATTTCTTGTTGTTGGCCCACTTAATAACCGAAAGAAACCAAAAGAAAAAGAGGAACCGAAAGAAAATCCCAAGTTCTCAACCTTAAAATGATAGTTCAAGCAACCAACGCTCTGCATATCTTCCCGTGGGATAACTCCAAGGGCGCTATTTCTTCCGGAAGAAATACTGGGACTGGGAGAGCCAGTACTGCTTCTCACAGAAATTCGGACTAATTTCTAAAAAAAAATCAAATCAAAGGTACAACAGAGAGACGTCGTCTGAGCTCATTGGTGAATCATTCCACGCACTTGGTTCCCCGAAGAAATAAAGCCCGGCAGAACTAAAGGACACATCTGGCTGAACAATCTTAACGGCGATTGTAAAACGATTCCTCGCAACCAATTTGGGAACTCTTATCGCTTTTCCTGCTGGATTTTTTATAGCATTTAAATGACTTCCCAAAGGACATCAAAAACGGTAGATTTAGGGACTCAGAGAGCGTATTTCTGCTCACGGGGGCTTTTATTTCTGCGAAAGGTGATTTCAACTTCAAAAGGGACAGTTAGGAGCGCTCTGAAGCCTACACAAGGTAATCTAAAACGGGGGGAAAACTTCTAGTAGCAACCAAGTACACACTCTTAGTCCGTTTGTTGTACCGGCAGTGCAATTGCTGGCCCTGTTAACCTCAAGACACCAGGGATTATTTGTGTGAGCCGGCTCTTCCAAAACTTGCTGCCTGGTGCATTCCTTTGCCGCTAAGCTCACGAGCTCAGGGTTTATGAATCTTAAGTGAAATGGCATGGCACGTGAGGATCAGCAGTTTTAAGCCAGTACTTAGGGAGAATTTCTGCAGCCATAAGAAACTCCGCAAGCTAGAATTAAATATTTTTTAGGCCTGCAATAATGATACTCAATAATTAGTGCAGTGCAGGATTAGTGAGTCCAGGGTATTAACAAATGCCCTAATATCTGCAGCAATTAATAATTTCTGCCGCATAAAACGCAGTACTTCTTCCGATTACGGCATTAACTCGATTATTGCAGTAATTATAAAGTATATTTTGTATTATTTAAATATTATTTGCATCCTTACTGTTTTAATTTTACCCATTTCTGTAGCTATTTCTGCAGCTATTGACTATTTGGTTGATTTTTTAATTTAATTTCTATAATAAACTAAATTTCCCAGCCTCAAAATAACATTCTGCTTTGACTTTCGAGTTCCAGGGAGTATTTTTCTTTAGTGATATCGCTTTTGGTAACAATGTGCGTCATTACTTGCAACCCGATGAAGCAATTTTGGACGGAATTTCTGCTTTAATCAATTCCCACTTTTCTTTTAATTGATTTCCGATTTCAATTTCACTTTTAATTGAACTTTTGGACCGAGTGAACCTTAAATTGTTGACTTAGAACTTGATTAAAGGTACAAGTTATAAATAGTCAGTTCATTCCTGGAAAGTAATATTGCTTCAACCTTTTCAAAAGTTGCTCCATCTAATTCCTGGGTGAGCTATGACTATATTGATATTCGTTCAGAAACCAAGTCTGGAAATAACCTACCAACTTTCTCCTTTGTTTATTTAAAGTGACTTTCAAATTATGTAAAAAAGAGATTTAAAAAGCTTACTTAGCATACTATGTCACAATAGCTTAGGCCCAACACATTCTTAAAAATTACAAAAAAATCTAAAATGTTAACCAATCGAACGAATTTGTGTTCTTCAGAGTAATATAGCTAATACAAACACAAAGGATGTAGCAGTTTCACTTTTCTAATTTCCCCCTTCAATAATTTTTAAAATGCGAATTAAGTTTTCAGCCATGCGAAAAAATATCAGAATCGCCCATTTTAAATTACTACTTCTTACTTAAGTACGTAGCTACATTTATAGTAAAAATTGCATGTAAATTGAGCGAGTGGTTGTAATGTAATCAAGCATGCTGTTTTATGCGCAGGAACAATGCGCGTTCACCTTACAAACGCTCATCGCCATCTAGCGCCAGTGTCTGAAAGTAGTCTTCGCCACCTTCCTCTATCACATTTGTATTTCTTTTTTAATATTTGCATGTCTTCTCTAAACTCCTTGATATTCTCTAGACTATCATAAAACTGTCTATCCCGTTCTTTCATGTGACGTTAAGCGGCGCCAAAAACACAAAAAAAGAAAAAAACGATCTAAGAGTGATATAAACAATTCACTCGAAACATCGTATAAATAAGCATATATCAACATTATTTTCCCTTTCTTCTTGCTCCAAGATTTCTGTGGCCCATCTGTGCCCGTATAATATAACTGTGCATCTATATAACTACACATTACGGTCCAATCTGCGCATGCGTGGGAAAGGTGACGGAAAACGGTCCTAGATGAAAAGAGCTGGTTTCACGGGTCTTTCATCTTAGTGCTGTTACGTATTTGACCCTGTGATGTTCCTTGTTTCTCTTTCGAGTAAAATTCTTTAATTTTTTTCAAAGAAAATATCTTGAAACATCCTAATGAAAACTCTTCAAACAATCACCAGGTGTCGTGTAAACCGTGTCATACTATAACCCTGGACTTCAATCTTGCTAGAGGCAAAATTTTAAACATTAAAAAAAATCTTCCTAATTAATTGACTTAATTTAAAAGTAATTAACGTGTTAAAAACCTCGCAAACTTACGCCATCTAGTGCCAAAAAAAGTTTTAAAAAATTACGTGGGGTAAATGTGATCAAACTTCCCAAACTTGTCAAACGAGAAAGTTTCTAAAACCATTCCTCAAACTTTCTAATGAAAGTAAAAACTGTACTGCTATAGTTCCTGCAGAAGTGTTATAATGACAGATGATGTGGATGATGAACGACACCCAAATTGTTCCTCGAAAGGCTGACGGAGACCTGCTTTTTGTAAGAACCTTTTTGTAAGAACCTTTTTGTAAGGAACTTTTTGTTTACTAAAACAAAAAATATATTTATATTTGAACTTGAAAGTCAACTACAAAGTCGAAATTTCCATTTCGGGAAGCAATATTTGTTGACTCAAGAAAAATTCACTAAAAAAATTACTCGAAAGTTCAAATTAGAAGAGAGAAAATATTTGAAGAGCTTAAAGTTCAAGTTTTCGACTCAAGAGAGGGTCAACAGATGAATTAGAATTTATTTCCTATTTTTTAGAGAATTTAAAACCGGAAATCTAGCCTGAACTGTCTTGCTGCCGCAGAACTACCGCAGAACTATCAAAACCATCTAAAAAATTAATTTATTTTAAGATTGAGTCTAGTCTTTTCGAATATTTCTTGGAGTGGAAGATATCTGAAATTTTCTACCAATTTTCTGTTTCGAGCTCTATTTCTTATATTTCTTACATTTCTTCCAAGGGTGTGCCGCTCTATTTCTGCCAGACTATTAACGTAGAAATATTGCGAGAGATAAGCGTTGTGAAACTGAGCGAAGAGGTACGAGTTAAGAGTGAAGAGGTCGGAAAGACGGATGTTGCACAATCAAAAGTGTCGGGTTTCTTGTTTCTGTCGAGTTTCTGCGTGGTGGAAGTTAAAAAAGAGTTCCGTCTAAGAATCTAAATTGCTGTATGAAGGAAGGATCTCTTGGATAAAGCCTGAATTCACCAGTGGTTCATGAAATTACAGCCTTAATCTTCCAAATTACTGCGTACCGAGTCTGTGGATTAACTCTTGACTTGGGACTGGTCGTCATAACGACCAACGACCCGTAATTTTGCAGCAATATTGCGACAAATGGCGCTACCTTTTAACGGTAGAACTTCACAGTTATCCCAAAGAGCAGTAGAATTACTGGTGGGGGTCTTGTGAGGATTCCTAACAGTGTTCATAATCGAAATCGAAACGTAGTTTTCCCTGTTAGATCAATAATAGATCTTCCGGACTTAGCAATGGAAGAAATAAGTAACAGCTAAAGCTGGGAACATGATACTGCCCACAGAAATAAATGTCTCAATGGCTGCGGCAGCAAAGGCGAATTTATCTCTTTCAGCTGTCAAAGTATTGACTTACTTATCTGTATTGACCTCAACTGCAGACGTAGAGAATTTTTTATGTCTACGCGACTATTGTTGCGAAGCTGTGGCCATCAAGAAAAAATACTCTGAATTTCTGCGGCAATTGTAACATATCTGCCGTCCTACAGAAGCCATAGAAATTACACTTCAGTCAAAAAAAGATGCCAGGATTTCAAGTAGCTGCAGAAATTCTAAGGAAACGTACAGAGAAACTGCAGAATTTAAAGAAATTTGAGCTTCGGAAGTAATCTCTCTCGAGTTCCTATAGAAACCTGAAACTGAGAGCGAAACAATACAGATGGAACAACACGAACTGAAAACTAAAACTGAAAGGGAAGTTGTGTACTGCTGCAGCAGAAGGTCTTCCTGCCCGTAGCTCATAACTTCGAGAAATATTGCCCTAAGTTGTACCAGAAACCTTCCATCCAAGCCGCATTATCTTCCACCCACTTCATCCAATCCCCGGGAGCGACACTGAAAGGCCAATTGACTGTATGCGCTAGTTCCATATTACTGGACGCTGCAGATATTAATGTAACGTAATGCGTGTGGACCTGAACCAAAAGCAAAACTACGGGTCAGCGCACTCGAAAGGGAGAAATCGCCTGAGACTTAAGACAGTTGGGTAGAAGGAGCAACCCTGGCCTTTCTTAAACCCCACGTCAAACGTAAACTACCCACGCTACTGGAGCCTCCGCGAACCGTACGCTAAGCGGATCATATTCCACAACCCCGATCTCCCAGCTACTTTTGTTTAAAGTGAACAAAGCAAAAGAAACAGTGGCTTGGCTTTCCAGTTCTTGCAGGCTCATGAAGGCTGGAAAGTTAGGATAGCAATACCTTTGGGAACAATAGAGACACAACTTTTATAACCAGCTTTTAGACACCCAGACTTGTACAGATGACACCCCTTTGGTTTGGTATAATGGACAACGTTTCTTCTTCCAGCGAGAAGGAAATAGCACACCTCAGTGTCTTGGGGGTTTACCAGTTTTTGAAGTGAAAAGTCGCAGGGCACGTGTAAGCTTTGTTTAAGTCTAACGGGCTGTACGAGAGACGCGTTTTTCTAAGAGGCTTTGAAAGAGTTGTAGGACGATGTTTGCCCAGTGGAACTGGTAGAGGAGGACATCAAGAATGCTGACCATAGTTGTTGATGGTAGCTATGTATCAGGGGCAACAACAGGCTTAAAGATCCGTTAACCTTTCAGAAGACACTGCTGCTGATCGAAGCTTCCTTCCGGAGATCTAACATTCACTTCAAAGGGCTGAAACCTCCAACGTCAATCTGTTTACCCTTACGTCGGCTTCGTAAGATGGTCTCAGCAGGAGCAGTGATAGTGATTCCTACTACTCCTACTATTAGGGCTGGTACCGTCACTAGCGGCAGAGGAGCGAAGGTTTAGTGCCCACTTACGGTCGATCAATCTGTTCGGTAGGAAAAGCATCGAGGACTAAACCGATGCTATCCTTCCTTCGTGGTAGAGAACATCAAGAGCATTGGGCGTAGTTGTTGACAATAGTTGTATAGAAGGAGCAACAATAGGCTTAAAAATCCGTCAACCTTTCAAACGACAACATTGCTACCGAAGAAGCTTCCTTCCGGAGATACTACAATCAGTTCAGAAGGGCTCAAACATCTACCGTCAATCTGTTTCCGTTACGTTGGCTTCGTAAGATGATAAGATGGTGCCAACGGGAGCAGTGACAGTGATTCCAACGAACCTACTACTACGGTTGTTAGCAACACTAGCGGCAGAGGAGGCAAGGTTCAGTGCCCACTTACGGTCGATCAACCCGTTCGGTATAAAAAAAAACATCAATGACTAAACCGATGCGACAGTTTCCTAATGATCTCTTATCCTACCCAAGCAAATCCTCCAATTCTAGGCTGTAGACCCAAAACATCTGTTAGCTCTACTTACGACTAACCATGGTTACATCTTTTCCGACCAACAGATCGAGGAGAACTCTTGTGGCGTCACTTCTGGGGTCCAACAAGCTCATTTCCGTCATGTGGCCACCCCAATCATCCCGCCCTTTGCTATCAACGTCAAAAGCCGCCTTGACGATACATCTCGTAAGTACACAGAAACACGAATCATCCTATGCTGTCAGAACCTAGTAAACCTAATGGCTGTCTTATCTTTTAACCTTCCTTTCCGCCCCTCTTCGTTGCGGTTCACTGCCGTGAAGTGATGATCAGGTTGGGATCCTAGTCATCGTTCGTCATCATCGCCGTTGATTTGGCTGATCACAAAGTTCACGAAGCAAGGGTAAATGATGATGGAGAACCTAGGCGTGGACTTTTCCGAACTGGACAGTGCGTTTAGCAAAGAGAACATTTCCCTATTCCTGCAGAACATCTCCTGGGTGATCAACGCGACGCGGAACTTTGACTACAGTTTGATAGAGCGGTTCGCCTACAACCGTCGGGTAAGCGACCCTGCCTTCTATGGCCTCATCTGCGCCTACAGCATGTTGGTTATGCTGGGTGCCCTGGGCAACTCGTTGGTGGTGTGTGCCGTAGTGCGCAAGGCTTCCATGCGCACCACGCGCAACGTGTTCATCATCAACCTGGCCATCTCGGATCTGTTGCTCTGCCTCGTCACGATGCCCTTGACATTGATGGAGATCCTGACGCGGTACTGGCCGCTAGGCAACCACGCCTGGTTATGTAAGCTCGGCGGATCCTTACAAGCCACCTCGGTCTTCGTGTCCACCATCACCATCACCGCCATTGCGTTAGACCGATACCAGATCATTGTCTACCCAACAAAGGAAAGCCTCCAGCGGGCGGGTGCCTTCTTGACCTTATTCTTCATCTGGCTCACTGGCTTCTTCTTAGCCACACCTCTCTTCCTCTGGCGGACCTTGAAACACTACCCCATCTCCCTTCCAGGCTTGGACATCCACGCGCTGAACTACTGCGTCGAAGAGTGGCCCTTCGATCACGGGCGCGCTTTCTATTCCTTCTTCAGTGTCCTGTTTCAATACGCACTGCCCATCATCACCGTTAGCATTGCTTACGCGAGGATCTGTCGCAAACTCCGTTTTCGCATGGTGGCCCTGTCCAACATGTCCAAGAACAGCAGCAGAAAGGAAAGCGAGGACCAACGCGTCAAAAAGACAAACACTTTGTTGGTCTGTATTGCGTTGATCTTCGGAATTAGCTGGATGCCCTTGAATACCTATAACCTTATGTTGGACTTCCATGTGAACCCATTTGGGGACGATACGCAGAGCATGTTGGTTACCTACGCTATATGCCACATGATTAGCATGAGCTCTGCCTGTTCGAATCCCATGTTGTATGGATGGCTTAACGAGAACTTCCGGAAAGAATTTCGGGAGATCGGGAAAGGAATAACGACCTCTATTTGTGCACAAAACGACGGCAACAGCAATTCTTGCCTACACAGTATTGATCATAGTAAGCGACTGCCGAAGAATCATAATCAAAACGCCAAGGGCATCACAATTAGGCAACCAGTGGTAGTATATACAAAAGCGTCCGATGATGATGGGCATCCTGACATCGGAGACTGTAGAATTTGTGACGGCATGCACTCCACAATTGCCCAACCGATACCCACTACAGAAACCCAGATCGAGTGCAGCCCATGACGCAGAAAGACCCTACCCGTGCTAGTTCTCAAGGGGACAAAACCTCTACCATATGATTCAATTTGTGCTCTATCGCGTGTTCTTCTCAGATATCCCACGTATTTACATCCTCTATTTTTACTGTCTTCTCTTTTTGGTCTCCCTTGGTTCTTTTCCTAAAACCAGAGAGATTTCCTTACCGGTATTTCTGGTCCCGTCAAGTTATCTTCATAAACTTCCACAGCAGACTCAAAATTTGGACACGAACATTGTATCCATTTCACGCATTTTTAAGGATGGGGACGATGGAAAGGACGCATTATTAAGGACGGAGAAACCGGGTCGGATGGTGTTCATCCCCGAGAGTTTCAGTTATGCAATATTAAATTATCAATTATTCCGAACGCTTGAGCCCCTTGCATGTCATAACGTCAACCGGTCACATACCCTCATTCGTTTGGCGTCTCCCTAACCACTTACTCCTGACACGCCTGGGGCGGAGGGAGAGAAATGAGTACATATGTATGATACTTCCGCAAATTTAACTGACAGTAATGTTCTGCAGAGTTACATGCTGTAAACGATTGTGCTTGACTTGTTGATTTCAGATAAATAAATCCGTAGCTTTGACAATTAACTGCCTTGCCAAAGATTTTTCAGAAAGATGCTCAATTCATTAGTTAAAAATACAAAGGATGCCTCTAGAATTAAGAAATAGCTTATCGCTGGATCGACGAATAATATACCATGGTGAAAATTGAAAGTAATAGAGCCGCTATGTTTATTACTTCCAATTTTCTTGGAGGATTGTTCTGGTTCAGAAACGCCTCTCGACCAGAATGCAATACAATAGACAGAAATCGGAGAACGCGGCAACAATAATGCTTCCGAACCTCTGATCTGAATTGCAATGTATCACTTACAAAGACAGCAAATTGCTTTCCGGTGAATGTCATCCAGGTTACAGACGATGAATCCTTCAATCCTTTTACTCGATTTCCTTTCAATTTAGGACAGCAATTTAGCACACCTTTCACCCGTTAGGTGGCGCTACAATAGACCAAAATAGCCCAAAATTTCGTTTAGGAAAAATCGTGTAAAGATTGTATGATTCCTGGTAAGTTCTCCGGAGTGCTACCAGGTATCCCTAAACAATTTTCACAGAAGCGCGTCACGTCTTTTACATTTAGAAATTCAGCAATTTAGATTCCAAGCCAGAAATTGGGAAAATTCCGCGCTCGCTCTCCTTTGGGATCAAAGTTTTCCACTTAGGTTACATCATAAAGAACTTCTCGGTGTTAATTCTCTGACAATTTGAGGAAACTTTCCTAAATACATGGACTAATTCGCGGAAATTTCTGTATGTGCTAATCTGCTAAAAGCTCCTAACAGCAAACACAGTGCAACAATTAGAGAACGTTGCAAGCTCCCGGAAAGTTTTTCTGGCGTTCAATAGGTAGCTAATTTCAGCACGTATATACCCTTGCTGTTAAATAAAGATCATTACAGATCTTTTCCCGAGAACTTGTTCTTACAATCTCCTGCTGGCTAATTCAACCAGCGTACAAAAAACACAATGTAACATCGTTACGATCCAATGTAGAGCAACTTCCAGCCACGGTATATTTCTCTACATCGGCTCCCTTTTCTATAAGATGATAAAACTACGGCTGGATGAAGCATAATGCAAAAGTAGTATGGTTTTCAAGATGATGACATAAGCAAAGGATGTGTATACATAAGTTACAATCAATAGTCAGTGCATTAAGATCAAATTTTCGTGTTAAAGCATGAATTTCGCCCTTATTGCAATTCTACGCTGCTAAGGTCTATTTTCCTCCGGCTAAACATGGCAAAATCGCCCTTGTTGCAGTTGAGTGGCACTAAGGTCCCTTTTCTCTAGTTATTTCACATGGAATTCGTCTCTAATGCACTTCGTAGTTTTCGTAAGGATAATTTCTACTCGAAATAAGTAACATGATCTTCCCATCACGTAATAAACGTATTTATAAACACTAGATCAAGTAGTGAACCTAGTATTCAGTTTAGAGCAATTCTATAGATGGCGTGAGTAGACGAGTTTGGAGGTGGCACTGGAGGCGGGTTTACAAATAACAAATACAAATAAATACATGTTTGAACTTTAACCTGGGGAGTCTAACCGCTCTGCATGGTCAGGCATCTTTCCTTCTCAAGATAAGACAGATAAACCATACGTGTCCGTAAATAACTCTTGGTGTGCTTATCGTTCAGTTTCTCCCTCTCTTTCTTTCTTTCCTTCCACAAAAACATTCATCAAACTTTGAAGATCCCTTTAACAAGTTAATTTCGTCCCTAAGATGCTGTTCAAGAGCCTATCCACTGCATTCCTTAAGAAACCTATGCAACTCAAAGTTTTAAGTCTCCGAAAGTTCTCCATCTCACTCAATGGCATATTTCCGCCAATTCCAACCCCCTTCCGGGAAGATGAATCAATAGCGATGGATAAATTGCAGGAGAATATCTCAAAATGGGAAAGTGTCCCTTTTGCAGGTAAAAATACTTATAAAAAAATTAAAAAATGCTTCGCTTTTGAACCGAAATTTCCCTTTGATAAAAATGTTATCTGCTTTAAACTGACATTTTGTTAACATAGGTTATGTAGTCCAAGGTTCTAATGGAGAATTTCCCTTCCTAACGCCAACTGAACGAGTGGAAGTGGTAAAGACAGTCAAAGGAGCTATCACGTCCAACAAATTAATTATTGCCGGCTGCGGTTGCGAATGTAAGATATGACTCAAGAAAAGGAAAGAAGAAAAACATGGTTTACCTTGAACTTGGCATATTTTCTTGCTAGCTACCATGGCAACCATCCCCTTGTGTGAACAAATGGCCAACGCAGGAGCTAACGCCGCCTTGGTTATCACGCCGCATTATTTTAAGAGTCAAATGAACGTAAGAGTTTAATTAGAACGTTTTTTTATTTACGAATTCTCATTTTTCAATGTTTGGATGATATTATTTTAGTTCTTCTTAGTTAGTATTCATTTACTAGATATAGCTAATTTACTGAAGATTAAAAGAGCTAGCCTAGAAGCGGGCACTGAGCCGACCTGCGGACGCTTGGCAACCGTCAAAACCGAACCGCAAGTTGGCTAAGTGTGCGGGTTCGCTCATCTAAACGTTCTAAATGCGTTTAAATATTCAATAAAATTCGTAGAATATTAATTGACCACTCACATTAAAGATAATTCATTATTTCTTTAATATTCTGAGAATACAAGTTCTAACTTAATACTTCTTATATAGTACGATAAATTACTATTTACTACTTGAATTACTACTTTTGTAAGCTTAACAATCTTAAAGAGGGCAAATTTTCCAAGCGTTCAATTCTCTAATATCTTTATTTTTGTGTGCAACTAAAACTAGGACTTGGCTTTGATCAATTACTACACCGAAGTAGCCGACAGGAGTCCTATTCCGCTCATCCTTTACTCTGTTCAAAAATTCACTGGTCTTGATTTATCGCTTGGCGCCATCCAAGTCCTTGCTAAACATCCAAACATTATCGGGATGAAAGAGAGCAGCGGCGATGTAAGTCATTTGATCTTCTTTTCTTTATTTCTTAAAAAAAAAATCTGCGTTTTGAACGCAACAGGTCACCAAAATGGCGCAGATATTTCGCGAGACAAAAACCGAAGACTTTCAAATGCTCGCCGGCTCAGCAAGTTACCTTCTCCCGGCCTACTTAAGCGGTGAAACGACTTCTAAAACAAAATTACTACAAATAGTCACTAAAATAGACTAAAAACTACTCAGCTAATGTACTAATGTACGGCTTTGTTAACTCATAGGCTGTGTGGGCGGAATCTGTGCTTTAGCCAACGTATTGGGGATGCAAACCGTGAAATTACACGACTTGTGTCAAGAAAAGCGAATGGACGATGCCTTTACTTTGCAACAAAGTCTCTTGGGACCCAACTCTGCCGTAAGTACTCATCCTTCCGCTATTTTGACCAAGAATTGGAAGCACCCAAACCTCGCGGGTCACGTTTCCTAAACGGTTGCAGTTAAATCGCCTTAAAAATTTTTAACCTTTCTTTCTGGAACTCTTAATGTTAAGTCTTTCTTGCTTTAAATTTTGGAATTTGTTGTCTAAAGGTAACCCAGAAATACGGCGTTGCTGGAGTGAAAGCGGTGTTGGATTGGATGGAGTTCTATGGCGGCCCAACTCGGCGGCCACTGCTCAAGTTGACCAAAGACGAAACTCAAGATCTTCGCAATATTTTCTTAAACAGTGGATTCCTTGCCTAGCTTCCCGAATTTGTATAGACTAACCTGAGATTCCTTCCTAAAACTGTTCTCTTATGTAATGAATAAACAAAACTTCCATGGGTAACCTAGTGTTATTGTCATTAGTTAGGATCGCTTCCGCTAGATGCCACCAATTGACGTGACTTGTGAAGGTTACAAAACTTTTAATATTTGAATAGTTTAGACTCGTTTGAATTGCTTGCTTCCTCATAATTTCTTTGGGCGAAAAAAATACGTTTTTATTAAACCGCGGAGGAAACCAAGTGTTTTTAACTTCTGATCTGGGTTACTATTACTATAAAATTAACTAGAACGACATGCTATTCTTGTACGTCATGACTTGTCACCGAAAGGAGAACAAGAGAAAAGGGACTTCTGTTGTTTTTTTTTCAGCGAATTTTTCGCTTTGGAAGGCCTCATAAGGGTGAACTGGAACCAAAAAAATAAGCTTGGAATAAATGACAACCGATTGGCAATCATCCCAAGCATTCTCTCTTCACATAATGACAAGAAAAATTTCAGATTCTTCAACTACGCAACTTAGAAAGACAAAAAAGCAGGAAGTCGAGGACCCCACCGACCCAACGGATCATCAGGGAACATAACCATATTATCCACAAAAGTCGGCTGCAGCAATCTACCAACCCAGAATTCCCATTAATAGAATAAATAAATGGATAATAAAAAATAGATTAAATCACTCCAATTTTTTTTTTTTTAAATTGGGTATCTGAAAAACGGAAGCAATAATAGAAGCAAGTCTTTTACACTACCTTCCTTCAATAGTTGCCCTCCAACTCCAACGTTCACCAAGCAGATCCCGGTACTTGTCTCTCGAGACAATAACTCCTCCCACTTCCGTCGCGTAGCTCACAATATACCTTAATGGAGCACAATATTAGCATTTCCTTAAAAAAACTCTTAGAAACTTACGTATTTTCCTTACTTTTTCATTTATACAACCTACTAAGCTTAAACATTTCAGAATCATTCTTAATATATAAGAATAACAAGCTCATTAATAACAATTATAGAATTTCTGCGTTTACTTAAAGTAAGAATTTAGTAAGATTAACTCTTATTAAAGTTAGAAAAGCTATTCTAGATAGAATTAACACTAAATAATCCAAGAATCTAAAAGGAATTTACTTTCTAAATATAAATACAAAAATAAATATAAATAAAAATACAAATACTCTACAAATTGCAAGTTGGGGCCGCTAGGTGGCTGATTCCAAACCTATTTTTATTGACACTAAAAAAATACAAAAATAACATAAATATAAAAATAAATATAAATAAAATATAAATTAATCAATAATCTAAATGTTTTTTTTTTAGAAAAAGGAAGATTTAATTTACTTATCATCATAGGATGTGACATTTTTCCCCCGAATGACCCTTCCAGGGGTCCTAACGACATAACCCATTCGTTCCAACTTATCTAATAGCTTCGGATCAGTCGGCTCTCTGCCAAAGCAATTCTCAGGTACAAAGGCAATAACTCGGTGTCCCAGTTTCAGAAAGTAATCCACACAAAGCTGGATTCCCTGCACGGAAAATACTGTGTTTCTGCCATGGCTATAATCCACAGTAATACAAACATGAGAATAAGGATTTTAAAAAATTCCAATAAAAATAAATAAAAACTGAAACTTAACTGCATCGCCACGTTACAACCATCGATAATGATCGGTCGAAGCCCAACACGTGGCAAGGACTCGGCTTCAGGATTGTACAACATAGGAATAGGAGCGTTCCTCAAGTGGCCGTGCACTGCCGGGTTGTAGCCATCTTGCCGGAAGTCAAATTGGCGGGGAACTTGATGGACTGTTGGCACGAAGGGCAAGTTGGGGCCGCTAGGTGGATGATCCCAAACCTATTTTATTGACATTTAAAAAAAGAAATTTACTTATTTTTTAAATAATTTTTTATTGACATTTTAAAGTCAATAGATAAAGCGTATACTTTAAAACACTAAAATTTTCTTACAAGAAAACGGAAATATTAAACGAAATTATTAATTCAACGAAACTTACTCGATTGTAATTAGAAGAGGTACTATTGTTAGCTGTAGGTCGAATATTCTCGTTTCGTCCCTAAAAAAATTAAGATTCAAGAATAGACTATTCTTTCCTTCTATTTTTTACAAATTTATTTTTTGAAATTTTATTATTTTTAATTTTTTTTTATTAATTTTACTTGGCTAGTATTAGGAGCAGTGGCTGGGTTGGCGCTTTTAACCAATGGCGAGGAACAATTCTGATTGATTTTGCTGTTCAGGGGCGGCACGCGACCTAAAGAGGGCGTGGTTTGGGTGGACATTTCGGCCTCTTGACGCCTTCTCTCCCGTCTTCTGTCGGCATGGGCCCTGTTCTTCTCAGGTGTACGCTTTGCTCTGGTACACTTCTTTTTGCCCTTCTTAACGACCTTGCGGTTAGGACTGGAATTAATTTTTCCATTGCTGGCGTTAGCAGGACCAGCAACTGGGTGGAGCCGTTTGGGAGAAGGAGGAGCAGCTTTGGCGCCAACAAATTGAATCTCATCGTCGTCCGTTCGCTCTCTAATCTCCCCTTCTTCGAGCGTAACATCTGCTGCAGAGGGTTGATTCGCACCCGAGAATACAAAGACGGAATTTTCATGCCTGTTTTCCTATAAAAAAAATTAAAAATAATTAAATATTGTACTAAAAGTTATATACACAATTTACTTTATCTACGATAATAGAAGCACTTCAAATTAAAGATCCATTTCAACACCCACTAAATCTTGACTCGGGAAAAAGCCTTCCCTGCAATTGTGACCTTCAAGCAGGCAGGCGATACATGTAACTAGTGTAGATATTGTAACCCCCTCCTTTCCCAACCTGCTACTTTATCCCCCTCAGGGGGTAGTACCTTGATACTTCCCCACTCTACCCTTGTGCTCGCACAATTTTAAACAGTGACAATGTATACAACCGTACTCATAATAACGCCCGAGGCAATAGACGCGAGCCTACACCGGTTATTAATAATAATAAAAAAATAGAAGCACTTGTGGTAAGTGCTGGGGAAGAAAAAAAAATTTATCACTCGGAATATCCGAGGCGAAATCCAGAAAAGATTTGTTCAAATAAAAAAAAGAAATATTCTTCCACTTTTACGAAAAAAAAGAAGTCTGTATGAGATAGATTTTAAGAAAAAAAAATACATTTCTAAAGCCATAAATAACCCCCGCAAACTTAGTTGAAGTATCGTAGCCTAAGGGCTTTCCAAACTTTGACGGTAGATGGCGCCTATAAATAATTAATATTTACACAGAATTGCGTGTGGTTTCAAACACTGTTATTTTATCATAAAATTATAAAAAATATATAAATTATGAAGAAAAAAATAGAGAAGATTAAGAAAAATAGAAAAAGTACCGAGAAAAAAGAGAAATTACCAAGAAAATAATGGACAAATGTTAGAATGTTAGAATTGCTTCGCAACATATAGCAATGTTTTTTTACCTGGAATTGAGGGCTTTTTAACAACGGTTGTTGCACGACAACTTCTTCATCATCATCCTCAATGACTATTTCTTCGATGAGAGGAATTCCCCTATTGGCCGCCAACAAACTCTCACGTTTCTTCACAGCTTGACAACTTCTCCTCGCTTTAACGAGCTGTCGTAGACTCGGTTTACTAATTGGCGTGTTTCTAGGATCATCCGGTAAGGGAATCGCGTTCAAATCAATGCTTCTCGCCTGCTCCGACAAGCGTTTCCTCTTTTCCTTTCTACTAAGCCTAATTCGTTTACGTAATTCCCGCAAAATCGAGGAAGTCCCTTCAAATTCTTGCTCATTCCGTTCATGCACGGAAGTACTATTCCTATTCTCATCCGCAGATAAGCCCGTTAAGGGAATAAAATCCTCCTCGGAAGTCATACTAACATCGAGTACTTCCGCATTTTCCGACAAAGGAATGAAATTCAAATCCAAGACACCCGCTGCTCGTTTCTTCCTCCGAACTCGAATTCGTCGAGTCTTTAGGGGGGGTTCATGTTCCTCCTCCTGCGGTTCGGATTCTTCCACCCGCGGTTCGGGTTCTTTCTCCCGCGGTTCGAGTTCTTCTTCCTGCGGTTCGGGTTCCTCCGCGTGCGTCTCTTGGGGAATGGGCTCCAAATTTGGCTTGTTCGGGGGCAAATCAACGTCTTCAAGACGAGATACTGTAACTCTAGCATGTTTCAGGCATTGTGCTACTTCTATTTCCTCCAGAGACTCTGCTTTCTTTCGAGAGGCAGCCTTCGCTTGAGGTTGCGAGGGCAAACAGGTCAGGGCTTTACATTTGCGGGGCAAAGAGGCTCGTTTCGCTGCAGGTTCCAGCGTTTCCAACGGTTTAGCATGTTCTACAACCTGTACTTCGTCTTCATCGTCGTCTAGAACGATCAATTCTACTTCTGCCATGATTTTGTCTATCTTTGAAGGACGGGACGAAAGAGGACCAACTTCTAGGCCATTTAAACTTTAAAAAAAATGAAAAGGAGCGAGAATTAGACATTAAATGCTTGAAAACTTGGATTTAGATACCAATGGCATTAATTTCTGACAGGAATTCAGCGCAAAGCATAAGAACTTACCTACGAATAGAAATTCATTCAAACATAAAGGAAAAATTAATTTAACTTACTTGATTATTTAAACTCCTTGATTAGTTACCGAATCCTATAGTTTAATTAAACAGTTTACCTTTTTAACGCGCTTCTGTTTGTTGAGACAGTGGAAGTTTTTTTTACATTTCTGGTGCTTTTCCTACGGTTTGTGTCCATCTAGAAATGATCCAATGAGGTATAATAAGTTAAGGTTCACAACAATGAAAATAAGAATGTAAAACGTAATACTTAGGACTTTAGATTTAAGGGTCCATTTCAACAAGGGCAGTGGCTTTAAATATGAGCTTTGGTAGTTTATTAATGCATAGAATCACTTTTAAATGCAACGGAAAAGTTTGAATTTTTAAGTAACGAAGTTCCACGTTACTTGCGTACCAAAACACGGGTTGTTTTCAGTCAGTTAAACGGAATAGAGGGTGTGACTTGTGAAAAATATGAAAAGGCCTGGACGGTGGCGCCAGCTGTTAATTGCTTTTAAGACTACGTCTTAATTTAAAATGAGGAATTTTATTATTGAAAGAATATAACCAGTCATTATATAAAATTCGTCTTTTAACATATATTATAAGATTATAATATTATAAGATATAAAACAATGAATGTTAATTCTAATTATCTTGGCAGCCTTATAGCTGGTAGTCGGTGGTGTCAGGACTTTTGGCGCGGATTTTAAAATTTTGAAATTTATATCCAGGATTTCCGGATTATTTTGCTTGGAAGGTAGGAATCAACTAGAAAGTGAGAATTCACTTTGGTCAAGCCTTGGATCTCTACTTTGCAAGACAAACGCAGCATTGTATCAATCTACAGGAAATTATATAAGAAAGAATAAAGTTAATTGAAGGACGAATTAATAGAATAAATAATAAATTGCAACCTCTATTACGAGCTGGGGGTTTTCTTGGATTTCCGGCTTCCGTTTCATCTTGTTTAACATGTTTCTGTCTTTACCCGTTAAGGGAAGGGTTGCTTCTTGTGGCAAATGTAGTTGTTCTACGTCACTCGGATGGATTCCGAGCCAACGTATCTCAGGCCCAGCTAATCGCTCCTTTTCCGCTTTTAAAGCCTAGAAATAGTTTCAAAAGTTGATCATATTTGAGAAGATCATGGCAAGGCAGGTTAATACCTCCGAACCATATCGATAAGTAGACATGATACTAATTCCATGAGGATCGCCGTCGACCAATGCCAAAACAGGAAGCTTAAGCTCCTCCCACAATTTCTTTAGGAATCTTCGAGTAGCTTGATCAGGATATCCTTTTCCCTATTCATATTAACTAATTAGTATCAGTGCTTATCCATTAACTCCTAAAAACAAGGAAAAATCCCTATGGAGTTCTATTGTTACTGTAATTAAAATGCAATGGCCCAAAACAGCAAATATTTTGTCATCCAACAGCTTTTGGAAAGTAGCGTCTTTTTCGATTAGGAGGATGAACTTGGCTTCCGAGCGGAAATGCGTTAGAGCTTCTACATCTTGAGGAATTAACGTCACTAAAAATGACAAAAAATAAAGGAAATTTAGCGGAAGTACTCGTTACCGCCTTATTAATTTGAAGATAATTGTACCTGTTGAATCGCAGTTAATAAGGCGACCGAATTCATCTCTAAAGGACAGGTTGCCAGCAATTAGCCCTTTGGCGGTTGCAGTGATATTCAAGCAGTAGCGAGGAACTCCTAGAAGTTCGCTTACAGTTCGAATTAAAGCATCTAGGGTGCCTTGTTTCTTCCAGAAACTCACATCTTCGTAGTACAAATCCCTGTAAAAATAATTCCAAGCAAATTGAGAAATAATGGGTGGTCTTGTTTGGTTTACTAAAGAGTTTATAATGTACCTTGTAGTGGAAACTGCATCGCTCCTTAGGAGACAATGGATCTTTTCTAGTAAATGAACCAGCTGGACAAAAGTTTGCTTAGTCTCCACTTTACCATTTTTGTAGATGACAGCGTAAGAAAGGCATATCCTTTTCTGGCCTTTTACAGAATCGTAGCTGAAATTATGCCATTGTACGAAAGGCACTTCACCTTGACTGAGGGCGACTACTGTGTCTTGTATGCAAATCTCAATCCGCGACAGCACCACCGCCCTAAACACAAGTGTTACATCATACCAAACTGCTATGGAAATACTCTGGTCTATATTAAAATAATTGCATATAAAAATGTAAATGTCTTTACTTGGATACAATGGCTGGACTACTGCTGCTACTCCCTTGAGACGAACGTTGAATCAGTTTGTATGGCAAAACTTGACGTAAAGCTTCAATTGCTGTGTCAATTTCCGAAACAGGCGAAAAATAGTTCAATTTATCCATAGTTAAAATAGCACTACCGGCTATTTAGCTTAACAAAAACTAAATTAGCCACAACAACGATACAGAGACAAGATGGCGGAAAATGACGGGAGCCTGCAACAACTCCCCCGAATTTTCGATTTCCACTCCATCCCGCGGCTAAATTATATAACGTTTAGTTAGGTAACGCTACCAAAAAACAACAACAATGAAAGCACAACAAGTGAATACTATTTACCTACTAAACTGTAAGTAAAAAATCGATATAAATTCATTTAAACTGAATGCAGACTATCTGCGAATCATTACAATTATGACAACAATATGAAGTAAATCGGATTAATCTTATTAGTAACAAACATTATCCTATATAATTAGCAAATGGCTGCAGGAAGAGCTTATAGTCAAAAATTAGACAATGAAACGATCGAAGATAATACTTCCAAGAAATAGTTAGAAAAGAGTCCTAAACCGAACTTTTGTGGTAATACAAGTTATAAGCTAACAGTGACTGTTCTCACAGAACGATAAGTTATCGAAGCTTGTTGACATCGGACTGAATTTATTACCAATGTTTGTTATGTTCGGTCTCGAATTCTGCGTTATTGCGTGTTACAAGTGCCCTCCACCTTTTGTTACTATATACTACCCCACAACAAATGCAAAATCTCCTTCCGAAAAGCTTTTGAAATGCAAGAACATAAGTGGCCTGGGAACGTTTTGACATTGATGTGACCACGTTTTGGGGCTTATTTCAATTGACCACCCCCCAACTCTAGTCGATCTTTTCTTTTTCCATCTGGCATCTCTGGTCGGCCATTGTTCCCGGAAGGAGTCAAAAAGGGTCTGGCGATTGTTATTCAACAGCACCCTCAAGTGGCCTCCACTCCAACCCCCTACCGAAAACCTTTTCCATTCAACTTGAACCGGCCCTTCGCAGCCATAATAGGTCCTCCATTTCAACGCAATACTAAACTACACATAAGCTTCTGATCAAAGCGCAAAAAATCCAGCTTTTCCTCAACTTCCCTCCCTAGTCAACAAGTCAACTGCCGTTCCCATAACTCCCTTTCTTTTTTCTACAAAAAATCTTAAATTTCTTCTCAAATCTTTCTAAATTCCCCGGACCAATTTAAAAGCCAAAAAGTCTTTTTAAAGGGATCAGCTTACCAGTTTCCTTTCTTTTGTCTAAAACAAACTCGGCTAACCTTCCGGTTACCCACATACTGACTCTCGTATTTTTTTTTTTGCTGTCTCGAACCATATCATTTAAATGCCTTCGCTCTTACTAAAAAAGCAACACACCTTGCATGTTATATTGCTCCCTGGAAATTACTCTCCCTTTCGAACTGGTAGTGAGCAAGTGTGCGAGAAACAACATACAAATTGTTCGGAGAGGGGTACGTACAAATATATATAGTAATACCTTGGGGTTTCCGAGGAAAGCTGAACGGAGCACTGAACACCGGTACCCGCATGGCTCGTGCGCTTGCCACACATGAGGCCAACCCGTCATCAATAATCATCGGGAGTCATTGAGGGCAGGTGCAAATGTTTTTGGGACTCGAAAACTCAAGGCTGGCCAAGATCCCAAGCGGTGACAAAGATCACGCTACCTTGCCAAAGAGCCAAGTGGGTCTTGGTCTGCGAAAAACTCGCTTTCGAACATTAAGCTCTTGGAAAAGAAAAACCGAGGTAACGGTGTGTGTGTTGGAATTACTTCCTGGAATCTCTTTAACTCTTTTCTTTTCTTTCTTAACGTATTTCTCTCTTGGAAACTTCTTTGCTTTCTTTTTTTTAATGCGAAACTTGAAACTTGATTAAAACAGGATTTTCATCTAATCTTGTACTGCATTGCTCACTGCTCATAAAAATAAAACTTGGAAATTTTAACAAGTAATGATCGAAATAGAATTTAAAGATTAGTTTTAGGCCGATCAATTTTTTTTTTTGCAATTTTGACGGCGTTATAAATCTGTATTGTCTAGAAAGGGTAAGAAAGCCCGACCCGTTGGGTCTTTAAGTTTTCATTGTTTAAATTAAGTCAGAATAGCCGCACTATACTTGTAGCGCGTTCCACTGGCTACACTGGTGCAGTATTCTTCGCCCTCGGTGTGTACACAGTGTGTAAAACATGATTGACACACTGAGAGCCAAAAAGATTGCACCAGTGCAGCCAGTAGAATGCGCTGTTAGTATTACACCTTGATGCAACAGGTTCTCCGATCTCAAAACCCGGAGATAAAAGTGACACTACATGTGTCACGTTGTTGCAAAACGTTCTCCGGAAAAAGAATGACAAACAGGTGTCGCTCGGGCTAAAAATTGGTAGTTGGATTGGAAATGCGTTAGGTTAGGTTAGGTTAGGGTAGGAAAGTACAAAACTTGTACTTTCTTTCACTCCATTAGTTAAAAAAAAAATCATTGTTCGAGAGTGACACACTAGTGTCATTTACGACAGCGGGATACTACATAGCACATACGTTTGTCAATAAATCCAGAGAACGTGTTGCTTTGACGTTGCCTAACAACAATGAAAAGTTCCTTTTAAAGTCACGCCACTTTTATGGTCGTAGTCAAAGTGGATGAAATTTCATTGTTGGGGATGTTGGGGATGTCGAGCCAACATCAAAAGGGACCTGAAGATTTCAGTGTTGCCAACCGTGAAAAAAAATCGGTTCATTTCTGGAGTTCGAAGTGTGGTGTTTCATTGTTGAAGGGAAGGACACCTTAACCTTGGTATTTTGCGTTAATTAGTTTCGTACTTTGGGTGAAGTATTGGGAAGGTTTTATGGTGGTTGCAGCTGGTCCAAGTTATTGTCCACACTCCACAGTATACTTTATATCTATGCAGTATAGCTATACAATAAGTATAGCTTATAAGGTAGGTATAGGTATAGTGTACAGTGTTCGTAGAGAAGTTTTTGGTCTAAGTTGGACAGGCGTTCCATAATTAAGACTTCTAAACATTATGCAAATACCCGCACCTCTACCCCTGGTTCTCGTAGCGTGCTGTGCAGTGCCGTTTTGTTATTATCTACTCTTGTTTTTCTTTAGATTAAGGTTATTATAAGAATCAGAGCAGCTGCGTGTAGGTATATAAGACAATAAAATTTTTAAGGTGGATGGAGGAACGAGACAGCGAGAGACGACAAAAAGAAAAAAATTAGGCGAAGGGAAACAAAAAAACTTTCATTTTCGCCTTTTTTAAGGATTTCTTTCTTTTTTCATCCCCTTTGCGTTTATAAGATAAGAAGGAAGCTGTCAGATACTTCAAAATGCCGCTCATTCGGGAGTTCATTGAAGCTATGGCATGCGAGCTTGTTAACAAGTCGCTTGCCCAAGCGGTCGTGCAAGTCTTAGAAAGAGAGATATGAGTTAATAGGAAAATCTCGTGCTTTTCGTCCACTTTTTTTCAGGTCGTCACGTTTTCTTCATTAGTTTCATTACGCCTTAATGCCCCCCTCCCTTTTTTTTACCTATTTATATGTTATATTTTATTTACAGTTATCCTATAAATACTACACTGCAGAAAGTTGTGCAGCGATAGGTTTAAAAATTGATAAAATAAAATTACGTATAATTGCAATTTATTTAATTAAATTATTTATATGTATTTTTTGTCTAGTAAATTTCACTCCTATGAAATTGATAATAGAGAAATAGAGAAGCTCAAGTTTTTCGATAAGAAAATATTAGAAATTCAAGTACGTATAATATCCAGAAGCTTTAGCATGTTATATTGGAGCTTGATCAATGGCGGAGAAACCTATACCCTGTAATCAGCGAACTTCCCGAAAATTCGGTGCTAATCACAGCTTTCGGTACCTGTACCGAGTGAGAGTGCAGATAAAATACCTGTTCTAACTTAACTAACAACACCACCAACGCCCCCCTTAAGTAGGCGTGACGAATGACTCAATCGTTTACCGGTTGACCGTTACTGTGCTCAAAGCGTAGATTTTGGTCTAAGAATTAAACGTTGCTAAAATTTGCTAAGGTTACGGCTAGATGCAGTATGAAGTATCCGGTGATGTAGATTGACATAGGCAACATGTATAATCTAGTGGTTTGGACACTAAGGACATTTTCTTACCGTTAAAACATAGGAATTCCGCTCTTATTACATTTCATTGTTACTAAGGTCGAGAGGTACCATTTTACCATAGCAAAGTCGCCCTTATCGTATTCGCATGCTACTAAGGCCCATTTTTCCCTACTTGCAGCATAGAAAATTCGTCTTTAGTGAAATCTGATTTTAGTTACGGATGAATTTCTCAAGTTTGTATGTACCCATAAACGTTACCCGCGCTCTTTAAGTTTAAATAGAAGCCGTGCTATAAGCCACACCATTTGCTACGTCAGTGACGCCATGAACAACAGCTGGCGTGTTTAATAACTCTTCAACAACTAATATACCCCCCCCCAAAAAAAAAAAATCTGGAAAAAAATCTGAAAACAATAATAATAATAATAATCTTCTTTGGAAGTAGTAAACGCATTAAATCCCCATTTTAAGTCTAAATAGCTTAATTTACTCTTATAGATTCTCGTTAATTCAATAAGATACTCCCAGTTATGTCATAAGAAGAACAAGGAGTAGGGTATTGAGTTTTCACTTGAAGCGGAGAGAAAAACCTTGGGACATTTCCCTGAAATGAGGTCCTGTGTATGCATTTTACACTTGGAGGTTACACACACCTGTTGGGGTCCCCTTGTGCTTGTTGCAGCACCCACATCTATGGAAATGAGACGACCTATAAAAAGAAAAGGTGATAAGGCAATGTTTACGCGCAAAAAAAAGTAGGTTTTCCCTCTTAGAATAAACTATGGGGCACGCGACACAACGCGTTTTTTTAAAAGGAACACTATATACATAAAAACCCTTGAGGGGTCTTCATAAATTGAAAATAAAAAAAATAGAAACATTTCAGCTATTATCATAATAATAAAAAAAGAAAAAGACGGGCAGAGTGTGCGTTGGCAAGGTAATACAGGTGTTTACGGTTTCCCCAAACAATAGTTAAAAAGCCCGCATTGGGCGACCTTTCCCCGGCCAATGGACTCGATTTGTTCAGAAATAACAAGAACTTCTGTCTGTAGCAACCACCAAACGCAGAAACAGAAACAGCAGCCATTGAATACATTACATTAAATGCAAAACACATTAACAATACATTAAGTACTTTCATATTCGAATTGGATACCGCATAAATTAATCATAATAGTAATTACAATCCTAATTTTAAATAAATATTTTAACAATATAATTATAGGTAATTTAACGTAAAAGTTATTAAGATTTACATCCCTACTTGAGAAATTCATCCTCACGGAACACCAAATGTCACTAAAGGTGAATTTGCTATGAAATAACTAGGACAAATGGACTTTATCAGCATGCAAAGACGATAAGGGCGATTTTGCTATAGTAGGATGGAATATGATGGACCTTAGCTACATTGACCTTTAATAATAATAATAATAATATAAAAATAATAAATTATTATTATTATTATTATTATTACAATTATATCTAATGTTGTTTAAAAGCCACTCTAATTATAGGAACGTTTAAAATCCTTTTTGTAAGAGGTTTGAAAAGGGTAATAGTTTATAGACAAACATGTGTTTAGCCGGAACGAATGAATCATAAAAAAAAGAAAAAACCTTTCGGTATTTCCAAAACCTTTTCGGTATTTTCGGTATGTTATGTTAAGTTTGGGGGGAATTCAGGTTAGAGGGCAGGTCACACAAAGAAGGGGCGTGTCGTGTAAATCCAATGGAGGCGATAACTCGAGAAGAGGGGCACCCAAGCTTCATTAGCTGATAATTATACTAAATAACTGTTCAACTGTAAAAAGAAGGTTCCCCATATCTCCTTCCTTTTGGCAAGTTGGTAGTAATATAGGTCTGTATCTATAAAGACCGATCTGCAAATGATAAAGAAACACGAGAAGATGTGTCGGGGCTATCCACATAACAAGCCGTTTTCGATATAATGACTCACGAATGGAAAAAGTAAAAAAAGATAAATTGTTTGACCATTTATTTGCGTTCCGATAACACGCCTCTACGTGTTTTTACCTTCTTGGCAAAGGTTTTTTGGTATGGTATGGTATCGAAAGAGGGGCGCCGATGAGAATCGGTGAGAAAAGCCGCCGCCGAAGCGTCTCATTGCCAAATCTGATAACCAGGTAATTACGAACAAGGGGGAGGAGTTCCCAAAGTTAGAACTTGCCTATAGATCCTGGTCTGTAATAAATTGTCAGGTGGATTTCCAAACATTTCGGGTTTTTTACACTCTAATATTTAGTTCTTCCCTTATACGTAGCCTTTTAAGCGGCATAATAGCATAGGAAAGGTGCGTCACCAATTGCGCCAAACTTATGGCGAAATTTCGCAAAAGCTGATGACAGTAACGTAGCTAAGCTCAAATGCGAAGAAATGTTCGTTGTAATTTGCTAATTTTCGCGTTCAGCAATTTGAAATTGGCCAATTAATTTTTAAGTATTCTCGAATCTAGCCAAAAATGTGCTAAAATGACAGATTTGCGAATACTGTTTCCTAGCTCTTTGCTTAACAAAGCATTTAAAGAAGATTTTATGCAAATCGGGTAAATAGCTTCCGAGTTACAGCTAACGCAGTTTCACCGCGCAGAAGCCGTGCACTTGTTACCCTTGAATGCGCGTCACTTTCGCATCACCCTTGAACTGGAACGTTTGAAGTAATGTAGTAATGTCTTAGCCCAATGCATCGCTATTGAATTAGCAGAAGTATCAGAAGTCTTGATTAGGAATCGCTTGAACATTTAGTTGATAGCACTAAAATATGTTAAGTCGAATTTTTAAATCAAGAATTGTATTATTTTGCTAGGAACGTTAGTTACTGATGGATTCGCCTATCCAGTTGCAGCTAAATACTATAATGAGTGCAGTAAATACTTCACGGAAAGAATGTCTATTAGCGTTTGTTAATCTCGCGCATATTAGCAAGGAAAAACTACGTAGTAATTAAGTCATATCCAAGACAAGTGGCCGTTATATATATCTATATAAATTCGCAATGGGAGGATATGATCTAACGCAGTTTTTGGCTGGGTATTACGCCAAAAAAAAATGAACATGCCATGTCATCCCAATGTGGTTAATATGCAAATGAACTTCAAGTTCTAAAATGCTAAAGAAAAAAAACTACTAACTACACTTATAGCTCGAAAGAATTCCCGTAAGGGACGTTCTGTACAGTACCCTTGCCCAGTCATGCTTTGCTAATAACCCAATAAATATACTTTACTCTCAAATCACATACGGCGCACCACAACTTACAACAAGTCTAAAACCCGCGCGCCAACCTGAACCGCCCCAAAAAAGAACAACCCCAACTCCTTTGCCTCTTTATTAAATCCTGTCCAAGCCTTTCGTACTTTCTTTCGAAGCCCAAGTAGCTCTCTCTCTCTTCAATTTTTTAAGAATTTAATTTCTTATTTATTTTTTCTTGGGGCCCCCCACGTAGGGCCGCCCACGTGGGCGTTTATAACCTAATGGCAGCAACCCGCCTCGACCCCCTTAGCGGACTCACGGCGGTCCCGTGTCTGCGGCGCTGCGGTTTTTTTGTGTTCCAGTGTGTTCGGTAGTTAGCCAGAAGGCAAAAATTAAAGTTTCGCACGCGAGGATCGGTCATCCCATCTCAGAAAAACCGACTATTATTAAATTCTTTTTGTTTTACATGTAAAAGCAAAACGTGTAACAATAGAAGCTCGTTGCCCTGACAATTTTCAATTTTTTTAACGACCAGAACCGGTTCTTTTTGCTTCTGGATTAAAAATAATAAAATATTAAAAAAAAAAATTAATACCTCCGTTTAGCCGGAGGTATTATATAGACACTCTACGGCGGTTTTTCTTTTATGGAGTTTATTTCCGATAATAGAGTTGACAGGAAGCTGACAATTTCTGCTAATTTAGAACAAAAAAATAATTCACCTGGAAATAAAGATTTTAAAAGATTAAATATCTTGGAAATAGAAATGTTTGCTTTTGTAGGTTTGATTTTGATATTGTAGTTTGGTTTTTAGGACAACTTTCGCTTGGAATTAATATTTACTATAGTTAGTAATTAATCAAGTAATAATTTACTATTTTAGAATTAGCAGTAGTTCAGTATTAATTTTACACATTTTAGGGAATAATTATAGAAAACAAATTAAGTACAGTAATGAATGTACACCTTTTTTTCGGAGGGTGGAGGGGCAGTAAGGTACTGGTTATTGCTAAAGAGATAAAAGTGTAATTAGAGAAGGAAATAGAAAGAATAATCCCACACACATTTGGGGAAAATATCTCCATCTATTCTCATGCGCAGAATCTTTTGGAAGTGTTTTTCCCATGATGATGAGATGTTTATCAAATTGACAAGAGACTATAATATATATAGGGTGACCCTATATGCACCCTACAGTTATAAGTCTATACCCGTGCTGACTATTGTCTGTGGACCCTAAATGCACCCTACAGTTTTGGCATTAAGAACATTTCTACTCTTAAAGCATAGGAATATCGCCCTTATTGTAGTTAGAAGTTACTAAGGTCGATTTTTGTCCGTTTTAGCAAAGGAAAGTTGCCCTTATTGCAATAGCAAAGCCGTTCGGGCGTTTTGTCTGTGGATCCCATGTAGACCTACAATTTAGGGCATTAAGAACGTTTTCTACTGTAAAAGCGTAGGAATGTGACCCTTATTGCAGTTGGATATCACTAAGGTCGACTTTTATCCATTTCAGCATAGGAATATCGCCCTTATTGCAAGTGTAGAGATACCGTGGTGGGTTTTGTGGGTATACTGTGGGTGGGTTTTGTGGTTTCTAATTGTGGTGGGTTTAGCCCCTTGAAAAGCAATGTCATCCACCAGTCCAGGGGTTCATTTTGGGGAACAAAAACCCCCTCCCGAAAAGGTCGAAGGTTTTTGTGGGTGAAAGGGTGGAGGGGTTGTTGCACACGTGACCTGTCCAATCAAGAGAAGAAGAACAAGGGGTAAAAACTGGTAAAAACACACAGCCACACGCACACAAAGAAGGCCGCCAGAGGGGGTTGGGAACTGATGAAATGACAATGATAAGCTTTCTCTCCCCCTTGACAAACGTTAATCGGAGCATTTGAGATAGGACACAAACCACAAAAAAAGAATTTCCTGGTTCTCTTTAAATGAGACGGCTTTAGAAGATTAACAGATCCGCTTACCACTGCACTTTTCCTTTTTGGAAGCATTTTTTCTCTCCAGAACACGTTTTTCTCAAAAAAATAGAATAAAGTTGTTTCGTTGACCCGGTTAAGCATTGAATGCCAATGAAGAAATTGTAAAAAAAATATTAAATTGTAAATACTTGAAACATCGAAAGAGAACCAAAGGGTAGTTACGTTGTTTAAAAAGGTATAATACTACAGTTGAATGAATAGTTATTTTCTTTATCTTTTCATTTCTGGTTTATTTCTATTTTTAAGGGTTGTGCTTGGTAGACTGAAGGCGAAAATATTTCACGTATTTTCAGTTTCTTGGAAACTGATTTTTGTCCTTGCGTGTCATTTTTAATGAGGATTTAGGACGAAAAGTAGGTCTTGGTGAAAGTTTTTTAAAAAATGTTGTTTTTAAAAAAAAAGATGGAATAGGTATGTTAGATCATAGATTAAAGAACTTTAAAGAATCTTTTAGCATCCGCTGACGAAGATTGACATAAGGAAAGGATTTTATAATCAGTGGTTTGGACATTGAGAACAGTTTCTGGTGTTAAAGCATAGGAATTTAGTCCTTACTGCATTTGATGTCACTAAGGTCGACTTTTGTTCAATTTAACATAGAAAAGTAGCCCTTATTGCATAACTTCTATCGTCTTTGCATTCTATCGTATTTTCACTAAGGTCCATTTTCCCTTGTTATTATATAGGAAATTCGCCTTTCGTGAAGTTTGACCCCAAATCTAACGCAGTTGGTAGCATGACTATTTCTATTGCATGATGTTTTAATATAAAAATATGAGTTTGGATACAGCGATAACAAGATTCCGCACACATTCCTTCTTAACCACGCTTTTATATTATTGTATATTATATTATTCTATACAATAAAAGCTAGCGGTGTCCTTTCATACGAACCAGAACGTCTTCCCACATAAGCCAGATAACACATACCAACCTATTTAATGGACTATTATGATCTAACCCTCCAAAGAAGAATCCGTCTATCATTTATAGCTTGATTTTATTGCTGAATCATTGAAGGAGGGCGTTAACAACTTTTGCAAACATTCAAATTTTTGAAATTCCTTACTTCTTTATCATTGCACATCTATTTTCTCTTCTCTTCACTTAATTCAATTAATTCACTCTAAATCCATCCTCCAAGAGTACCATCTTTATAAACACTCGAATAAATCTAATTGCGGCAATATATAAGGGTTAAATGAATAAAAGAATAGATAAAACAAAAAATTAATATTCATTTATCGAAATTCAGAACTATTTAAACGAATCTGGTCAAAAGGTCCGAAATTTTGGTTCGATTTTGGGCGGTAGGTTAGGGAAGGTTTTTATCTTTCATACACAGAGTTACACACGGGCCAAAAGACGGGTTGTTCAGGTGCTGGACCTGTCACATTCTCACAGAAGGAGGTCCTTAGCTACCTCCCCCCCACCAACATTCTTTTGTGAAAGACGCTAATCAGACTTTGTGAGAGAAATGTCATATATATCTATATATATTTATATATATCGGAGGTCTTCTCTCTCTCTCTCTTTTCTTTCTCTTTTGACTCCCTTCCGAATCTTCCCGTAATTCCCATACAAAATTATCGGAACCTTCCTATACACACATAAAAAATAAAAAATGTTTTCTTTTCTTATCGTACAGTAAATTGATTCATTACATCCTTTCACTACGCTATGCATATTCCTAACACTTCTCAACTATTTACTTTAATTATTTGAAGAAATTAATAATATTTTTCACATTTTTTCATATTTTCGATAATTATTTTAGAAGTTTAAATTAGTAGCGTAGAAAATTTTCTATAATAATTTTAGTAACTTAAACTTAAGATTTCGTACAAGATAGTTATTTAGAGGATTGAGTTAGCCAGCGTAAATTAAATTGGAGGTAACTAAGCGGCTTTTGTCTTTTTGGTTTAAGAAGAAGAAGAGGAAAGGGCCAGCGACGAAAAAAATAACCGGTTGGGGAAAGTTTTTTTTTTTTTTTTTTTTTTTTTTTTAGGTCTTGCTATATATCTCGGCTATATCGCCACGGTTCAGGTAACTTCAATCACCTTATTTGCATAAACCTAAAGCTCCCCCCGTGCGTTTGCACGCCTTTCGAGAAGTCGTAATTTCTCAGAGTCTTCGACGACGTCAAACTCGAGTCGATTGCCGATTTTTTACATACATCCTGGGTTAAATTGTATACCTTTATTTTTTTCCCAAAAATTGTTTTGAAAAACCAATTTACTCAAAACAGAACGACTTTCTTCTTAAATACGTATCTGTTTTTTTTAGTGTCAAATTCATGTATTGCCTATAAGAACATAGGAATACAGGATATATAGGAATAGATGGGAAGGCTTTTTTCAGTTTGGTCCTGGATAAGCGAAGGCAAAAAGAAAAAAAAGGTTCCCAAATGGAGACATGCTGAGTAACAGACACGCGACACCAACAAAATGACGCCGTATCGAACAGGCACATCAACCAACAGTTCGCCTTTTATTTTAGGTACTGCACAGATAGGTTTGGAAACAAATGTAGAGAGATAGATAGAGGAAGATAGCGTAGAGAAAGAGAAGCTTGGAAAACCTTCTAGAAACGCCTATGCAGCGCTCATTTTAAGCCTGGGAAGATGGGTCTTGTCTTATTAACGTTGTACTACGTAGAGGTCATCTAGAGGTCAAACGGTTTTGAAGGTGGAAAATTTAGCGGTGTACGTATAGCTTTGTAAATATTGAAAGGAATATATAAGTGCGAGATTCGCCTCGCCGGATTTATGAAAAACAAAAAAAGTTGAATCGATGACAATCTAACTTGCAATAAAGGCGACTTTTCTATGTGGAATTGCACAGAAGTCGACCTTAGTGACATAAAAACTGCCATAAGGCCAAAATTCCTATGCTATAACACTAAAAACTGTTCTTAGTGCCCAAACTAAACTTACAAAATAAGTCAAAATTCCCCTTCAGTACTTAGGCTCCAAATTCTATAAATATTTTTTTAAAATAAAAGGTTTGACGCCGCTTTTAGTGGTTAACCTTAAAAACCCTTGTTCCTAATAAAAGTTTCGCGCGAAAAAATGTTCAATGAGTAGGTATAGTTTGTGCAAAAGGCAAGGCAAAGGGCCCCCTTTGGTAATATATATAAATACTACAAGACATTGGAACAGGTCAGATTGGTATCTAACTATTCCCTCTGGGGAGGGTTCAAAGCGTTAAAAAAACACACGGGGTTTCCATGTCCAGTCTGACACTTCTGACATGCTAAAGCAGCTTTGGCTTCGGAACTTTTTCTTGGCTCTTGACCAAAACTGTATACACGTTTTCTTGCTTTTTATTTTTTTCTCGACGTGTCTTATTAAAGATCGCCACCTCGATAGCAAAGGAACATTGTGTTTATCCAATGTGCAAAAAAAATTAAAAAAATGTTGAAGCCCAGAAGGTTTAAAATTACCGTACAATTTGTTCCACTTATACCTTTGTAATCACGCTAGACGCTAACCTAATTTCTAATTGAAATTAAGAAAAAAAGGTTAACGAACTCAGAGAACACTTGATAGATTAATGTTTGCCAAATGTTGGGTAATTATAGGCTTTCTTGATACGTTTTGGCTGACGCTAATTTATACTCTTAAGAAGGTTAATTCTCGTTAGTGGAGAGGTGGAGAGGATTGGAAAAGGGAAACCCGAAACCCCCAATTTTGAGGTTCTAGTTTATGGATTCTTAGGTCTTTTTTTAACCCTATAGATGTCTATTAAACGCATCTCTTATTTCACCTTGTGGATTACCAATTGGGGTTCTATTGTCTCCATTGAATCAAATTGGACAGATTCAATGTCTCGACCTGTCATCCCATCTAATCAAACCACTTATGGGAAACGTTTTCCCCCTACCCCTCTACCTCATAATACAGCCCCACCAAAACCTTCGCTTCCCATCACTGGAATAAGTATCTTCTTTCACTTCAAATTCTTCCCATATCGCGCTTTCAAGTCTCCCAACACTTCTTCTTCCAAACCTTCATGTATTGCTCTTCAATATTCGTAAAAATTCCCTACTTGCACCTGAATGTCCTTCGGTCTAAATGTTGATCTGTCTGAATGTTATTTTGCCTAAATCTTATTTTTTTCTGAATTTTCTTATGCCTACATTTCTTTCTGTCTACATGTTCCTTATGTCTAAAAGTTCTTACGTTTCTATTTCCAATTGTTTCTACTCCTAGATTTTCTGTCTAAAAAGAAAAAAAGAAACATCGTGCTAGAATTGGGGTTTCATTTCAATAAGGACCATTTTTCCGTAAAATAACTAAGGAAATAGACCTTAATAGCATGCGAAGGCGATATAAAGACTTGCAATAAGGGTGACTTTGCTATGTTGGATCGAACAAAAGTCGACCTTAGTAACATCAAAACCGCTATAAGGGCGAAATTCGTATGCTGTAACACTAGAAACTGATCTTGATATCCTAACTATAATCCAAACTAAAGTCAAATTTCCTCTCAATATTTAGGCTCCACATTCCAGAAAAATTGGAAAAAATAGTTCATTGCGTAATGTTTGACTATGTTCTATAAATGTATTTTTAAGTCGCGCCATCAAACGTTCCGTAAGCAAAAAATATGACCGGAAAAAATGATCCCGAAAGTTTGCTTTTAAACAAAAGCTGCAAGTTTTTAGCCATGGGTTCACAAGCTAAGGGGAGATTAAGTATACAAGGGGGAACGGAACATTTGCACCAATTGACCACACAAAAGACCAATCTGCCTCTCCTCTGTCCCTTTATGTTGTAAAACTGCAGTTAGTTAGTAACTTCACCGCCCCCTTCTCACTTCTTCTCCTCCGCTCTCAAGACACAGTAGGGGGTTGGCAAACGTCCCCCCCCCTTCCTTTCCTTAATAATCGGATCTATCCCCCGCCAAAAACGAGTGGCTCTTTCCTATAAAACTATCGAAAAATTCTTCCTTCCTTATTCCCCCTCTTTTTCCTCTCTTTTTGCCTCTTTACACAACTATCATAAAATTCCTGTCCGAACATTCCACAAAACCCCCTAAACATCTGCTTATAAACCTAATATCGCACCTATCCCATATTATTGACCTTTTTCATTACAAGACCGCAAAATTGAATCTAATTGAGCCTCAACCCTCTCTCGGAAAACCCTCTTTTATTTAGCCAGTTTAGCACGTGCTCGGCATCATCCATGAACATTCATATGGACACCCTTTAACAGAGGCTTTTGTAAAAGAAAAAAGTAGACGGTCATTAGTACTAACACGGTCCTTCCTGTTAACTCTTATACTGCCTACGTATAAACCCTGTATGTTATACATATTCTTCGCCGCCTATTTACCCTCTTTCAAAAGTTCCATCCCCCACCCCTTTTACACTGTAAAAACTACAACAAGCGATCTCCTTAAGACTACAGTAAGTAAATAACGTAATATACGCTAATCATTGTTTAAATTTATGCACCGTTTATCCTTAACAGCTTAACAGTGAATTCTTCAACAGTGATTTTGTTCAACAGTGAGCCTTTTTCAATCGCTTCAACAGTCAATTTCCGCAATAATGAATTTTCCAACAGTGAACTTCTCAACAGTGAAATCTTCCAACAGTAAATCTTCCAATCGCTTCAACAGTGAATTTTCCAACAACGAATCTCTCGAAATTGAATCTTCCAACAGTGAATCTTTCAACAGGGATCTTTCAATCGCTTCAACAGTGAATTTTCGCAAAGTGAATCTTCCAACATTGAATCTCTCAACATTGAATCTTCCAACAGTGAAACTTCCAACAGTGAATCTTTCAATCGCTTCAACAGTGAATTTTCGCAAAGTGAATTTTCAAACAGTGAATCTCTCGACAGTGAACCTTTGAACAGTGGATCTTTCAATCTCTTCAACATTGAATTTTAAAATAATGAAGTTCTTCAAGAGGAATGTTACAACAGGGGAACCTCGCAAGAGTGGATCTTTCGCACTTTTTTAATTTTTGGGGATTTTTTTTAGAAAAAGCTATCCAGAATTATTTTTCGGGGGTAATACGAATCTTTTCTTGGAATGGATTCTGATTTTTTTTTCTTTTTTGGTTGAATCTTCTTTCTTTTTTACTTTAAGGAATCGGCTAAGGATCCTAAGCCCCGCCCTTATGTGTAAAAACGCTTGGGCTTGGGGGCTTGGTTATGGGTTCCTTGGTTAGTTGGTTCCTCTGAGCTGTGTGCTGATGTTCGCTGTGTATAACTGTGTATGCTGTGTATGTGCATGTGTATGTGTGTGTGTGTGTGTGACGGGTAGAGCCACCCAAACTGAACCAACGGCACGGGGGCTATTTAAACCCCGACACTGGAGGAGATCTGGTCACTATGGGCAATCACCAGCACCCACTTTGCACGCCCAATTTGCTTGGCCTTACAGCACAGAAAGGTTCAAAACAAGCGTGCACATTTTGAAACTTTTTAGAACTTTTAATTCTCTTTTAATTTAAATCGACCGCCCAGTAAACATTATTCCTTTATTATTCGACCCCGAAAAATAAGTCAAAAAACATTCCTCATTTTGAATTGTTTGGAACTCACAAACTATTGTGGATGCAAAATTCGTAAAAAAATAAAAAAAATTGTCAAAGTGATCCCTTACCAAAAGGGGCTTGTGGAAGTTTAAAAAGTATTGCGCGGAGGAATCAGTGGTAACTTTGGAACGTGACATTTGGGAAGATTTCTGACATTTGGGCCAAATTTCAATTCCTTTTGGCAAGCCTTTGGAAAAAAACACAAGAAGTAAATTACACACACATACAAAGGATACAAGTGGTGGAACGTCGTGCAACATGGTCATTTCTTCGTAAGTATTGACTTTTTCATTTTTTTATATTTTTTTGGCGGCGTTTAATTTGGGAGGGATTAGGATTGACTTTCGGCAGAGTTAAGTTGGCCCAAGTTTGGATTTTCCCTTTTCATTTGAGGGAAGACTCTTTAAATAAAAAAGGGAATATGGGTTAGTGTGTGATGTGTGCAAGAAGAGTTTGAGAATTATTATGCATCGCACAAACATTCCCTCTAGGCTGGAACCTGTCTCTCCGTTCCCGTTAGCTGTGTGTGGATGTGTGTAGTACAGTACGTATGTATAGACGAGCTTAATAGCGAAAACTCGTTTCTTTTCTTTTTTCGGGGGAAAATTAGACTGCTTTTTTGCCTTCTATTATACCCAACCCGATAGGAATGAATCTACACACACCTGAATTGCACAACATTTAAAAAACACTTTCACTCAGAGGCGACCAAACATGCAAGTACCAGTTTTTCCAGAAGATGCAACTCACCACCTTGAAATTGTTATATTTAATTTAGTATAGAAGGAGTTGAAGCAAATTAGTATCCAATTATTTTGAGCTAATTTTTATTACTTTTTTTTATTATTTTTATTTATTTTAATGTAGTGAAAATTTGGCAGAAATTCGGGCGGAATATGTAGAGCTTAAATTGCCGCAGAAATAGCTAAATCTGTCAAGTGATTGATTTCAGCTAGATTTCTTCATAACTATATTGAAATATATTGAAAAAAGTAATTTTATTGCAAGAAATCAAAATAAAAGAAATATTCCAAAATCCCATGTTTGAGCAGAAATAATGAATTATCTCAGAAATAGTTAAACTGAACTAATTTCCCCAGTAATCTGCGCTCAGCTAATATCCGTCAGAATATCCAAGATAGTTCTGCAAAAATTCAGTCAAAAATATTCACTTGAATTTAGATTTCAGGTAGATTTTTTACTTAGATTTCATTAGATTTTCCTATATAAGATTTCGATAGTTTTATTTAGTTGAATTTTTTAGATTTAATTCAGATTTTCTGAGAAATGGGAAAAGGAATAAAACTGAACGCATTCCAGCCTCTTGGGTAACTTCCATAAGGATATAGAGCTATGTGGGAGGTGTCGGTTAACAGGTTGTTCAAAGCGAGGTACACAAAGAGGCCTTTAAGAAGGTTATGATTATGCCATTGTTGATGGGTCGCATGCATGCAGCATAATAGATACCTTTTACAACGGTTTATTGTACTTGCCAAGAGGCTTACCAAGAGGCGGCGCCAAGGCGACGGGCGTCGCGACGGACGCCCGTATTCAAGTTGACCTGTCGCTTGCAATACGATCAAGTCTTTTACGGAAGTCTACAATAGGCGTTGCGTACTTACATTTTTTTCCCCCTCCTCCCTTACAGCTAACCCCCAAATAGAAGGTTGGTAGTTGGTAGAGCATAGCATCCGTCCAGGGAAAAACGTTAGCAATTTTCACGTATACAATGTTTAGAAAACGCTCATGTTCGCACGTTCTTTGAATCATCTCCGTGATTCCCTTACAAGATAACACCCGAACCCTCCGTGTGCGGGTTGGCTCCCATTCATGTATGATGTGGTATCTTCTTCTTCTTCTCCATCATCTTCGTAGTAGTAGACTTCCCCTCTTGGGGTAAAAAACAAAACAGAAAGGGTTAAAGGGGGTGCAGATTGCAGGCGTCGCGTCTAAACGAATAATAGAATAATAAAAACTGCAGTGTGCTATCCTGTCTTTTGTCCTTTTTGTACTGTACTCTCACTCCTTCCTTTCCACTTAAAAGGATCTATGCGTTAGAACAAAAGTCCCGTCGGAGAGAACCTGATCTCCGCATAGACAGCCAACCACACGAAAGGCTAGTTTCGGTAATTTTCCATCTGAAGTTGTAAAATTATATGGATGAACACATTCGACGTGGAAAACTGATTCTAACCATGTATCACGTTATTTAATGCCACGATTAGGTACCGAGATAACTAGATCCAAAGTTGGGTGATGTCAGTACCGGAGTACCATAGCGCGGTGGCCCACTTTGGAACGCTCTAGCTCGTGAACGGGGCCACGTACAGCGAAAATCAAAGCATCTACGTTTCCAGGGATATCATAACAATTAAACGGCAGCAAGGTTTTTTTGATGACGTCACAGTACCCTAAGCGTGGCGGAACCTAGCAAACCCTGCCTTGCATCTCGCGTTCGGAGCGACGGTAAAGCAAAATAGATGGCAGAGCAAAATAAATACCGAAGTCGTAAAACTACATGGATGTCCACATTCGGCTTGGAACACAGATTTTAACGATGTATGACATTCTTTGATGCGATGATTAGAGACCGAGATAACTAGATCCAAAGTTGGGTGACGTCAGTACCGGAGTACCGGAGCGCGGCCGCCCACTTTGGAATACTCTAGCTCGTGAACGGGGCCACGTACAGCGAAAATCAAAGCATCTACGTTACCAGGAACATTAGTACAATCTAGTGGCAGCGAGTTTTTCCGATTCATGACATCATCGTATCGTAAGCGTGTCGGAACCCAACAACCCCGGCCCGCGAGGTGCACTACGCGCTTTGCGGAGCGACGGGTAGGAGCGGGTCGGGGCATAGCAAAAATTCCCAAGCTAAACTAAACGCAACAAGATTGAGTCAAAGTTATGACGGAGCTTTAGGATTGACAATGGCCATATGAGTACATATATTATGAACCGAAAGAACGCTGCAAAAACTTGCACCACTGCGCAACCAGCAGGTGCTAATTATACGAATGCAATGAGTGCATTTAGTACCCTTAGCTTTGCTTAACCGATCATTAGTCTGTTTGGTTTATGAGCTACCAGAACTAATATCCACAAACCCGGTACGTATTCCAACAATTCCACGTCAGGGGAAGGTTACCGAATTCCCCGAATATTTCTTGTGATGGTGAATAGTTTTCTAAAAACCAAAAATCTTTAACCCAATTATTTTTTATCGTAAATCCCCCGAAAATATCCTCATAACAAAACAAACGGATCCAGATTTTCTCTTCAATTTCTTATGGTAATTCAGGTGTCTATTCAAACAAGACAGCAAGTTTTTTTTGGAGGAAGGAGAATCTGTTTAAATATTCAAGAGAGGTAATTACCCAAAGACAGTTCGGTTCGAAAACATGAGCCCACATTAAACACGTTCGACAACTGTTGCGTAGGTACCCCTCTATACCAAATTAGGCCTCCTCCCTTGCCAGGTTTCCCTTTTTCGTGTGTTCTCTTCTTCGCCTTCTTAAGATATTCGAAACATTGAAGAACAGTGTCCGAAAAAGAAAAAGACGGTTAAAATCGAACCCCCAATCGATGCCCTCCAGTGGCAGTTTCGTTCCTCAGAAGTTTATCTGAAAGTTACATATCCCATCGCATCCCCATAATTGCTAACCATCGTCCAGCATCCAAAGATGGATCACTGCTCAGGTGTGAACAAGACACTGGTTGACACCTTTCTGGCTCCTTAGGAAAACCGTTAAGTTGTCCTGTCCATTTCAAATTCAAATTGCCCTTCATCATATTATACCTTGTCGGTGATTTTGATCAATCGATCTGTAATCATCACTTTCTAATTGGGTATGCCTGTTCCCTGTGATCTACAAATTTTAAAAACGCCGCCAATCCAGTCTTGTTTACTATTTTCTTAAGAAAAGCGTACAAAATGAAGAAAAGCGCACTATTTTTCTAACGGTTCTTTTTGTTTTGGTTTCGCGTCACCAGAGTGTGCATGCGACCATCTGCGATCACGCTGTCCGCCCAAACACCGTCCATGGAGTGGGACATTAACGACACCAACATTCCCAAAGTAAGTTTTTTTTTTCTTCAAATATCTTAATAATTTCCCCAAGAAATCTAGAGTATTTAGCCAAGAATTTATTTTACAGATGTAGGTAATTTTGCTACAAATTTAATTGATTAATTTTAATTAAAATAATTAAAATTAGTTTATAATTATTTTAAATTATTTTTTCAAATATTTCCTTTCAAATATGTATCCTTTCACCGTTGCAAAAAGGAACAAGTTAGAAAAAAAGTTGTATGTCGATTAGTATGAAAAATCCCGTTTGGATTGGAACAACTTGAAACCGGTTTAGCTCGTAAATTAATTTAAGAAATTTCTAAAAAAAAAGAAAAAAAAGTACAGCTATACTCTAGCACAATGGCTTTTCTTCTTTTTTTGCCAAAATGTTAAATCGCTAGACACGCGAAAAGTTTTTTTTTTTTTAAACTGGATTTTCGAGTCGAAATGAATTTTAAAAAGTAAATAAATAGTAATATATACTGTGCACCGGGTGCTTTTATGATTCATGGCCAACACTTTCCCGTTTCCTGTTTTCAGCACTAGGTGAACAAGTTAGCATGGACATAAAGGGTTACATATATGCAAATTAGGACAGAGTACTTGTCTACTCCCTAAATTGGATATCTTGAAAAAAAAAGGGACACGACTTCTGTTCCTCCGGTTTGTTTACTATTCTTTTTTTAAAAGATTTTTTGAAATTTTTTTTCCCTTAATTTTTAGTTTCCTTAATTAGGTTAATTTTATTCTGTTTATATCTTGAATTGCACCTGTACAATCCTCATTCCAGTCTTCAATTAACTAAAATATAAATTAAATGAGATGCTAGAAAGAAGAAAAGAAAAATAATATATTACTAATTACGGTACATTTAAATCTTTTATATTTCTATTTATTATATTTTTTTGCAGAATATTTATAATATTTTAGATATTTTAGAGAGATGAAGAATAAAGGAGAAAGGATGGAGGAGATTAGGGTCTTTTCTAATATAACCGTTTGGGGCTTTTCTTTTGGACAGGTAACGCGATATGACACGTTCACGGATTGGGTCGACGGCCACGTGCGGTTGGTTTACCGGCCTGACTGCGAGGATGCGCGGCGTCATGCTTCGGGATGGGCCATGCGTAATACTAATAACCACAATGTGCAAATTCTCAAGAAATCCTGTCTGGGCGTGTTCCTGTGCTCAGCACGCTGCGTCAACGACAACGGAGACGCGGTCCATCTGCGCCCTGCCATTTGTGATAAAGCGCGGAAAAAACAACAAGGTAAGCGCCAACTTTTACCCGTTTACATTTTATATTCCTCGTTATTTAGCGTTTGGTAGGGGAATCAATAAATTGTAATACGACAGCAAGAAAGCTGTGGCTTTTATGGCAAAGATAAATTAAACGGGGTATTGATAGCTTGGACACTTGCTCTGTCCAAACTTGTTAGCAGCGTCACGCGCATCGATCTGCGCCGGACCGGGACGCCGTAAGGACATTTTTCGCGCCAGACACGTGGTTGCGCACCCATGTCACAACACTCCACTCCATCCAAGCTCCTTGCCACTTAAAACTTCCTTGATCCGAGTCCTTTTAAGGGCTTTTAATTGTAAACTACCCAGGGCAATATCTATTGAATCTTAACATATTTTACCTGGCCAAGACCAGTGTGAACTCGTCTTAACTCTTAAGCGCTCGGTTCAACTTGGCCCGTCAGTGATTTGTCCAATGCCGCCAGATTGTTGACACCATCAAAACAAACTTTTTCACCAACAGAAGCTCCTTTGAAAATTTTCGCTTTCTCTCGGTCTCTCTGTCTTGCTGTCTCCGCGGCAACAAAAAATAAATCTCACTCTTAAAAAAAAGGCACCGTTGCACTGTCTACACCTTGGCCGTAGAAAATGCACGTACGTCCCATATAATACGTCTACATAAAAACTTGTCCCTGTGGCTTCTACGTGTCAGGTTGCGCCAAAAAATGAGCTCCAAAACCTTAAGAGCCAACAAAAAGTGTGCTGCATAATTTTTCCATTTAACCCGTTTTGCTCAGAGCCAACATCGCCAAGTACAAGTTTTGAAAAATAATAATAAAAAAAAGAAGAAGTTGATAGGTAAACTGCCAGCCAGCGTGATTTAAGTCTGCGAAACACTGACCTTGCCCAAAACCTTCCTAAATTAACGGAACAGTAGACACCACAACATGTAATCAACCCAACACTGGTCACTCCACAGTTAACACATCCATCTCTTGAATGTCGACAGGAAAAACATAATTGGAAGCAGTACAGTGCTGTTTGAAGCCCAAAAAATAAATAAGAAAAATACATAGAAAGACGTAAGAGCTAATTACAAAATTGACCCACATGCAGGTTTTCTTTCTTTATTGCGGGGAATTTGGGTTTGGATTGGATTTTAATTTATAAAAGCGTACCTAAAATGTATGAAATAGCATCTATGCCAAGTTCTTTTTTGTTGACAGGTGACGTTGACTTTTTTGTTTTGGCACACAAGGTCATTCCTTTCATGTTCGTGCTTATACTTTTACAAGATTTCAATTTGCATATGGCGACATTGATGGGCTTGCTTAGCCACGTGCCATGCCACAAGAAGGATATATAGTAGTGCCCTCTGGCGCCAGCTACAAAAAGAAGGTTCTAAAACAAAGAAGGCAGTCGGCTCGGGACAAGGGTAGACGACTCTCTCGGCACACTTTCGAAGTCTACCTAATAGTACTATGACTACTACTACTTCTACTACGCCTATACTAACTCTGAGACGCGCTCTAGAGGATCTTAGTTGGCTGCGTTGTCGAAACGCAAACGCATGGCTCCTTTCTCCTTTCCCCTCCATTTTTTTTTGGTTTTAAAGATTACTGGGGGAACAGCAGCAGCTCATATATACACTGGATGGTGACCTTCTCCTTTACATGCTGGCTCTTTAAGTAGCACCTGCCATGCATACCATTACGCTCATTATTACCGCAAGCTTCTCCTCCAAACAAGATCTTTAGAGTACTCTCGCAAGGACCAGGCATCTTTGTTTTATTATTCTTTTCTTGTGAGGGTCTCTTTCAAGCAATGTGAATTCGATATGGAATCCAAGTCTCGCGCTTTTTACCCTTTTTACCTTTCCCGAGCACTGGGACAAAAGGCTCATTATTGGAGGATGGCACTGGGTTTGAGATTGGCTATCACCGTTCCGAGGGTGTACACTGTACAGCACTTAACACTATTGTACTGTACTCACAGCCTTTCTTAAGATTATTGTCGACATTAATTGGTACTATTTGCACTTTATTATTTTCACTATACAGCCGATGCCGCTTATTATTATTATTTATTGCAACATATAAGGCAGCAAAGCCTCTTTGAAAACTTGTGATCATTGGTTATTCGAATCATGAATCAAATTTTAAAGGACCGATTCAAAAATGATTAAATTGCTATTTTTCTTTTTACACTTTTTTTGGACTGAAAGTCTACATCTACTCTAGTTTATTTTTGCTTATGGGAGGTCCTAATCTCTTAATAGATCGTGCAGTACAGTACTAAGGGTTTGGGTTCAACATCCTTAAAAAGAAATTTTCAAAAAGACCCTTTTCAATCTTGTAAAGGTTTGACGTTGAAAAAGAAGAAAAAGAAAAGAGAGGAGAAAAGGGCCTATAATTCATGATCCTTGTAGAACAGAAACCCAACGCTCTTGATTACACCTAGCGTTCAAACTTCAAAGTCTCTCAGATATACACGCGGCTGTCGGCGGGTCCTTTGTTTCAGTTAAAGCGTTCAAAACATCTTGGGTTTTATGTACCTCTTAAGTTATAAACAAGGCGATAGGGAAAAGAAGAAAAAGTGGGGTTGAGGGATGTGTATATAGGGCTTACGGTTACTGTGTGGGCAATTACTTGGACTCGTTTTTTTATGTTCGGTAAAAAGCCAACCCACAAAACTGGTGGTGGGAATGTTTCTCTCGGTTTTCAACAGCGCGACACTCTATGTAATGTCCAAATCAACACGTGGAAAAACGAGTTTTTCAACATAACTGTAAGCAAAGATTTAAGATAACAGCCAAGGGAAAAAAATGAAATGGAAATGGAACGAAACGTAAAAAGTTTTCAAATGAAGGTTTCGGTTTCTGAGTACACACATCACTCGAGCTAAATTAAAAAGGACAAAGCGACATGATAATGCTTTCACAAAACACAACATAGTTAATCCTATAAAAAACAAAATTTGCAAAACAAGATGATGATACTTCCCGTTTTCTCGTTTCTGACTTTCAACTTTTTTATTTTTTGTTTTTGTGGAATATATAGGAAAGCCATGCCCTAATCGAAGATGTTCGGGAAGATTAGAAATCGTGCCTTGCCGCGGTCATTGTGGGTACCCTGTCACCCATTTCTGGCGACATACAGAGCACGCCATCTTCTTCCAAGTACGAATTTATTTTTCAAAATTGTACTTTATTTAGTATACAATTTAGTAAATTTGCTACACAATTGAATAAGAATTAATTGGATTTAAATAAATTATACGAATTTATAGGAATTATTAATTAAGGAATACAAAATTATTAATTACAAATTCAATAATTTATATTTAATATACTAATTTATAATAATACATTTATATAAGTTTGTCGCAATTGTTATTTTCGTTGTGTTGAAAATTAGCCTTAAATATCCTTGCAAATATTTTCCCCTGAAACTGAGTTGAGTAGAATTGAAGTTGATCTTCGGTGTTTCCAAAGTTGAAGGAGAAGTTAAGCTTCTTTTTCTTGTTTTAATTAGAAATAAACGCCTTTTTAATTAAAGTGTTTTAAGTACTTTAAGTAAATAGGAGGGCATTATAAATGAGGTTATAAATATGGAATTTTGTTTTCATTGTTCCCTAAAAGGCCAAAGGTGTGCATGACCATCCAAGACCAGAAGCCAAATCGACTGCTGAGCAGCGACGCCTGCGGGGGGCGGGAGCAGTTGGGAGACGGCCACGTGGCTTGGCGTTACTACTTTCCCAACCTCGCGGTAGACCTTCTTTAAAAGTAAGACCCTTCCCTTCTTCCAATAGATTAATTGGGGGTTTCAGTCCATTTAACAATATTTTTTTAAATTAACAAATTACTGTACATTTATTCATTTCGTTACTTTTTTCTAGAATGTAAATAGTCCAGATATGAAACGATTGAAAAGCGAACCAGAAACCGTCCAGGACAACACAGGTAAATATATACAGATAGTCTGATGTATACAGTAATATGCAATTATTTCTATACTTAACTAGCATAATTCTTCTTAAATTTCCAAATTTCTATTTCTTCTTCTATTTCCGAAAAAATGTTATAACTTTTAACGATTTACTTCATGTTTCATTTCCTTGATTTGAATTCAATAAATTCATCATGATTTTGACTATTTCTACCCATATTTCTGACACATTGCTGCACTTTAAGATAACTTTTCGCAAATTTTAGTTTCTTTCGCAAATTTTCAGAATTTTTCATAAATTTCCTACTAATTTGGCTGCTTCCGTATTACTTTAAATGACAGTCTTTTTGCTGTACTTTTTGAATATTACTGCCTATTTCTGTTTTTTCAATACCGTCTACTTTCTTTCAGTAGATATGCAAGGATGCCTGGGCTGTCCCGCAGGCAACTGCCTCTGCCACCTGAGTTTAAACCCCGCCTTAATGGAACCCAAAGCCGAAGCTCACCACTACAACTCGGCGGCGCTACCGTACGAGTACGATACCACCACATACGACCCTACCCCTCCCTACGTCCCTCCTGAAGGGTTCCCTTACAAGGAGAGCTACGAGCAATCCTTCGCGTACCCGAACCACAACGAGTGGATGGTACCAGAGATGGACTACCCTAGTGAAGCTTTGCCAAACAACAACACTTACTCCGCCACGGTGTACCTCTCGTGCGACAACAACAACCCGTACCAGGACAACACGAACAATAGTATTACTACAGCTAGCACTACTACCACTGCTGCTGGACCCAGTCAGTGGACCCACCAGTACCCTCTGGATCCTCTCAGTGAAGTAGCGGACATTCTGTACCCGTCTCCGTCGGCCGAGTTCGGTCCGGGTTCCTCTGCTAGTACTTTTTATACCACCAGTGACGAAATGAGTTGTACCACCACCGACGGTCAAGAACCGGACTACCGGCAGTACGAGTACTACGCCGTACCCGCAACCGAGCAGTACGAGCATGTCGAGCGGTACCAGGCCGCCTTTATGAACGCGGTAGAAAGCTCCTCCTCTTCCTCCGCCTGGTACCTGCCTCCAGAGAATCCCTCCTCGGCCACCCAAATCCACGCAGTCAACTCCCATGAACCCGGATGGGTCTGTCAGCTCAACACTACTTCTCCTCCTCGGACCGACTACGTGGATCACCTCGTAGCCAACGAACCCGTCCCTTCCGTCTTCTACGGCCAAAATACTTTTGTATAGCAAAAACCCTTTCTTACCCCCAAATCCCACCCTTCAAACCCGTTTTACCTACTGTAAACAGTCAATATTTACATTTTTTAATGCTTCAAGCTCTCAACAGATGGCAATGTACATAAGCTTCTCTTTTGGCTCAAGGTTTTTCATGTTTTGTTTTAAGACAATTTGCTTTGTAAAAAAAAAATCAGTTTCCCAAAATAATTTTGGTGTGGATCTGCAAATTCGATCTGGGACGCAACGGCTAGTAAAGGATTTAAAAAAAAGAGAAAAAAAAATGTAGTAATATGGACTGCTCAAATATCCTATCTGATCTCGTTTTTCCCATCTTTGTATAAAAAATAAAGTAAAATAAAATAAAAAGCCTTGTTTTTCACTTTAGGAAGTCATTTACACGGGCTAATGAAACAGCTGAAATTGTTCGTTCTCTAAATAAAAACGAACGTAATATAAACACTCGCTTATAAACTGCATGAAGGGAACGCTTTCCAGGACCAGCCCTAGATGGCGGGTGTTCCCGCCAAATATGGAAAATAAATGTTTCTTTTCTTTAGAAAAAAATTATTAACCGCCAAAAGGTACACGCCAAGGTAAAATCACATCGTAATAATAATTATAAAAGAAAATTTGAGAATTCTAAAATTCTTTACACGATGAATTACCCGAGTCACTAAAAACTGTCGACGAACTTGACGAGCTGAGTAACTCGACTTTGACGCGGTAGAAGTTTGTACCTTTAGGAAGCCGGTACCGATTCTCGTCCTAAACGAAAGGAAGAGGACAGGATTGGAAGAGTGAAATAAAAATAATCATCTTTATACCCAACCCCTTTCCAATAAATAAAATAAATGAATAAAATATAAGCTTAGCAGAAAACGCCGATAGCTATGTTATAGACCTGTTTGGGTTACCCCATGGATTTCTAGTGTCCAAGCTGTGAATTCTAACAGCTACGTGCCATCAAAAGAACACCATAACTACTACACTATCTTCCTAATGAACGCGTCTAAAAAAATCTTCTCTACCTCATGTAACTTTTTAGTCACGAGAAAGTGCGTCGAACATCATAAACGCTTTTCTGATACTCCAATAAATAAATAAAAATAAATTATATTATACTTTTATAAGTTGGAATATCTAGAATTGTTTCCGAAGCATGGAGACCTTTGCCTCTGATTTAAGGAAGGGTGGAGCTAGAAGGGTTATGGGAGGAGCATGGGCGGGGCTAGTGCTAGGGGAATTTTTTTTTCTTTTTTCTTTTTACCTTGCGGACCAGGCAGAATTCGCGTTGAGTGACACGAGCGAGTATCGGCTCAGGAACGCCAGTACCCGTTTCGAGTTTCCTGGGCGCAGAATGAAGTACCGGGAAGGAATCGGCGTGGACAAAGTGCAGATGTGGGCCTTTTTGCAGTACCACATAGGTGGCGTATTGGAGGTCCCATTGCACAAAGACGGTATCACCCACTTCACAACTATTTTTGTTTTGAAGGATAACGGAATAAATTTAAATGAAAAAAATTAGAAATACCATCCTTCATCATTATTCTAGTAATTTTCTTTTTGTTGAAGAAATTTTACCCTCTTATATTAACAGATCCTTGCCGAATGAGTGACTTCGAAGACTTGCTCTAGAAACATTATATAAAATAAAAAATTTATGAATTAAATTTAATTAAAAATATTTTAGAGATGAAGAAATTTGTAAGAAATAGATGATAAAGTATTACCAAATCCTTCATTTTATTGAGATGCGACTGCTCGGATGGACCTGAAGATAAAACTGCAACGCTGGCAGTCATATGTACCGGCATATTACACGCCCTATCCGTATATCAAGAAAATTCAAAGTAATGTGATGCTAATGCACTTGAAATACACAGAAAGGCAGTAATAAGTGAAGTAGACATAACAAAGCTGCAGTAATTTCAAGAAATTAGTCTACAGTAATTGAGACAAGACATTGCTGCCATAATTTGGGAGGGAATAATAATTCCGCCGTAATTAATAAAAATTTCTGGAGTAATTCCAGTTTTTTTTGCCAGTAGACAGAAATTCAGCATTAGGCAGTAAAGCTATCTGACAAAAGAGCTTCAGCAGTAAATAACAGCCATGTCTGCAGCAATTTCGGTAAATTCTTATAGTCAGTAACGCAGACATAAATTTAGCATTAGGCAGCAATGTTATCAGACAAAATAATTGGCGAAGTCACTAACGTAACCATTTCTGCAGTAATTTCCGTATTTTTTAGACAGTAATGTGGAAATAAATTTTAGTATCAGGCAGTAAATATTATTGGATAAAATTTCATATTTACCCATGTGAATAGGACTGGGTCAAAGGACTAGCCCGTTCGCTCTCCATCTCCTTCAATTTCCTGTTCTCTTCTTCCAGTACTTCGACCCGTTGCCTCAGCTCCAGCATCACCGCATTGTTCTCCGTGAGCGCATGGCTTAACGCTTCATTGGCCCAGACTTTCCGCTGCAAAGCGTCGCCCAGTTTCTTCGGGTGGCTCTTCATGATCTTCTCGCGCTCCTCGTCCAGTAATTTCTTCACATTGTCCTTGTCCTGCATAAACCGATCTTCCCAAACTCTCAGCCGATCGGCCAGTACTCGCCCCTGATCCCGATCCACGTAACCCGACCCCGGCCACGATCCCAACGACTCGGGACGCTGAGGACTGGTGGGCGTGTCTTTACGTGGGCGGGGACTCGCTGGAGGTGTCGAACGCTGTTTAATTTTCAATCCAGAAAGAAGAAATGAAACAAAATTTAGAAAGAACAGAAGAAGAATCAAAGAATTCATTTACATCGAACTTCTCGAGACTCGAATCACTGGGCGATTTATCACCCAGTGACGTCATCATCCGAAACCGCGAGCGTAAACCTTCGATTTCTAATCGACGCGCTTTGTTTAACTCTTCCCTGAGTTTCGCGAGCTCCGCCTCCTTTTCCTGACGCAAAGCTTCCTCTCGCGTTTTCCACTGGCCCTCGGAGTTTCTTTCCCAAACTGCTTGGGAGGCTTGGAGGTGTGCTGCCATCTCTTGCTGCATTTGCTCACGAGACTTGGCCAATATTTCTTCTTGTAATTTCTCCAGCTCGAGAACGTTTTCACTCTTCATTTTGAGCTCTAGCTGCTCTATTTCCATGGCGTGTTCAAGCATTAGGTTCCGTTTAAGGGCGTCACGTTCTTCTTCTAATTCTACTCGCAAATTATTAAATTCGGATTCTTTTTCTTGCTGATGAAGGCACTGCAGCTGGGCCAGTTCTTCGTCATGTTTGGCAGCAGCCTCTTTGGCTAATTTCCCCATTTTTTCAATCTCGTACTGCAACTCGTCGTTCGCCTAAAGTCCAGACACATTTTTACCGCTTAAAAAAACAAAATGAAATTGTTTGTAATTAAAAGCTATTGTCCCACTCCCTATTTCATTACAGCTCCTCCTCGGGAGTACGGCATATTTCCCCAAAAAATTCTACGACCCATAGTTCCCGAGATAATCGTGGTACAAGACGCGGTGACGTCACGCGCCCGCAGGCTGCGGGGGCCCGGGTGAGCTGGGGGACGGGACGGGACGGGTGAGCGTCAACCCGCTAGATTTTGTACATTGTTCAACTCCGTTCATATCTTCCCAAATATAGACGTTCGCTACCTCATTTTTCTGAGTTTTTCATGCTCTTTCTAACTACACGGGAAAGAACTGCTTCCCTTTTCGTGGGCAACATCTTGATCCACAAAAAACAAAAAAAATAACAAACCTGCTGCAGTAAGTTGATCTGCGTTTCGAAGTCCACATCACGTTTCTTGAGCTCTGCTTTGGCGCGATCCAGCTCCAGCTCTAAATCCAGCGCTTGTTTCTCCTTCTCTCGCTCCCATTCCTCCTCTTCCAGTCTCCGTTTCTCGACGTACTCCTCCTGCTCCCTCTCACGCTCCGCTTTCTCCCTGGCATAGGCTTCTACACTGGCTTGCCAACTCCCGACTTGAGCTTCCAACCGACCATTGGCGTCTTTCAACTGATTCGCCCGTATTACAATTTTGTCCCTTTCCTGTGTCAACTGCTGAACCTGAGCCAACCAACTTTGCTCCGCTTCTCTCTTATCTTCCTCCAACTTCTCCAACGCTCTATTCTTCTCTCGCAGGGCTGTCAACGCCTCCGAAGTCCGCGCTGACTGTGCTACCCACGTCTGGCTTACGTCTTCCATCATTTCATGGACTTTCTTCTGAACTTCTTCCCATAAGCAACTTTCCCTCCAAGTCTCCCATAGCTGCCTCATTTCTTTGACCTCGTTCTTCAAACGAGGCAAAACACTCCTCGCGACGTTCCATTTCCCTTCAGTCTTTTCTAATCTACACAACGCCATCTGTAGTTCATCCTAATAATCAAAATTATTACGATAATTCCCTTAAATTACGCTTAGAAAAGAAAACATTGGAACAGAACATTTTCTTACTTCTAACGCCGCAATTTGCTGGTTTTTCTCACTCAAAATCTTGTTAGAATCGCACAGATCGTCAGGGTAGCCCGATCCAATTGCCGATTCATCAATAAAGAAATCAGTGGTAGTGCATTCGGACTTGTGACTCAACGAAAAGTACGGAAGAAGACTGGAAGAAAGTACTGGCCGAGGGACTTTATCCGGATTAGCCAACGAAAAGCTGCGATGTCTATATTTCAAACACAAAAAGAAATAATAATATATGAAAAAAATATTAACAAAATATTAGTAAAAAAATTTTAAAAGAATATTTTAAAAACTAGTAATAACATTTCGAAAAAATATATAAAAATAATAATTAATCAATATATATATAATAATAAATATATAATCATAATAAATATTTAAAAAATTAAAAGAATAAAATTAAAAAAAATCTTTTCATAAGTAAGAATAGGATAAATAGAATACAGACGAACGTTTACAGTCAATCTAGAAAATTCTAAAAAAAATCTAAAGTAAAAATTAAAAAAAAAATTAAAAGTTTATGAAAATCAGAACCGTTTATGTTTCATGGACTTCATGGGAGGTGACAGGAGCGCTGCCGACAAACTGGGCAACACGTTAACGTCCATGTTAACCTGTTCCAGCTTATCTTTCCTGTCCTTCAAAACCGAAACCGTTTGAGCCCAATCCCTCAACAATTGAGGCTCTTTTAAGTCCTCTCGATCCAACGAGAGGCCCAAGCTGCTCCAAATCGTGTTTAACTTGAACATAAGTAGCTCAGCATCGGCTGTTGTGATCTATCAAAATCAAACCAAATTCAATAGGCTACATTTTTTTTTTAAATCTGCTTGTAGAATACTAAAAGCTTACGTGAGGAAGCTGGGTATCAAAAAGTGTAGGCGATTGTGTCGCAAAAGCTGGCGGAGAATCATCCAATCCAGGAAACAGACTTTGCAGGAAGTGACCTTCGACCTGATCCCAAAAATTCTTGCGGCCCACAATTTCCTCTTGGTGCATCGAAAACGCTTGCTCTGATAACGCGGAAGCCCACTGAAAGAAAATAAAAAAATCCAAAAACATTTCAGAAAAAATCCCGAAAAATGAAATTAAATCCAAAAATAATCAGAAAAATTGCGAAATAAATCCAAAATAAATTCTAACACTTCTACGCTCCAATAAAATGCTGAAGAGATATCAAAGAAAGTATCTAGGAATGATAGAAAACGTGTTAAAAATGAAAAACGCACTTGCATGAAGGCGTCAGTGAAGTTTCGACGTCGAGCGACTTCCCAGACAGCTTGAACATACAGTCTGGGAGCTTCGTGTATTTGTCTCACGATTTCTAGTAGTTTCTTAAGCCTTCTGAACCGCTCGTGACGCATGGCCAGCATTCCTGAGACCTCCGCCAAGTGTTTTTGCACGTGGACGATCCATCTAAAACGTGTCGAAAGCGACAAAAGAACTCCAATTTAGCTTTTACGCCCTTAACAACCCAAATTTAAGGTTAAAAAAGGCTGTTATACCTTAATCGAGCGTGCAAGTTGCCACTCAACTCTTCTTTGGCTCGAGTGCACCTGCAGCGAATGTCCCGCAGCTTTTCGTCGTTCCGGAGCACCACTTTGAGCTGCTGACGATGTGAAATGCACAAATCAGGTAGAACTGACGGATCGCCCAAGTGTTTAGCTCGAGCTTGGTTTTGCTGAAACGCCTGTTTGGGATGAAAACGTCGTTGAATTAGTTGAAAAGCGTTCAAACTTAGTTCAAACTAGTAAAAAAAATAAAAAAATAGGTACTTGTGCTAATTCGCCTTGTTCTTGGACTTTCTTCCGAGCTTCATGTAAAAGCTGCTCCAGACCATATAACCTGTCTTCTAAACCTCCAATTTCCTTCATGCGGGGATCAAGAGCCATCGCTAGGGCGCCTTGGATGTCTTTCTTCATTCTAATCAACAGATTTTCGTCCATCTGTGCCCCCAAAACGAGAAATTGCCTTAATTAACTTCCATTCAGGCCCAAAAAGACGTTTTTTCACCTCCTCCACGCCTTCAATGCAAGTTCCCGCCAAGACTTGAATGCTACTTTGTTGATCCGCCGAGCTAACCCAGTCTAACAAAGATATAGACTGCATTTCAGTGGGATTTCCAGCTTGGCTGCTCAACAATTTGGGTAAAACCGGAATTTGGGCTAAAATTTCCACATCGTCTTCAAATCTAAAGAGCATTCCAAAGGATTCCAAAGGTTAACCCCCCCTAAATATGTCAGATTTACAGTTTTCTAAAGATTACGTAGATAAAAGCGCGAGATTATCGGGTCGGCATTCCAAATATTGACTATAACTGCGTTCAAACATGTCAGCTTTCTCCTTAAAACCCAAAACGGTATCTTCTAAGTTCGCTACAACAGCAGCCCAACCTATAAACGATAAAGAAGGTTAAGAAGGTAAATTAGGAGCTATTAAGGTGAAATGGGCTTAATAACCTTGTTGCTGGAGGTGTTGATCATGGACTAAGAGTTCGCAAGCTGCAGTTTGTTGCTGGGCGACTTCATAGAGTTGTTGAGCGATTTTAGCGCGTTCTACAACGGTGCTGTACGTCGTGTCCTTTAGGGCTAGACAGGCGTCAACCAATTCTTTCATATCGTTTGCTAGAAATAGGGGAAAAAACATAAATAATTCATTAGTTTAGCTCATTTAATTAATTTAATTCATAGAGATTATAGTTCATACCAGAACCATAGTCAACGCTTGCAGAAGGGGGGATGGCGTTTTCGATAGTCGTTTTGCTGAATAAGAAGATGGGATTGGTATCTGTTCCAGTGGAATAATTGCACACTTTGTCAGCGAGATTAAGACTTTGACCTCCACTGATGAGTAAAACTTGCTTCTCGGGGGGAATCTTGCATAGTTTCGCTATGGAATCTTTCATGTGCGATACACTAATAAAGAAAGGGGTTAATTAGGGTAAGTTTAAGAGGGTTTTTAAGGATTTTTTAGAATTTTACCTTTCCAAAGCAATGCTCATATCGAATTTGAGCATCGTCCCAGTGTCAACCAGGAATACATACAACATTTTGGCTTAAATAGTAAGTTAAAAGACGAGACAACCTCAGAAATAAGTTAGGATACGTATAAACGAGACACTACGACTTAAAAAATCACAAATGCGGAGTTCCCTGTTTGTTTACCAACACCATTTAACCTTGCGTGCCTTTGCGTCTAATTTTTAAGCTATTAATAAAACCAAAAGCTTCCGATTCCGCTCCCAGATGGCTATTACAATGCAGAAAATGGTTTCATTATTTTCTTTCTACCTCCTAAATGCCATAAAGATACAAAAATAAAGGTTAAACTAGCGTTTAAATTATAGGAATAACGTAAAATTTACTCTGTAAAACACATAAATTTATAGAATTTTTAATGCGAATTTAAGAAAGAATTCGTTGATGAACATTTGCCGAGTTCGTAAACCGCACTAACGCGTTGAGGGAGGGCAGCGGTTTGGCGCCAAACTTCAAACGTGAGGCTGCTTTAATTCCGTCGTCAACGAGTCAGTGAACCAAACAACCAAACGTTGTTAAAAAGCGAGTGACATTTCAAAATAAAGGTAAGTGAACGCTTAATTTATCCTCATTTATCTATGCTCTTGTGTGCTTTGAATACTGGGAACCGAAAATCGAGGGATGCTGAACTTCGGTTCGCGCGCGTGGTTTGCAATGGTCTGGCCGGTTCGGTTCGGACTTGGCGCCAACATCAAGGGTGACGCTGCAATAATTCCGTCGTCCAGTCCATTCGGTCAATAGTTGGTGAAGCAACAACCAAACGTTGTAAACAAGCCAGTGATATTTCGAAATAAAGGTACGTGACACGCTTAACTTATCTTAATGTATCTATATTGTTATGTGCTTTGAATACCGGGAATATTTATAGCGTATTGTCCTTGACTCCTGTTTTTATTAAGTTTATTGATTTAAAGTTGAAAGCAAACAACTCCAGACTATAAAGTATACCTTTTATTAACTGCTGGGTAGGAAAGGCCAGACTACGAAGGCAAACTGCTTGTTTTGGACGAGTAAAAGGGGAAAAAACGCGGTGTAAATGGAAACCTTTTTGCAAATAACAGATAAAAATTACAGGAAAAAAACAACAAAGGTTCATTTACAGTAACGGGGGCGCAGAGAAAACCCAATAAATAACGATCCTAAAAATCAGTTGAACGCTGAAAGGAAAATGGCGGGAGGAAGGGGAGGGGCAAGCTGTTCTTTTTTTTTTTGTTCGTTTTTCTTTTGAATCTTTCAAAGAGAGATAGTGATTGGACGATGCCACACGAGACGAAAAAACCAGGCGCTCCAATTCGTTCTTACAGACTTTTCTTTGGCGGGATAATTCAAACTGAATCAAGCGGTTTTTTTGCAAACCAACTTTGGAAAATGGAGAGGGAAAGGCACATACCACTGTAGTCTTTTCACACTCTTCCGGTTGCTGTGTACACACTTCAAATTTGGATTTCTTCTCGACTTCCAAAAAGTTTCCTTTTTTTCTCTTTTTCCCCAAATTTAACAACAATCGCCACAAATTTAACGGCCACCATGGATGACCACAATGTCTTTTTTCTTTGTTTTCTTTCTTTCAATCAATGTGAAAAGAGAGAATTTTCTCCACCAAACAGGAGCCCAAAAAACTTCAGCTGGGATTTCTTGCAGGAACGAGGAAGTTATCGTAGTTTCGCTTCCTCACTCTTTTAAAATTCGAGGGAAATTAAAACTTGTTGGTGTAGAGCTAATACTAAGTCACTGTTATGTCAACAGCTTGAAGAACATGTAGGCTAATGATAGGTTTAGCAGCAATATGACTATCGTGAACTGTTTCCGCACGAACCACGCCTAAGGAAGAATAATAAAAATGTTAAGTGAATTTTGGAAGCAAAAAATTGACGTTTTGATTTGATTGGGATTGAAATTTACTTTCACGTGAGGGTTAAAGAGGTATAAGAGCGGATTCGCTCGGTATCGTTCTTGCTCTTCCATGTAGCGGCGGATTTCTTCCCGTCGCTGCGAACTAAGAACCGAAGCTTCCTCACGCGACAGTAAAGCGGCAGCGGCAGCGGCTGCTGCGGCGGCTGCCTGGCTGTCGGGTAAGCTTTTCTTACGGACCGGCGGGGGAGCTGGTGCCGCCTGTTGGAACATTCAACAAAACAGCAGCAGATTAATAACTCATCCATAGTTTACTTTACTTCCCTAGATATCGATAATAATACCCCTGAGATCGATACGATCACCCTGTTTCTAACAATGAAAACCGGGCATTGGGAAAAACTTTGAAACCATGAAAAGGGGAAGATCACTTTCATTGTTGGGTTGACAATGAAATGCTTGTTCTGGGACTTTCCCAGTAGCGAATAGATGGGATTTCCTATTGCTAGTTACCGTTAGCTTGTTTTGAAAAGGAAATGAAAAACAACGCCACCTGTGGTGCGTTTTGAAAATCAAGTACTGAGTTAGGGAGTTTTAGGAATGTTTAAAAATAAATACTAAAGGTATATACCATTGCTGGAGGGGGGTCGGGTAGCACACTACAGGAAGACCTCCTTGCCAGCATTTCCATCGTAGCGTACGATGGCTCTTCCTCATCGTCCTCCCACGCGTTCCAGTCCATCTTGGAATCTTTTTTAAGTTTACTGAACTTTTGCACCAATTTACACCATTTTCTGGTTCGTTCTTGTTTCTCTTACCCAAAATAAAGTCCTTATCAACACACTGGAAAGACGATTCGCAGAAAGGAAAAAGTGATTCAAGCCAACCCTTCGTTCAGTAAATGCAGGAGGTGTCTGACTAAAAGAAGCCAGGCCAACGGAACAGATCTAACTGAGCTAAATATATAAAAAGCTTGTGACCGTCAACCAGCTCCCTCAGGACGCAAGACAGTAGAAGTCCTATTCTTTGCCTAGCTCGCAATCAGGCAGTTCCTTGCCAAGTTATTTTGGCTAATTTTAAACCGTGCACAAAATTTTGAACTCCAATTCCCCCGTCTTACCTTGGCTGCTTGGCGTTTAGCAGGACTCAAGTAGAGCGACTCGGTACGCTTAGGCATATTGGCGGTAGGGTGTATCTCCTGCCCCAGGCGCTGGCGGAGCAACATCTCTTCGACGGGGTTCGAGGCCATCCCGCCCATCTGGAACATGCCTGGGATGGAACCGTTACCCGGACTGGACAAATCCTAAACCATTCGTGAGAGAGTCTGTGTTTTGATTGAGAAGAGTCGTACTTTGGACATGGTTCTCCGATGGCCTCCGCCGAATTCCATCCCACCCGTCGACGAGGGCGACTCTTCGCTGTTGTCCAACGACTCCGACAAACCCGAGTCGGGCGTGCGCGCCGGCATGTTGGAAGGGTTCAAGTGAAACGGGGTGCGCTGACGGGAGGCCGATCGCTGCTGTTGCTGTTGCGCGGTAAAGGCAGGGGCCGGACTCTGTCCTCGGGAGAGCGAAGGCTCGCGGTGACTCATCGGCGCGGGCGATTGCCCCATACTCGGACCTACCTGTCGCGCCAAGCTCTGCCGCGAGGAACGGCTGAAGCGATCCACGGACGAGTCCCGACTCCGATCGCGACTGGGCGGTCGCTTGTAATGATCAAAGTGATCGTTCATGGCCTGCTGGAAGTTGGCGGCCGGATGATTAAGAGGTTGGGATTGGGATTGAGAGTGGTTGTCACGGAAAGAAATGGTGGGTCCTCGACGTAGCGACGAGCGGCCGCGTTCCAGCGTCGAGGCCACCGAACTCGACGAGCTGCCCGGCAACGAATCCTGCTGCGGATCAATGGAGTAACGAGGTTAATAAAAGAAAATCTCACTTATTGAAACCTAAAGAGTCGACTTACCATCCTCATATGATCCGCGTCGTCCCTCGAGTCGTACATAGGGTTAATGGAGGGTCGTTTCGCCGCGTGCATTGCATTGTTGGGGAGTTCAGACTTAGGCGTACTGTTGTACGGGTACGCCGAATTGGAATTGGTTGTGTTGTTGTAGTTGGTGTGGGCCGGACGACCGTTGGCCGTGTCGGTAGTGACGTTAGGACTCCGGACGCCGCCCAAAGCGACACTGGGTCGGCGGTTCAAGGAAGTCTCGTTGACGCGTAAGGTCTCGCCGAGAACGTTCTCCGGAGTCGTGGGCTCGGAAGAGAGCGCCGACTCCAAGTCGTGGGATCGCTGAACGTACAATGATTTGGAACGATTGTGGGGCGAAGGCGGCTCTTCTTTCGCTTTGGAGAGAGGGAGGTTCAGGCGGGAAAAGTCGGCCAAACCGCCTCGAGCGGCCAGTTGAGCTTTCAGAGCGTCGGTACCTAGGATTCGGAAGGTTGTTCAAGACAATTCGTAGGTGCAGTTTATAGATGACGCTCATTGAGACACTTGCCTGGTTGATGGAAGTCGGGAGCCAGTTGTTTGGCAATGAGACGAGCGATGTCCGAGTCCTCGCGGGAGTGTAACGACGCTACGTCAGCTTGTTCTGCTTTACCTCGTGCTGTTGCCGTTCTGCAAAGTTAGGAAAGCGTTACTCAATGAGTGTAGCAACATTCTGCAGTCATTCAATAAAAAAATTCTGCAAACTTAGATTGCGATCTTCAATTTGGTATGCCCTCTAATTTCAACTCTGAACTCTGCCTTCTCTGACAGCAATATTACTGTTACATACTACTACGTACCTTGAGATGGCAATATCTGCTTTCTGCAAAGCAATTTTAGCGGCTCGTTGTGCTGCGCTGACTGCCGCATCAATACGCTCCCGGAATTTGGCTGAGCGGATTAAAAACAAATGTTTTTTCTTCTGGGAAGTGATGAGGACGTTGTTTTTGTATTTCCCTTCCTCTTTCGTACCATCCTGTTGACACATGGGAAGTAAAGTCCAAAGTTTATTAGTTTTTTTTATTTATTTCCTTTTTTTCACTTTTTTTCAATTTTTGGCAAGAGGGTTTGAGATTTATACTTTAAAAGTAGTGACGCCATAGCCGTATTTCTTGTTGTTGAACCACTCTCCTTCGTACTTGAGACCATCCGATCGCTCGCTGGTACCAAACCCCGCCCTTTTGTCATTCTTCCATTCGCCCATATAAGTTTCCGTCACACTAGCATCCAATTGATCATCCTAACAGAAACAATTTCTTCGTGTGACTTGGAAAGCACTTTAAAAAAATAAATAAAAATATTGGAGATCGTCCTGATACCTCTACAACAAAAGAAGCGTTGGAATCAGTGTGGTGAGAGCCGTTGCCTGTGAATCCTGATTGGGATGATTCGGTGGACATCCAGGAGGCGGAGCTTCCAGTGGAACGAATAGACGCTGACGTGCCTCTTTTTTCTAGTTCGCCAGTACTGTGTTGCTTCTTCAATTTAAGTCCCTTTTTAGAGAGAAAAGAGAGAAAATCATGGATAAGAAATCAAAAATAGGATCGTTGAGCTTGGAAAGGAAATAGAGATTGCTTCCTTACTTGCAGAATAGATTTCTTAATGTTGGAAGAACGTTCCGAGAACGAACGTCTGCGAGCGGGAGCTTCATCGCTCTTTGCTTTTAAGACAAACCCTCCGCGGCCGTCATCGAGGCGTTTATCCCGTTCTGCAGCAGGATCGGCAGCCACGCCAGGAGGATCACTTCGCAGTGATGAGAGTGATGCCCGGAGGGACGATTTGGGCTTGTAGTGAGAAGCCATACCGAACGGAGCACTGCCACGCACACCGTAACCGTGCCGCATCCCCCGCAGCCATTGGCCTTGATAAGTACCTGTACAGTAATGAGAGAGATTTCTGATGTAGAAATGATCAGAAATAATGATGATCTTCATAGCCTAACGCAACTCGCATCTAACTCGATTTAGCATCTCTTTTAACTCATCTCAATTAATTCTAGTTAAAAATCTCAGAAATACGACGCAAAATGGAAGCTTTGGAATAAACTCTGCAGATATGCAGTAATGTCTACCTTGGAAATATTTAGAAATATTAGAGATTGCTGCTAGACTAAACTTGGACGTTTGTAAGTTCACATTGCTGGTTCTTTCCATATAAAGAATCCTTGTGAAGTAAGAAATATAGGGAGAGTTGTAGGAAGGGAAGAAACCTAAAAAAAATCTGCAGAAATAGACAGTAATACGCATTTTAATACCCCAGGTAGGCCTTTCTCAGTTTATTCGGAGGACGTTATCGCTCTAAATTAAAAAAAAGTATTACAAAGAAATATGTGAAAGAAATAAGTATATAGAATTCCAGAAATACACAGTATTGTGCAGTAATATCCCATATTACTTAAGCTATGTGAGCTATTTTATGGGTGCTAAACCTAGTTTGCTCCAAAAGTTGTATTTCGTTGTCTAACGAGATATTCAGGATTAATTTCTGTATTTCTGCATAAATACGCAGAAATGCACAGTAATGCGCAGTAATATCCCAGATTACTTAAGTTGTTTCGGCATTATTAGGGGTTATAAACCTGATTGGTTCCACACGTTTAGTATTCGTTGTATAAATAGATATTCAGTATTAATTTCCGTATTTCCGCACGACTTTGGAAGTTCAGAAATTACTGATACCATTAAGTAATAAATGTTAGTAAAACGTTTTAGTGACGCAATTTATCGTCCTGACAACGTCCCTCATGCTTCCTTTATCTAGGGAATCTGCCGTGAGGGTGCAAACTTGTCACTTCTATGATAATTCACTTTTGCAGCTTTTGGAAGTAATCATATATAACACCTCCGACCTGCCATAACTCAGCGCAGTGAATCGAACATTTATCTCTCCTTCCTTTAAAAATATAAAAATAAAACTACCCCTTAGCAATGCTTCACTGATTCCAAAACTTTTCGCAAAACTCGATAAAACTTTCCTAGTCTTTTCTAGACAAACCCACATGGGAGGAGTTTTGCAGTCATGAAGAAATAACTTCAAGAAATGACGAGGGTTGATGACAGGGGCGAGGGCTCTATTGTATAGGTTATGTGACCTGTGACTGCTGAAGAAAATACGTAAACTTCTCAAAGAGAGCTGACTCCCAACACGCGACACAAACAGTATATTACTGCAGTCATTTAGCAAGATACTTTGCGAAGAAATTGGTCCTTTACAGCAGAAATACCTTGTTAAGTACGTAAAAACGTAAGAACTTGACAGTGAAGGCATGTTACACTCCGTTTGTGAAATATTGCTTCTATTACTTCCTCGACTGTCTTTATTTCTGCTCCCTATTACTCCCGCACTACTGCAAGAGGCCAAAAGTCAAGCATTCTGAACCCAACATGGCTATCATAGGCCCCTAAAAGTGAAGGTCTGGCAGGGTAGAACTTACATATGTTACTAAGCTCTTCGATTGGCAGTAATTGTGTGGATAAGGGGTGAGTGTCTAAAGGGTCAATATGGGTCTTTGTATTTTTTGTATGAAGACCCTTAAGGCCTTTATATAGGCGACGGCCAGTCGTACATTAATGCGGTGAGGTTATCGATTTTCCCATGTTTTTCGTGTTTTCCCGTCTTTATTTCTTTCGGGAGAAGAAATAGCGAGTTAGACCACGATACACACAGCTCATATAAATTGCTGATTACAAGGACACAGTATTAATTAACTTCCTGTTATTAGTATGCTGTGTCATGTTTGTATCCTACGATATTTCTGCACGAAGAACCTCGTAAAGCATTTTTACCCTCCGCTTTCTTAAAGAAAAGTGAAGAAGAAATATGTATAGTATTTGTTTGTTTGTTTTGTCATAGGAAAAGGTTACGGAGTGCCCTAAAAGCACATAAAAGGCGTCGTTTATTACGAATGGAGAAGAAATGAGAAATATATCTTATAATTTCTTCCTGACTGTTGACGGGAATTGTTAAAGCGAAACCGAAGAATTATACGTGTATTATTTAGATATATTAATACAATATAGGCTTGGACTCATAGCAGGAGGTCTGTTGTTGGGTTGTCATGGTAATGGAATACCAACAGTTGAGCTCGAGTAGGTTAGGAGATCAAGAAATTGACAGACCTAGTAATATCTTTCTTTCTACACTGGTCTATTTGGCTATTCCAAGCATTTATCCCGCTTTTTGAACGTCAAAGGGCACCATTAACGTTCCTGAGCCACGCCCCTAAGATTATTAGTACTACCACTAGCGTACAACGGTAATTTGCGGCAAATATCTATTATTAAATTCCTATTACTTTTCTAGGGAGTTTTTTATGATAATAAAGTTTATAGAGTGATTTAGATCAGTAATACGAATTAATGTGTCGTAAAATTGATCCGAAAGAGGGTGACCACACCCTTAAAAAATTGGGAAAGGAGAGAAATGTGAAAATCGATTAGAATAGAATGCATTAATTGATTTGAAATGGGTTTAGTATCGACATCTCTACTTGTATATCAATATTTAGAAACCAGTTTGTAATCGCAATTACAAAGACGATTAAAGTGATTATAAGCGTGTGTAAAGAATAGAAAAGGGTAAATAGTAAAGAAAATAAGGAGTTTTATGAGGTTCTTTAGAGGCATTTGAGGGCACCGTCACCCCCCTTTTGTTGGCGTTGTATGGAAAAAAGCAATAGAAAATCGAAAGCAAGGAATGATATGATGGCTGGAAGGGTCCATAAGTTTATATGAGGGGTCGTATGGCTTCACTACTTGTATAGATAAAAGAAAGAGATATACACCCAGATAATGAAATTTTCATTCCTGGAATGAGTTTATAAAAGTGTACAAAGACTATAGTTATTGGTACGTATGTAAAGGCGGGATAGGTTCTGTTTCGCCGCGCCCAAACTAAGCCACGCCTTCCTGGAATCCGAGCTATTCAACCCCCAACTGCAGGCTTAGCCTACCAAATTCGCAACATAACACTCTAAAGTCATGAAATTGTACATTTTTTAATAAATTAATTATACTTAAATAGCAATGAGATTTAACACTGCCATAAATTCAGAGCTTTCTATATGTTATATATTTTGATAAATATATTTTAATGGAACTTTCAACTCTATTAAAGATATATCAGACCAGTAACATATCTGTTACAATTTCTGCAGAGATAAAATAAAACGTAAATATCGTGACTGCAGTCATATTACTGCTCAGTAAACTAAGAATATTCCGGCCTAGAAAATTTACTATAGCAATAGCAGAGCTCTGTTTGTCAACCAATTTCTAGAAACGAGAGCGACGCACAATACGTCATTTCGTGACGTCACGACATTGCTTAATCTTTTATATTTGTCTGCTCTCGAAAGAGTCTCTCGAAAGAGCAATGGGTTGATGTGACCTTTAAAGGCCTCTTCCATTTCAAACTTGACATTTGGAACCTCAAAGGACAAATGATTTCTTTTATCTCTGCATATTTCTTAGAAAATTACTGCCACAAGAGTTAACCACTAAAGATCCACAAAAAAAATCTTACCTCCGTCTGCGTAAGTTTCCGAGCCGTAACCATCCTGCAGTCCATTGGCCCAAGTTCCTTCATATTTGGCGGTGGAAGTGGTGGATTGTCGAACGCCGTAGCGTCCTTTAAAGCCTTGGGTCCATTCTCCTCGGTAGAGCCATCGACCACGAATTTCTAATCCCAATCCGTGACGCTTCCCATTTTGCCAATGCCCCTCATAGGTGCTTCCACTATAATATTCCATAAAAAGAATTTTAAAAAATAAACATGCAAAAAATATAAATTATTTTCTGCCATTTCTGGCGTGCAGAAAGCAGTAAGACTTATAGGTCAGAATCCACACATTTAACAGTAATTTCCCAGAAAGTCACGAAACGACACCAGAAAGAGACACGCGATTCTAGCTCCTCTTACTTTTCTTTAAAAAAACTTATCTTCCGCTGAAATTGAATAAACCAAAAGCGCATTACGTTTCTATCTGTAAAAAATGCTCCCTAAGCTGCAGCAATATTTCTTGCATGGAATCGTCGTACTATTGCTGCAAATAGCATGTAAAGTCTGCAGAAATATTCAGAAAATATAAAAAATATAAAATGGAGATAATTATACAATAATCTGCCGAAATATCTCTGGAAAACTGCAGAAATATTGCTGTGAAATTTCTGCAAAAATTATTTCTGCGAGTATACAGTAGTTTTAAACCATATTCACGTACCACTTAACTGGCAGAGATAAGACTTCGGCAAAAAAAAATATAAATATTACTGCAGCAATGAAATATGCATGTCTTCCCTAAAAAGTATCCCTTGTCCCTTCTCATATCTCATGCAAGGTTATTTTTTATCAGTCTGCCCAATTATTCACAAAAATGCGAAGATAATTTCCTAAGAATCTACCAAACAAATCTCCTAAAAATTGAAGAAATATGCAGCATAATTTCCGCAGAAATGATTGCTGCGAGCACACATTACTTTTAAGCCATATCCTTGAACTGTTTGAACTGGGAACTATTTGAACTATAAGACACTTGAAGAAATGTTTTTCAGAAATATTACTGCAGCAATAACTTTTTATTATTTCTTTCTTCAACTACTTCTTCCCTAAAGAGTATACCTAATTTCACACCAAATTATCTCCAGTTTCATTGTGTTTAAGTTTGCAATAAGTGTTTGCAATAATAGTAAGTATTTCTACCAATATCACTTCCAAGGTTATTACTGCACTGCAAGACCAAGGTTTCGGACTTCCAGCTCATAACTCCGAAACACGATCAGAATGAAGCAGTATTATTACGAGAAAAATCTCCACGCAAGAAGTGCATTCAAGGGCAGTAATAAGCTCTGGTTCTCGTATCCTACCAAAAAAAGAGAGCGAGATAGATTAACGTTACGCGTAGGACCTAAAGTATGCTGGTGCGAGCAAAACGTCGAACGCCTGGTGGCTGGTCCCTAAATATAGAAAGCTCTCTGTCCCTCTCTGTCTCCTTCCCTCCCTTTCTCTCTCTTTCCCTTACCATCCCTTATCGTCCTCCTAAGTCCAGTCCGGTGCATACACGATACGCGGCCAAACGTCCAACCCAACTGTCGCAAGCTCAAAGCCAGTAACCGATCCCACCATAAGGTCAATTAAATAGGAATAATTCATCAACAAACCTCAAGCCACCCCCTTGCTCCTCCTCCTTTTTTATAACGTATTCCCCAGTTCTGCATTCCTTCCACCCTCCCGCGTTTTCGCAAGCAACCTAATCAATAAACTCTGCCACTGATAAGCGAACTCCCTTGCAACTGTTCCAAAACTCCTAAATTCCCCAACTTCAATAGAAACTTAAAAGGAGTCAAGATTTATGCTACCGAAGTTAACTAGGAAGAAGAAGTTCCCAACTTCAACTTCAACAAAAAGTCCCAACTTCAAAAGAAATTATTTTCAAAAAGATGAAAAGGGTTGGACACATTGCTTCGATTAAAATAGAGAATTAAGAAGAATGATTAAGTGACTAAGAAGAAGAAATAAAAAAAATTACCTGGGCCAGGTATAGACTCCCGACACTTCAAAGCCGAAATGCCAGGATCCCGAGTATTCCCCTTGTCCTTTGGGACCGGTGCAAACTCCGTGGCCGTGCGCTTTGCCGTCTTCCCAGCCTCCGCAGTAAGTTCCTCCGTCGTCGAAATCAAATCTGCCGCCGTTAACTTGGCGGTTGCCTATGGTGGCCACAGACATTGTAGGGGAGGTTGGGGCGCCGGGCGTGGTGGTGGAGGTGGTGGTAGCCATGGGTGTGGCCGAGTGTGCCTGCATCTTGGCGACTGCAGCAATAAAACGGAGAAATACAAAAAAAGAAGAGGGGGGTAGAGGGTCCTCAAGCCGGACGTCAGTAATCCATCCAACGAGTTTTTTTCTCCTTTGTTTGGCGATGACGGCGGAAAGAGTCTTAAGCCATCATGTTATAGGGCTTCGGGCTTGGAAGAAATGTATATTTCTGCCGCAGCAATGAAATTAGAATCACATCCTTAAACCGAAACGAAACGCCGCAAGTTTTAGATCATTTTCCAAAGAGGGATAGAAAACAATTTTAGATAACTTCCGTTCCGATGGCTGGTTAAAATTCCTGGAAAGAAATAACAAAGACCGTTTTACTTTAGTTGAGTTATTTCTGCGGGAGAAGAACAAAAAACGTCGACGTAACAACAAAACATACAAGGCTTTGACTTTACTTAAAACAAACCGGGAGAGGACCATACGTATAAAATTTTACATAGAAATTTGGAATTTCTTTTATCTTACTGCAGTACGATTTCTTAAATCTACAATTTCTGGGCCTACTTCGCAGTGATATTACTTTGGATTTTTTTATAATCTTAAAAAGCTTAACGCTGGGATCTATGGTATTACTTAAATCAGTTTGTGGGTTAGTGACTTTGAAGTAATACTGCTATTGAGGATTTCTAGCATATTACTGTGCAGTAATTCTTAAAAACTTAATTCGAGTCATCATAAGTAGTACGTCCAAACTGAGATCTTAAGGAAATAAAATATAAATATCGTCTAAAATCCCATAATTTTTAGTAATATTACTCTGCAGTATTATTTGAAGATTTTATTTCTGCCATATTACTTTGCAGTAATTTTTTTAAAAAAATATTTTTGAAATATTACCTTGCAGCAACAATAAAATTGCTATTTTTAACCATATTATTCCGGAAATTCTTGCAGTTATTTTTTTTAAAAATATTTCTGCCGTACCACTTTGCAGTAATTTTGTAGAAATTTATTTCTGCCGTATTACCTCGCAGTAACAATAAAACTACAGGTTGTAACAACATCACTTCAGAAACTTTCGAGTTTCTTATTTTTTTATATTTCGTGGCAGTAATTTTGTAACTACTTAATTGCCCCGCAGTAGTAGTTTTTTTGCTAACTGTGCACTCAGATGCAGAGCTATATTAGTTAGCCAGCTCAAAGTAATATTATTTTAATTATGTAAGGATATTCTTTGATCATTCGTGTCATTTTTGTATCATTCTGCGTTCTAATCTAAAGCTGCAGCAATGAATCATCATTGCTACCTGCAGATATTCAATCTAAAAAATCTAAAAAATATTAGAAGTTGGATAATAACTGAAGCTAGGAGGAGGTAGTTTTCAAGCTATTTATAGAAGTTAAAAAACTACCTTTTTAATTTACGTAAAATGTTAAGATTTTTCCTGAATTTTGGGAAAAGCGCAAGATAAATTTGTCAAGTGCTGAAATAGCATGTTTCAATCAAGCCGTGCCCGTGCCCGTGCTGCTGCATGGCCCCAAGCAAAGGCAGCAGAAGCCAGCCGAAGAAGAAGGCAAAAGTTGAAGCAGAAACGAACGTAGACAAGCTTCTTGGGCTGGGTTCCCAATATAAACCGAGGACGAAAGCTCACCAAAACTATCCGAGCAGACACGTTTCCCCCTCCCCCCCTTGGTGCACTGTCTTTTCATAAAATTCCTCCTCTTTAAGAGTCCAACCCAACCATTTCGCAACAGAGAATCATTTTTGTAAATTACTAAAAATTTCCTCCCCTACAAGGGAACCGAAGATAAATTTTTTGAAATTTTATTAGCAAATTTCTGCAGCAATATAAGCAAATTTCCTTGCTTGAGAAGCTTTGAGAAGAAAGTGAAGAAGAGAATCAGAACGGCTCAGGTGGAAACCGGACTTCGGGGAGGAGGAACCTATAGAAGACGAGGTGCCAAATGACGAAAGGCAGCAATGGGGCTGGGGCAGAGAATGTCTGAACGGGGGAGCACAGAGAGATACGGTTGGGGGCCCCCAAAGTTTGTGCTGCCAGGCTATAAGTGGACACAACACAACTGGCACACCGATGTGTTGGGAGAGAGAGCGCTCCATGGGCATGGGCAGAGCAGCGCATAGCTTTGGAAGCGCCTCTTTCAGGAAAAGAAGGTTAACGTTGGATTGCAAAAAAAAATTGCAGTGATATTTCTGCGAAGGAATATTTCTGGCTGCAGAAATATTTCTGAATTACTAAGGTTTATTTCCATAATTTTGGTAAGAATTTATAAAAGCGAAGAACCGCAGATTTAAAATAGAACGAAAAAGAGGTAGTAATACGAGACATTGGAGCTCAAACTCACCGGGAAAGAAATGATGAAATGGAAGTGGCAGTAATGGTAGTTAGAAATAATCCGTGGGCGGGCTCCGAGTTGGCGTTCACAACCAAAGAACACTAGCACTCTCTATATTACATAGAACGGAATTTTGGTGGCGTCGAAGATTTTTCTTTTTTTGTGAAAAAAGAAGTCCCACAAAAACTAGCGTCCTACGCGAGTCGAGCGTCGGCCGCAGACTGGTTTGCCGAGCCACCGTTTTATTTCTGTTGCGCGGCGAAACTTTTGGCCGCGGGGCCAGAACGTGCTACACACCACGCCGCGCCTGCGTCGAAGCGACCGAAGTAGATAGAAATTTTTTTACAGATGGAACTAAATAACGTTAACGCATAGACTGCGAAGAAGTTTAATTAATCTACCTACTGTTAGATTACTGCGCTGTCTGCCTAGTACAGCAGACTATGGTGTGTAACTATGAAGAAAAAAAAAGAAAAAAATTAGTCACGTTGGAACGTTTCCGTAGCGACACAATAGTAAGATTACTGTGTATACTGGGTTTCCAAGGAGGGGACCAAGTGCTAGAGATTTCTTTCTGAGACCGTGGAAACAGAAATAACGGAAACGCAAAAAAATGAAAAAAGAAAAAATCGGAGGAAGTACTTTCCCAGTGCATTTCCCTCGATTTCCTTACGAAAGTGCCCTTTGCCCGGGAAGTAGGCACACGGACGACTCGAAAAAAAGACTCCGTGTATCCGACACAAGGAAGCCAGGCCCCGACAGAAGGACGCCGGACCCCGACAGAAGGACGCCAGGTCCATAATCTTGTAAGAAACCAATAGAATTTCAAGTGTAAAAAGCTCTGCTCATTGATTGACCACCAACGAAATAAAAACTTATTAAGCCATATTAAAAAAATACGTCACAAGGACGCCGGACCCCAACAGAAGGACGCCTAACCTAACCTAACCCAATCTTGTGAAGCATCTTTCAAATCTCGTTGACGCTTAACCAATGAACAGAGACTTTTTAAACTCGAAATTCTATTTGGTCCTTTAAAAGATTTTGGACCTGGCGTCCTTCTGTCGGGACCCGGCGTCCTTGTGTCGAGAGAAGTATAACATGAAGAGAGAAACTAATAAGTCAATAGTGAAATGAAATGGAAGCGACTAGAAAACAGTACGATAACAAAGAATGAAGTTCATGAAGGAAGTAGAATGTCAACTAGAAAGAGTAAAGTGTAACGCAAGGGGGAGAGAGATTCAACTTTGATCTTAAGTTTTTTTGTTTTTTTTTAAAGGCTCTTGGTGAGCTTTTCTGATGTTTCTAGTTCGCTCCGGGAGGAAGACTATTGATCAGGTGCATTAGGAGATGAAGTTTATTGGGCGAGTTCCAGTTCCGTTTCCAGGTACTGGACTTGCTTGTGAAGAGGGGGGGAAGGGGGGAGAAAGGCAAGGAAAAGAGCAGCCGGGAAACGCACAGAAAATTTACTCTCTGGCGCTGCTCAACCGTTTGCAGTTTCTGGCACTTTGCCCGCATCCTTCCGAATCATCCCTCTTCACTGGGGGTTTATATAAGAAAAAAGGGATTTCTTTGAGCGGCTTACGAGCTCAAAACTCAAGCCACGTGAACTTTGCCAAAGCACCGTGATAAACTTGTTTTGCTGTTTGGAATAAAACGCTACTCCCGCGGCCATCTAGCGGTCGCAATAGAACTACAATGCAAAACAACTTGCAGTTATGTTGGACCCTATGTCTTACTGTAGGAATATTGCGAAAATAATGAGAAATAATGGTAAGATGACGGAAAGAAAGTAAAAGGGGTTATGTTTATGTATTCGCTCACACTTTGGGTAAGAAAAACTAGGTTGCAGCAACCTAAACCCCAAGAAATTTCGGCATTTCTGCCCGCGTCTACGTATTAGGCATGATAAGTTAGACGGAGAAGACTTAGACGGAAGTGGCGAAACCAATTCGATCTTCGGCCATATCGAATACGGAGTAGAAGCCTCCAATGAAGACGTCACCCAAAATCCAGAGAGGACCAGCAGGGGGCGGGATATCGATGCCCACGAATCCAGAAATGCACTCAGGTACACCACCATCGACCGTCTTCATAAAAAAAATACAAATTGTGTGATCTATCAGACTACTGACGATTAAACTACAATAAGTTTACCATATCGATGACGTAATCCTTGCCAGTGAGCACAAAGTCCCTTCCACCTAAATTAAAAGTGATGTTGGGCAACGTGGGGATCGTCGAGCAATCAATCTAAAAACATCCATTTCCGTTCATTAGAAGAAACATTAAAGAGTTAAAAAAACACTCGTAAAATAATAATAATAATAAAATATACCAAATATTCGCCAGCGATAATTGGAGTACCTCCAATAAACTCGTTAATGGCTTTAACCTCATCAGCAGGACCAGCAATTAGGGAAGTGCCGGTATCGGCAATTGCTTCACAACCGTTGCAAAGTACAGTCGAAAGCCCGTCAACGGTAACTCTATCCAATGGGGAAAAAAAATAAAATTAGTTTACAATTCGCGTAAATAATAAATAATTTAAAATACTTAAAATCCGGGAAAAAATTTAAAAAAAGTAAAATTAAGAAAAAGTTACGTGTTCATGGTGAATTGCCAGTACGCTTTCCTGGAAACGGGTACGTAGGTAATTTCTCCGACGTAGTGGGCGGGGTCAGTGCCACCGAACACGATTTCTCCTCCAGCAGGATTGTCGGGATCGCTGCAGCAAAAGAAAATGAGTTAAAAAGGAGGAAAAATGGATTTAAAAATAAAAAAAAATAATAGGAACTGAAAAATACCGGTTCAAATAGAAAGCGAAAACTTTCTCCGGAACTAGGCCTTGATCGATCATGTTGTTGAAAACTGGGGTAACTCCATCAACGCTGATGGAAGGATAAGACATTCCTAAGATTCCATCGAAATGTGCAGCGATAAATACGATTCCAGGCTCACTACAGATAAACTTTAATTACTTCATTTAAAAACAAAAAAGAAACTTTTTTTAACGAAAATTAAAGGAATATTTCGTTACAAAATCAAATTGTTGGATGTAATTTTTACCTGACGGCCTCAGCAAAGGTTTGAGCAGAGACATCTAATCCGCCTATCTAAAAAAATATTTTCTTTGAATTTTTTATTTACTTTTTGCAAAGTTAAATGTTAAAAAACAATTAAGTTATCTTACGCCGCAAGTATCAGTGGAGAGGAATCCAGTCAGAGAACCAGTTCCGTACTGGATACCGAATTCGGTACCGTTTTCGACCCACGTGCTCGACAGAGTAGAATCGTATTTGTTATGCAATTCTGGAAATTACAAATTAATTAATTTTTGTATTTTATTATTATGATTTTTTTAGGAAAAATTTACGGCAAGCAATGTTGGTTAAGTGGCAATGAATGCTAGGAACCCACAGATTGGCTGAACCAGTGTCGAAAACCACGCTGAAGTTTTGAGGGGGCGTGCCTAGCGTGATAGGACCGAAATATTGCGCCTAAAATTCAAAAAATTACAAAAATACGAAAGAAATAAGAAAAATTAAGATTGTCGAAGAAACTTAAGAGAGTAGATTTACATCCATGTAATTGGATAAAGGCTCAGGTACAGGTACGATACGGGAACCAGATCCCCAACGGCGACGAACGATATCGATGGAAGTTCCCACTTTTCTTAAGGATTTCCTCACGGAATCGATCTTGGTCAACGGAATCCTTTAGAAAATCAAAGTAAAGATTAGTTTTTGCATTAGATATAAGTAATAGGGTTGAAATGAGTTTGGATGTACCTGGTTAACTCCGAAGCCACGTCATTGAACGCCAAAATGGCGACTAGAGCCCCAAATAATAGTACTGGGAGCTTCATTTCTGTTTTTTATTATTTTATTTTTTTTAACTAAAAAGAAATATTAGAATGTTGTAGAATATTTTTAAAAATTTTAGAAATTTTTTCTTGTAATAATACCTTCTTTGGTGTTGTTTTGCTTGAACACGATACAAAAAGACGATGAGGACAGAAGTGATGGGGAATTTATAGGCACCTATGGGTTTCGATAACAACAATATGAATGAGATAAGGCAACTTAGGAAATTTTGAGCAGCTGGTTTTAGTCCCACGCCAGTTTCTTATATCGTTTTTGACTGTATAAGAGCGAGATTATGAAAGAATTGGTGTACTTTGATAGTGTTTTGTTTCAGGAAACCGTCTTTCCAGTTTCCTGAGATAGGTCAATAATCAATGGAAAAGAAAATTCTTTTAATTGTTACGGTATTTCTTGAAATCAAGATGAAGGAATTTAATTAATTTAAAGAATCGTCAACATAACAAAGTGACAGTAACGCCAGGGCGTAAACAGACGGACAAAGTTCAAAGCTAGTTTCGTTTCGTGTTGGTTTATAATTAGAAAGTAATCTTGTTAAAGTAAACCTAATCCGGTTAAGCGGACAAACCCCTAGGGCCTTCTTTATTTAATTATCCCCCCTGTAGTAGCGTCCATTAGGTGATCTATCTTTCTTGATTCGATTTCCATTCTTCCGCAACTCAAATGTCTGCAATTACAATTAATGCTTTCTTATCAGCATTATATACAGAAGGTAAAGGACTCACTCAATCATAGTTTAATACAATATCTTAAGCAAGAAATTAAAATTCCAAGCGTTTAATCCATATTAATCCATATTTAAGCTAAAAAGGTTAGCACGCTTAGTCCTACGGGTCTGTTGAATTCAAACGTGGCGCGGTTTTGCCTGCGAAAGGTCAGGAAGGAACGCGAACTGCAACGTGTCAAACGAGAAACAGACAATTCGTCAAATGAGCTGTGAAACAATTATAAAACATGACTAATAGATATTCTAATGAAACCCTAACAAAAACAGACAATAAAGTTAAAATTAAAAACGATATGCATTGTAGCCACTCTATGATTGTAGCAAATCGCACGATACGATTAATTTTCTTTGAAGTACTGCATGTTAACATCTTCTAGTTCATGGGTCTACATGGTATTCAACGCCATCTAACGTAATCTAAAAGAAAAACATCGGTCGAAAATCACCTCTATGCTTAATTTGAAAGCGGCAGTCGACAATGCACCCGTTAGATGGCGCGGACCGACTAAAGGTCAAGAAGAAGAACACCTCTATGCTTACTCATGGAATTTGATTGCATAATTGGCGCAGTTGATGACGATTTTTTTGTTCCAGAAGCCAAAAATTCAGTCAAACTTTCCAGCGAATGGAAACCAAAATCTCTTAATTACCGAGTATGTATATCTAGCTACATATTAAGTCCATTCCTATCCATTGTTATTGTTTATGTTTTTATTTATGAACATAGCGAAACGCTTTTGAATTAAACATATAAAGCGTAATTTAGTATTATTTCAATAAAGTTATATAAGCAGTTCCTATAATTACAGTATTATACTTATTCTGCAGTCTTGTTGCGAAAATCCAAGTTTGGCAGAGTTGGAAGTATAACTAATTACAAAAAAAAGTCGAAGAAAAATATTTTTAATTTTTTAAAAATGCTCTGTTTTTTTCATGTAGTGGTATCGTGAGGTGGAAACCGTTGAAAATGCTCCAGAAGAGAGCAGAGTTTACATCCAGCTTTGTCAAGCTTCTTACTATTATCTCAACAATGAATTCGCCAATGCCGCGGATCTTTACCGCCAAGCTATTACTATGCTCCCGCCCTCTGCCTTGAAAATCCACCGAGAGGCTTATGAAGGATTAGCTAGGACGAGTGTGTACCTCCAAAACTATTCAGAAGCTTCCAAAGCCATCGAGAAACTAGTAAAAGAAGAAAAAATCTTTTTCTTGTTTGTTTAAGACTTGTTTTCCATTCGTATAGGAATTTCTGTGCAAGACACGTGACCATCGAGCCATAAGTTACAATGTAAACGCGGTTTACCATCATGAAAAGGGGGATTTTGAGTCTGAAGTGAAGTACCACAAATTAGCAGTCTTAATTCATCCTTTTAATCCTGATTTATGGCTCAAACTAGCTAATAGCTACGCTTCTTTGTATAATATCACTTTAAATTCTTTGGGAAAGTCAAACGATATTAGTTTAGGGGGTATAAGAGATTTTAAACCGCCAGGAACCTTTAAGGATTGGACCAGTGTTCAGAAATCGAGTTCTGAAATAGTTCCGTTGAATCCTGTTCAGTTAATTGCAGCATGTTTAGTTCGTGCTGGCGTAATCATTCATAGTACGTTAAGTACCGCGAATGATTACGTCAAGCAGCACGATTTAACCAAACTCCGGAGGATTTGCTGGTCTTTGCGAGAGATTGAGGTGGAGGAGGAGCTTATCGAGAAAGCGATTCGGTTCTACAGTTTCGATGTGTACGGTTTGGTGGAGTTAGCGTCAGGGCCGACAGAAGGCGAGTTTAAAGATATGGGAAGCTCAGCTTATGTAGAAAGTGAAGATGTCGGGCAGAAAGATAAGGAAAGTGTGGAAACATTTGATAAGCAGTGGCTGTCGTGGTTGTAAACAAAAATACAGTTTTAATCAACTTAGATGTCTATTATTGTAATGTATAAATTTTTCATATTTACATTCCTTTAGTTATTGTCTATCGATTTCGCTAATTAATTTATCGATTTATACCAAGTCAAAACATTGTAATTTCATGTTTTCCTCGTTATCTAGGATAAAGCATTGGACAACTGGAGCTGAAGTAATTTTTGATAGAGAAAAGTAATTTGGCGCCCAAACGCACGTGACAGGAAGTTCTCTAAACAAGATGGCGGAGAGCGGCCACGTGGAAGAATGGGCGACAAAATGGGAGAAAAACGATACCAAATGGCATAAGAATGAAGTCAATGAGTTCTTGCTGCGTCATGTCCATCATTTAGCTTCTGAAGGCGAGAAGATCCGTATTTTCGTGCCGTTATGTGGCAAAAGCGTGGATCTAAAATGGTAACTGTCTATAAGCGTTTACGTTTGTAAAACACAATTTATATAAGCTTAAATGATGTCTTCGTATATTTTTGTTTGTTTTTATTGTTTGTTTTTAATGTCTGAATTAGGTTGTGCGACCGCGGGTATGAAGTAGTTGGCGTAGATGGGGTTGAAAAAGCAATTCAAGAATGTTTTGCTGAGCAGAACTTGGAGTACGAGAGTCAGAAAGTAGATGGCGCGGATGCAACACGCTATCAGGTTTTTCCCTATTTTCTTGTTTTAGTCTGCATTAATTGTTTTCTTTCTTTTATAAATTAATTTAATTCATTAAATATGATATGTGTGTATTCATTGATTAAAAACTGTAGGGTTTAGATGGGCAACTGAAAATTTATTGTTGTGATTTATTTCTCTGCAATCCGGAAATGTTGGGTACATTTGACGCCATTTGGGATCGTGGGTCTTTAGTAGCGATTCATGCTGAAGATCGAGTCAGGTAAAGAGAAGGAATTAGCAATTTATACTTTAGTTTTCTTATTAGTTTTATAATTTCACATTTTTTTATTTTTTTTAAAAGGTACGCCAAAGTTATCAAATCGCTGTTACGTCCATCCTACCGTTACTTGATTGCTACCGTGGTTTATGATCAATCCAAATTCTCTGGTCCTCCTCGTAGCGTTCCTGTTGAGGAAATCAGCAGCCTTTATCGTAAGTTTGATAATAGTTTCGTTAAAACTAGATTAATCTTTGTTAGTTAATTTTCAATTAAATGGTTCTAATTGGTTCGTTATTTTTCCAGTTAATTCAATGTTATGTTCATAATTTGTTTCTAGCACAAGCCGAGGTAAAGGAATTGGAAGTGTTTGACTGTATCACAGATGGCGAAGCAGTCAAACGTTGGAAACTGGAAGTTTGCCACGAAATCGTCGTTCTATTAACTTCTAGAAAGATGTAAAGAATTGTGTTTCTTTATTCTTTTGCCTTGTAGTCTTATGGTTAAGACGCACTGCGGTTAATACAGATACTTATTAAAAATTTAATATGTTAAATATTTCACTAACTAACTGTCTAAAGCGCAGTTCTTTGCGCATGTTAACGAATTTCCAAGGCATATTTTTACAAATGTATTAATCTGGGGAATCCAATAAAGTTGATTTTGATTCTAAAAAAAACTAAATTATGGTGATATTTTGGGTGTGTATGTTTGGCAGCCAAATTGCTACTCCTGAGTCGTGGATATTTTTGGGAAGAAGCACATTCGAATCTACGCCTAACGCCGGGTACTCCGTGGGGAGGAACTCACTAACAATTACAAGTCTTTGTAAACAACATTGGATTTTTGAATTCATGTTTTGTAATTTCTTGTACGAGTCCAAAATAAAAATAAAATGATATTTGTACGAAAGAGTGCTAATTTAAATGTAATACATGTTACAAATGGTTTCCGTTAGAGATTTGACATTTTTCGTACTGGGAATCGTTTAGTTGTCGTTGTCTGTTTTTAAGCTCGCCGATGATCCGCGAGTGAACCGTGCAGGTGGAAGTCTCAGAGGTGTCGCAACAAGTATGGGTAGCCCATGGTTTGGAAAGTTTAGCTTGGTCCAGAATCTTGCCCTGGGCCTTCTCTCGGTCAGGTGGAACTGTGGAAGTGGAAGTCTCAGAGGTGGCGCAACAAGTATGCGTAGCCGATGGTTTGCTAAGTTTCGCTTGGTCCATAATCTTGTCTCGGGCTTTGTCTCGGTCACTCTTTCCTTCGATGAAGTTCTGCCACTCTTCCTTAGCCCTTGCTCCCCGGAATATGAAATGCAAGAAAATGGCAAAGCCTTGCAGTGAATTGAAGATGCAAAACAGGTAGCTGAAAAGGTCCGTGCCCGACCGATGGCTAGCAATCCAAAAATCCACGACAACCTCATGATAAAGAAAATTACGATGGCGGTGTGATACGTGAAGGCGTGTTTGTTCTGGGTACTTCGGATGGTCGACTTGGCACAACCCACTTTGACAATGATGAGAATATACAAGGCTAGGTTGATCAAGCCAATCAAAGAAGTAAACGGTAGTAAGGCGTAGTAAAAGCCTTGAGGCTTCAACCAGCAGTACTTGTTGCCATCCTTGTAGTAATACAATTCCCTATTACCTACCACCGGTGCAATGACGGGTACCAAGGGTAATACCCAAGCGAATAGGGAAGCTTTCAACATGAATTTTGAGGTCGTGGAGCCCAAAACTCGCAGGAAGAGCGAGTAATGGCTGTATGCTTCCACCAGCATCCAAAAGAAGACGACTAGGATCAAGAAGTGGAGGAACGCCGCGACAAATAAACAAACATCTTTATCGCTGGTTTGGTCAAAGCCCACCAAAAAGGTAGACAACAGCATGGCTAAAGCTAGCGAGAGGTGAAAGATTACGTGATGGCCGTAATACCCGGGTTTGGATTTTCTCCACTTGGGGAAGAACGAATAAGTAGCGATGACGCCAATACAGCCTAATAGGGATAACCCGCACCCAATCTTGGTTAAATAGTCCAGAGTCGAATCATGGCTAGTAAGTTCGTAGTCTTCGTAGGCAAAGAAAGTTGTGAAGCTTGAGAGGTGGTTGCAATGGCAATAATCCAAGCCACTCACACTGCCTTGGTACGAGCAACCTTGGGTAGACCAGCCTCCATGGCCGTTATTGACTTCGGAACTCCAGAAAGCGCAGACAACGCTATTGGATGAATTACTTGTGTCACCTTCTCGGAAAGGTCGGAAGTAGATTCGCACCGGCTCCGAAAGATTGTAAACAGGTCCGCCATTAACCGCCACCTGTACCATGGCGCTGTTCGCAGTATGTTTGGCGGTTCGGAGCATGTCCTGATCACCGTCACTAGCGTTAGGACTGTAGACCTTGGCGTGTTTTCTCTCGCGGCGGCTGCAGCATCGGCCAAACGTATATTAGGGTGATACACGAAGGCCATCTGTGATGCATTTATCCTGTTTACCATTAAGGAGCTGACGTTAAGTAATATCAAGGCGTCATGTTGATGACTGACAGTTAAACTAGGGGATGCACTGCGGATGATCTCTGTGTTTTCTACGGTGTCATTCAATTCACCCAAGTTAGAAGAGTTGGCAGTAAACAGGAAAGAGGACGATCCTATAAGTTTAGCGGTGCTGCCCCGTAGTGCCGAAGCCAATAACGTAGAATTGCTTGAGTTGGTATTTGTAAGAATCTCCTCAATACCCATCAAGAGATTGGTCGATACGTTTGGTAACCTCTGCGCATTAGCTAGGGTAACAGTGTCGACATTGAGGACCTTTCACGAGAAACAAAACGCATTACGGACTAACTGTATACGAGACCACCACCCTGAATATAATAGCTTTGGATTACCTGTTGGATTATGCTGACTGTTTGCTCGACATTCGTTTGGGAAAACTCCGTTTCTTCTCTCGAAGCGTTCGAAAACATTAATGCGGTTAGCTGAACATCGGCTATGATGGGGTCCCATTGACTGGTAACTTGTTGCAGCTGAGCCAATGTAGACGTAGCGTTTTGCTGAATTTTAGTCATATTCAACAGTCTCGACGTGGATTGGGAAGGGCTCGCACAGATAAGTTTACTTGACAAGTTTACCAATGGCCCTTCTGCGTTCCAAGCCTGGGTATATGAAGCACAGAACAATTTTTTAAATTTGGACGGAATTCGAATTCAAGTATCTTACCTGTGTTGGACCCCAATAGGCTCCATGATAAATGTCGTCGATACATGTCCGCTGTACTAAAGCACCGTTTTCGAACTCACAACCTTCTCGAGAGAAAATCGTCCTGTCTAAAGGTGTTTCGATCAACGTTAAATTCCCCAATGGACGTTCCTCCACTTCTTCCGGGCACGTCACCATGCTACGTAGTGCTTCAAGGTCATAGGAAGGTCTTTTCATCCTTTCCATAAGAGATCCCATGTCGCCACGTAGTTGCGTAAGAGCCGAATTCAGATTTTCTGCGTTACTGTTGAAAACCACGTGGTATCGTACTAGCAACTCTTCATAGTTCTTGGAGTCGGCAATCACGCGGTCGTATTTGGTGTTAAGCACGGTATACTTCCGCATTTCTGAAGGGGAAGTGTCGTGTCCAAGCTCTATGTCGACGGAACCACTTTGTCTCAGGTGTCCGTTGCTGATCTTACTCGGCTCAAACCGCTCACCGAATTGAGATTTTTTAAGTTGCGTTACGTTTGCACTATCAATGCGTTCTCTGGCTGGTTTCGACGGCACCAAAGCTGCATTACCCTGAAGATCCTCCTTTTTTAAGAGTTCGGTCTCTGGTAAAATGCGAAATCGCCGATCGCGTACGGTTACTACAAATGTAAGTCTTGCTTGCCGCCAAAGTACAGTATCCGAGCGTAGAAATATTGCAGTACTTGTCCTGGACTCGCAGTAGAAACTCACGAAATGAGAAGGGAACTCAAGANATCGCGTACGGTTACTACAAATGTAAGTCTTGCTTGCCGCCAAAGTACAGTATCCGAGCGTAGAAATATTGCAGTACTTGTCCTGGACTCGCAGTAGAAACTCACGAAATGAGAAGGGAACTCAAGATAGATCTCCATATCTTCGTTATGACCAACTTCTGACATGTCCAGTAATAAACCATCTCCGAAGCAAACCAGTCCCAAACGGATAAATCGCCAGTCGTGCTTCCGTATCTTTTCCCAGTCATAGCCAGCCAACAGCCTGCCTTCTCGGGTTAGATACAGTTTGAGGGTATTTCCAGTGCTATCCTTCCAAGCCAGCTTCAGATTGTACGTTACCGGAGTTTCGGCCAGTAGTGCTAGCTTGAAATTAATTTGGCACATGGCTTGGGAGAGTCTAGTTTCCGGCAAACGAAGCGTCAAAGAATCTTGGCCATTTCCTGAAGAACTAACATAAACTCCATATAAGAATTCCGTGCCACTACTGAAGCCATGTATAGGACCGGCACACTGGTTAGTTGAAGTCATAAATCGACACGAGTTGTTCGAGCGTCCTCCGGATTGACGAACTCCGAACCAGGTTGCTTGGAGGGTCGAGGCATTGGCATCATCATTCAGTCGCATCCGAGTGTTGGTAGTGTTTGTAGGAAGGGCATACCTTGTAGGTTTTGCCAAGGTAACCTTCTTATCCAATATTTCACATTCCGTTTGGGCTTCTTCCCAAGTAAAGTTTGCCGGTACACTCCCACTGGAGGTGTGGGCTCTTATGAGTTTCTGGCAGGAGTTTAGGCCAAATGCGTCTAGCACAATATAGTCAAATCCACGGCACTCTGGAATGTTAAGGGACACTAGCTCCTGGAAATTGGATGCTTTCCTTGAACCGACTGGATGTCCGCGGCCGATACATACTGTTGGGTGTCTCTCTGAGCAACTCTGGGTAGTGAGTGTTTGGGCTTTCACAGACCAAGCTAAACATAGTTTGCTGGGATCAAGATCTCCGTAGCTCAGGCGTTTATTAAAGCCAGAATAACCGAGAAGTAAAACTTCCCAGTCGGAATAGTTTGTCTGCTTTGTAAAACCTAGATATGTTCTTGGATGTTTAAGAAAAGCAACTATCTTTATAATTTGGATAGGTACCTGATGGCATCATATATGGGTACAAAGGACCGCTGGGAACTCTTCGTCTTGACGGCAACCACAGTAGGTTTCCCGTAAGCGCACCCGAAGCATTACCCCTGGTCAAATGGTCGATGGTGTTATGTATCCATGCAGTCGGGTCATACTGATGCAATATGGACAGTTCGGAGAGAGTTAGGATGTCTGCGCCAAAGCAACTTTCCATTGCATTGTCCCACGACAGAGGCGGTACTTGCTTGACACAGTAAACCCCTTTCTCCTCAGCTAAGGTCGCCAGGGAATACCTTGCATGGCAGAACGTACCCGCAGGTTTGTTTGAAGCCCTCGAGCAGTTCTGTTAAAAATGTTGGAAAAAGCAAGAATTGCAAGAATATCTGACGGGAATGGTCTTACTTGTTCCTCTGAGAAAGGTTCTAACCATTGAGCTCCAGAAACGAGTGACCCAGTACAGGTTCGAGTGACAGGATAGTTGTTTTCATCAAGGCAAATCTCCGCAGGTTTGTCACCCATCAAGTTTGGTTGGACTCTTTGTCCAACTCCACCAGCCCAGAAGTACGACGCAGTCCTTTCCAGGGGACACCGATCCACTGCAAAGAATTGAACCCCAACCAAAATGCCGTTCCTAGTAAGATTTTCGAAGTATTTGATGGCTTTTAGCGTACTCTCTTGCAAAGTTAAATTCTGATTAATGGAACTGCCATTCAGGAGTGCGTTTAGTGACTCGATCTGCTTCTCGTAGTTAATCATAACTTTCAGGTCTCTTCCCTTGAAAGCTTCACTTAACATGTAGACAGTGACAAGCAATTCAGAACCGTTCTGTTTGTACGAAATATCCCCATCCCGAAAGGGATAACGGTCCAAAGAAAGGACAAGTGATAGTTCGAAGGTTAAAGGGTCACTATTAATCGCCCTTACGAGCTACAAATTTAAAATGCCTAAAATTAACTCGCCTAAAACTATCGTTAGTAATAAAATACCTCTCTTATCGGGTCGTAATATTCTAGAGATGAATTAGAAAACGTCGCGTTACGAATCCTAATGAGCAAGCCCAGTTTGCCCCTCGATGGAGTAGCTACTTCAATCTCTTCGGAACGGTTACTGTAAAAGGACCCCAAGTACCTTACTTCGCATGCGTATTTGGTGTAAGCATAGTATGGCACAGTTATAGCCTAAAAAGTGCAGAGAAACTTGGTAAAAAAGATACACGTTTGCTCACAGGCTCCCGTATAGCTCAGCTGGTTATACCCAAACTACTGCAAGGAGGCTGCATTTTAATTTGCATTTCTCAAATCAGTGAAGACAGAAAGTAAAAAAGAGAAATTAAACAAATAAAACTGTTACGTCTTACTTATGAACATTGCATATTTTATTGCCAAGAGGTTTTGTACCTCTTGCGTTTTTCACGTAAAAAATTACTTCTGATTGAAGCTATACGAGAACCGTATTTATCAGACGCTTTTACCTTGCTGTGGTCGTATCGTGTGCTTTCTTCAAAAGGATAGTAAGCGCCGTCTAGAATCCAGACAATGTTGAAAGGCCTGTCTTTCCGGTCGTCGTATGCGTCTTTAAATTTTGGTACGCAGCGAAGCACTTCAGTCCCTGGATCCGGTCCGGCTATTTTTTGAATCTCAATGTCGATTACTTGTTTCAAAGGAAGCCCTTGTGACATAAGAGGAATTTATTAGTATTGCGACGAAACTGCTTCAACATTTTACTTAGTTTCCGGCGTGTTTCATTGAACTGATATTGCGCTGTGATACACATGAAAGGGAGTGCAATCTTGCATTCGTAACCCTGAGTTTCGTAGAAGTATACATAATTTTCAGAAAGCCAAGCACGAAAACCAGTGGCGAAGCAGTGCTCCCCCTTGGCTATGTGACGAAGAACTGCATCCATATTTGTTAAATACAATTCTTGAGACATGTCAACATCTACCAAATGATGTGTGTAATTAGTGAACATTTTGAGCATTTTGATAAATGTGAGATGATTACAAGAGGAATACAAAAATTCTTCGAATAAATGCCCTCTGCCAGCCTCCAAATAGTAAGAGGACCACATCGCCACATCGGGTTTCTCCATAACCAGACTCTTGTCCAATAAATATTTAAGTGTAAACTAGGTACGGAATGAAACTTCGGTCGTACCCCAAACCCTCTCCAAGACGGCAGCATTCCACCTACCGCAATACAGCTCAACGAAGCATCAAGCCAGTTCTTTGGTCTTGATGATATATAGACGCAATACCTCACGCCAGTTTTGCAATGTCACTGATCTTCTGGCCTGTCGAAAAGTGGTATCTCGTCAAGTTTCCTAGGCAATTGACGTGGTATTCTTGGTCGATCGAATGGGTTAACAAGAGAACGGGACGAAAGCTTCCAAGTTGCTTTGAATCCATCCTAAATCGAAGTGGCCCTTATAATCAATATGCTATAAAGTTTCCGACCCTTCTGTCAATGGTTTCATTTTACATTTGTTTTTACCTTTCTGGATATTCATACAAAGTCATGGTAGAAACAAATAGAAATCAAGACAACAATGGTGGGATAGTGAGTTAAACCCAGTTGGGTCAAGTAAAGGCATATCCGTCTCAGAACGTCTTTTCTTCAGCCTTTTCCCCCTTCTTAGCGAAGAGGGAATAGAGATCAAGAAAGCGAACCACGCGAATTCGCGAACTGTACTGAATCTACCAAATTGGTTCTATAAATTGAAAAATATATCCGGCTTGGCTATTAAATGATTACCAGTGAAAGCTACAACTGTAAGTATAAATAGTGGCACACTGTGACTTCCAAAGAACACAACTTCCAACACTGAACACAGCAGGTGGGTCCTTCCAATTGTGATTATTTCCGTTGTAATGTTCTTTGCTTTGGTTTCAAGTTTTAGTAAAGTGCTAATATTGCCGTACAGGAAACCATGGAACAACCTCGACAAGATCATCCAGCAACCCAGCAGGACGTTGAAGACCAGACGGAAGATCACAAACCGGAGACGAGCGAAGAGCGCCAACCCGAGGCGGGGGAGGGGCAGCATCAAGTGGCGAACCGCGGACCACGAAAACGACTGCGAAATGTCCGTTCTCCGCAGGATGCAATAACCCATACGAAACTGTAAGTAACTTCACGAAATTCTGATATTTCTTTCGTTAACGAGACATCTTGTTTTAACTCACAGTATAAGGGAAATATTTTCCGTAATGGGAATGATTCTTACCAGTCATATTTGCTACAATCCCATTTCTTTCCAGGCCATGCAAAACCGACAAAAACTGTAAGTAACTTGACGAGATTCTTAAGTTTCTTCCGTTAATAAGATATCTTGGTTTAAATCACAGTGCAAGGGAGTCTTTTTCCATAGTAAAAATGATCTCGAGCAAGCGCTTCAGCTGGCATGGGCGTACCCTTTCTTACCAGGCCGCAACGAACCGAATGAAACTGTAAGTAACTTCACGAAATTCTAGTATTTCTTTCGTTAACCAAATATCTTGTAACCAAAAACTCACAGTGCAAGTGAAGCTCTTTCCATATTAAAGAAGGTTTGGAGGCATCAGGATGGCTACCATGAGCGTGGAAGAAGTTTCTCTTGGGGTCACAGGAGGTCATTTTCAGTGCTTAAAACTGCGAAAAAATTGCTTTATCGGTTACATTTGGCAAATAATGAGGCACATTGCAAATTGAAAGCTCGGTGTTAATCAAACTGTTCCAAACACAATCCCTTTCCTATTACAAGAGCGCCTGTTAGTTAAGTTCGAAATACAGATCGTAGATCAAGTTTGGTTTGCTAGTTTTGATGCTCGTTACATTCCCTTTCGTTCGGTTTGTTGTTATTGTTTCGAATCACGCGCTTGAGTTGAATAACAGCTGGAACAATGCGCTAAGAAAGTTCGATACTAGCGCCATCTCTTTTCCGGCCGCGAAACTAAATTTTGTTATGGTCTGTATTTTGGAAACAAGTGTAACAGTTGAAGTATCTTTTGAAAATACAATATAACGTTTTTCACAGAATCAATTCACTCAAATTGACACATTTTAACCCTAAACATGTTAAATAACCTTTATTTTTTTTCTTAAACTGCACGCAACTTTTTAAAATGCAATTTCTTACATCCGCTTCTTCCTGCGCATCGAATTCTGGCATTTGTCGATTTCAAAAGTTCATGAAGATTCTGAACTAAGGTGTCAGTAAAGTAGAAGATTTTTTTCTAATACATTTGGCATAAGCTTTGCGCAATTCAGACTTCAAACAAATCTTCTATAATTTATTTAAGAAATTAATCAATTACATTTTATGTTTGTTTTGCATTTAGAAGATTTGTTTATTAGCAAATTTGCATTAAACAATGCAAAAACATCTTCTGATGCGTTATCCTACATTACTGTCACCATTGTTTGGAATCTTTAAGGAGACAGTAATATTGAGCCCAGGACAAGTTCTCAAAACTATTATGTGCTTTGGGCGGTCCATGTTCCCACACACGAACCTGTTACGTTGCTCTTCAACCGCATTGTAAACCCCCTACAGGTGTTAATCAATGAAAATAGACACTCGCAAAGGAAACCGAGCCGAACTTTCCCCCAATTTGCATAAAAGGATGAGTCGACACACGACAGGTATATACCATATCGTAGGCGTAAACACTCAAACACAGGAAATAGCATGCAGATTGAAGTGGATGGGGGTGATGTCATCCTCCTCCATCTTGCCTGAGCAAAAGAACCATTTATATATCCTCCCCGTTCAGATAGCATAGAACGAGGGATTGAACATGTTCGAAAGAGCCTAGCGCAGTTCTTACTACGCACTCCCATATACTCTCAACGCACACTGCACACAACAAGCCTTGTTGAAGTTGCCTTAGTCAAACTCCAGGGACCCCGGAACAAAGGAAGTGCACAACTTTTAGTGGCAGAATCTTCACGTCATTTTTCAAACCACAATTTGATTCGGATTAAAATTGAAAATCTCCCGGTTCTTCTTCAAAAACCATCCAAACACTTCTAAGTGTGTTGTTCAATAACCTAACTTCAAGGTAAATGTGATTTCTTTTATTTTAAGTATTCTTTCGTATTTTTTAAGTATTTTTCGCTTTGTATATACTATCTTGTGCTTTTGGAATCTTCTTAAAGCGTTTTCATAACTTTTAGTATAGATAGAATCATAAGTTTGTAATTAAATGCGATTTTCGGCGGGTACGGTTGAGATTCTTTGGAATCGTTAATGATTTTTAAGAATTATTATGAATTACTAGGAATTACTAGGAATTATTAGGAATGTTAGGAAATGTGAATTGTTAGGAATTATGATGAATTATTAAGGAGTTTTTTTGACAAAGAATAGAAAGTGAAAAATATTACGATAGGATCTTTGGAATTGCTCGTTTCGAATTAAGAAAGTGTTCAGTGGATTATACTTAATTAGGTTCCCATGGTTATCTTTGCGTGTAAGGATTATACCTAGCGTGCACCAATTTGTGAAGAATTTAGGAGGAAATATAAGGAAAAAGGAAAAGATAATATTTTTCTTGGAGTGTAGACGTAGTAAGGTTTTCCCGCGCAGGCGTACAACGGATTCTATTGATTTTACGTCGCTGGCTTCCTGGCATGATTCGCTTTTATTTCTTTTATTTCCGGCAGCTAAAAATACACCAGCGACGTCCCAATGCAAAAATTCGTATCCGTTTTTAGTTCAAGGACTCTTTGGCGAAAGCAGACAAATAAGGAATCTCCTCTTTAGCTGAGCTTTCACTATAGGATCATCCGCTATAAACAGCTGCTGCACCCATCAATGATGCGCGTGGGGGGACAAGTTTATCGTAGGCGCCATATTTGTTTTGTTTCTTTTGTTTGTAAACATTCTTTGCGTTATCTTTATCGTTTTCCAAATAAAAACCCACAGGTATTTAATCCTAGCTGATTATATTGTGCAGTAATTAATATAGTCATTCACTGAAGTACTTATATGAAAAGAGATTGGAACGATAGTATAGTAACCGTTGTGTGCATTGTTTATTGTTATCGCTGGATTGGAAATGGCAATCTGTATGAAGTTTTTTTGCAAAGATTGAATGGACGGGGATGAATTCTTAAAAACATTATTAAATATATAGTTGCAATTAAATTCGTATGGAGTATGATTGAGGCCAAGGGATGTTATGGGGGAGGCTTTCTATTTGCGTGAATTCTTTCAACTGGAACTGTATCTCCTCTTTGAGTGTGTAAGGTAATACCCTAAAATAATGGAAAGTGATAGGAGTTTGTTTTGCGACCCATTTCGGGTTTTCGAGAAAGAGAGAGAGACATAAACGAAAGGTAACGTAAGTCGTAAAATTCAAGGATCAGTTTGATAAAATGGTCCTAAAACAGATAAAATTTCGTAAAGTTTAGCTTTGGTCATTGCTAACGTAAGCGAAGAGTTTAATACTGCCTTTACTTCAAACGACGAACCTTTTCGATAGTCAAACTTTCGACAATGAAATTTTCCGTCGTTCGCAAGACTTTTAAGATTTAAAAATAACTGCTTTTCCCTGGCTGGGAAACTTTCGGTGTTGATTTGACAGTTCAAAGGCACCATCGGGTTCTTTACCCCTCGAAAACAATGAAATTTGCTTCTACTATACAACCATGCAATACCCGTTGCGCTGGCACGAGTTTACGATGTCAACATAGTAAGGTTAACTACTGGCGTTTTCCATTGGGAACCCTGGTGCAGCACTTTTCATACGACACTTGGCTTAGGGGAACTGCGACTTTCCATAGATTTATGACACAGCAACAGTGAAATACACCTTGGACAACTTTTTTTGTAGCCAACAATGAATTACAGTCCTTTAAATGATGTAGCAACCAAGAAACGCTTCACGTGGTTATAATGGCTATCGATGCGAGCCAACAGTGCATATCCAGAGGTTTTAAGCTGAGCAACAATGAAATTAACCATACACAACTCCGTTAGTCAGCATGGAAGAATGCAACAAGGAATCTTGCGATAAAATCATTGACGTATACTGGTGGTTAGTCAACAATGAAGGGTCTAAAACTCTTCATTTTCTTTGTGTGTGTTTAGATGTCGACATCAGAAGGAAGCCAAGATGGCAGTGTGCTGAACCAGGATCAGCCACTCGAATCGCTGAACCATGCCTTACCGGAAGCCTCAGGCGCCAGTACCACCGAAACCCCTCCAGTTTCGAGTCCCGCTTCTCCCGCGCGTCCCGGTTCCGGCAAGCCTAGCTCGCCTCTTTTAGAAATCTTCCGGGCGTACACCAAGTTCGGCGACATCAAATCGGACGGCAAAGCGATTTCCTTGTCGCAAAGCGACAAATGGATGAAACAAGCTAAAGTCATCGATGGCAAGAAGATTACCACCACCGATACTGGCATCTATTTCAAGAAACTCAAGTAAAAAATCGTTCCAAAAATAAATAATAATAAATGTAAAATAAACCTAAAATTGAGAAAATGTATAACAAATTTAACGAAATTTAATTAAAACATTAATGTCTTTCAGACTCCAGAAATTAGGGTTCGCAGACTACCAAAAGTTCTTAGAAGAGTTGGCCAAGAACAAAAAAGTAGATATCGAAGAAATAAAGACCAAGTTGGTAGAATGTGGTCTTCCAGCGGTAGCAGGGACGACGGTAAAAATATTCCTCACATGAGCTAATTTATAACTAATTTAAATTGAATTAAATTTGAGTAAATCTTCCGAAGACGTTAAATTAAATTAATTTGATTAATTAAGGCTGCCGCTAAATCATCGACTGTGGATCGACTAACCGACTCGGCAAAATATACTGGATCTCATAGGCAGAGGTTTGATAGCGGTGGGCGTGGGCGTGGTACAGAAGGTCGAAAAGACGCCCCGGGCGCTGGCTACGTCACGGGATATACCAACAAGAACACGTACGATAACACTCATTAAAGAGTTAACAAATTTATATACAGTCTCGGTACGGTTTTTGGAACGCACACACACGCTTCTCATCTTTTTGGTTTTATACTTGAAAAAAACAAAACCAACAGACGTCGTGAACAGAATTCTTAAAACTTGGAAATCTTGGAAAAAACTTGAAATAATTTCTTAATTTAAAAATCTGTAGAAAGTTGAGCTGTAGAGTGCTTCATGGTTTGTTTAGGCGTACCTGATCAGGTTTTTGCAGAAACAAGTGTGTTTTCAATTCGATTTTTAAAGACAAATGGTTTTTGCTATGCTATGTCTCTGTTCAAGAATGCGTGTATATTTGAATCTATTACATGTTCTCTCAATTAGGAAGATCTGTCTTAAGTCTTGCGGAATGTATAACAATCCTTGGCTTCCTAATAACCCATTCACACCCAAGGAATCGTAAAAAGTAAAATCCTGGCGCGGCTCCAAGTTTTTCTCGTAACCACTAGATGGCGTAAACGGCTAAACGCTTCTTATTTTTGCCATTAGATGGCAGTTGCCGTAACAAAGCTTCATACGACGCCATTTTGATGGTGGTACAGGCCAATTGGTCAAAATCCACTTAGCAACAAGTCAACTCGCTGTAAATTTCAGTAAAACAATAAAGAGAAATGGGAAAAACCCAAACCCAAACCTGTACTCCCTAATCTCAGACGTGTCCAAACATACATCTGCGGCATCCAACAATGATATTACCCATCACCCTTATAGAAAGGTCACTGCTGATAATAATAGTACGTGTATATTAGAATACAGTACATGTTACCATAATTATCAAACTGTGTTGTAGTCTTTTATTTAGAAGAATTGGGACAATCCTGTGTTGCGCTATATACTTACAGTGTTCACCCTTAGGTGGCACTGCAGGCTAAATGCTTCTTTCAGGTGCTATGAGATGGCGATTAAGGCAAATTTTTACCGGTCTTCAATCTATATTATACCCCTAAGCCTCACGCTAGTTAGAACCGATATATCGCGAGCTGCACTAATAAATATCTAATTAGAAATACTCGTAAGTAGTAAATATAAAAAATATATAATACCTAATTAAAAAATATTGTATACTATTAAACTACAATGAAGTTAAAGGTTTGCCTGTCAGATTTAGTAATCCTGCATACATAATTCGGTAGAATTCAACCGAAAAAACACTTTACACTGAGGACGTAACATCACAGAAAATCTTTAAAGAAGATCCCAGATTAGAACCAGAGAAAGTAGTCGCCCTCTCAAGGCCTATTGCCTAACTGAAAAACAAACATTGGCTATGAACCGTATGCGACCGCAGTATATATTACACTCCCTATGCCGTTTTCTTCGGGAGGCTGCCTAGTTAATACACTTAGCAACAGTCGACACGTGTTAGTAAATTTCCCAACAACAAGCCACCTACCCATAGGCGCCTTTCAATGCATACGCAAAACCTCTTTTTTACACCCAACACTGAGCCCTGCTTACGATTCCCGAAGTGTATACAAAAGAAACCGGCTTATCACCTGGCAGATCAACGGAAGATTTCTTACGTAAGTTACCAAAACCGGTATTGCCTTTTTATGTTTACTGTTTCGAAGTTCTGAAAACTTTTAACGCCATACGAAATAATATAAAAACTATCCTAGACTCACAACGAAGACAAGGAAGCTTTAGCCGTGTCAACCAAGTTTCTAATCGAACAACCGGTTGCAGCCTCCCAATGTTTTCCCACCTCGACCAGCCTTACAATTCCTCCTCACACTTATAAAAAGGACTCGTGACTGACCACAAAAGCCACAGTCTCGTAAGCAACACGTGACGAACATGTTGACCAAACGAATACTGTGGGTCCCTTTGATCCTAACCCTCGCAGCCTCAGTGTTTAGTTCCGCCGACATCATAACCGAAGCCAAGTAAGAACCTTTTAAAAACTTCGCAATCAACACTCGCATTACACTACTTGTATTAACAATAGGGGTTTTCTACTGACGGGACCCAAGCAGATCCTAGCCGGTACCGAAGAAACGTTCTGTTTACATCTGCAAGGCGTTCAAAGTGCCGGTCGGGTAACTTTCCAAGTCGCTCATAGAAAATTCAAAGTATTCTTTGGTGCTCGGGGCCCACGTCGCATAGATCCAAGTAAAGACTATTTTGTCGTATTGCCTTTACGGTATTACGTGGTTTGCAAATCCTAACACATTCAATCCTCAACAGAAGTCGACGATTACAACAGCTGTATTCCTCTGGTGCTGTACGTACCGGACAAAGCTGAAAGCGGTACCCATGAGTTAGTGTTGGAGGTCACATGGGATGACCGCAGCACCGATTTGAAGATACAGTCCAGGGTGCCAATCGTGGTGAGCGACACCCCAAGCCCACTTCAACTGATCCAGACAGACAAAGCATGGTACAAGCCGGGTCAATTGGTGCGCGTCCGTACCTTAGCACTGAGTCACCTGCTGCAGACAGTGGTCACTCCGGTAAACTTACAACATCGGTCATAATAGATAATTATATGCAGTCACTTTGATGCCTTCCATTAACTTCGGGGTTATTCTTAGGCCGACCGAGTTTGGATCTTGGATCCTAATGATACAATCGTGGCGGACTGGAATAATTTCACTTCCAACTTGGGTTTAGCCCAACACGAGTTGCAACTGTCTTCGCAAGCCGTACAAGTAAGTAACTTCTAGCTTCTTAACTTACTTTAGGTTATTTTCAGAGTGCTGACAGGTTTTGTTGTTAGGGAGCTTGGAAGATCCGCACGGACTATAAGGGTCAGATCGAACAGAAAGGGTTTGAGGTGAAAGACTTCGTACTGCCCAATTTCGAGGTTAAGATGTCAGGTCCTTATAGTGTCCTGAACCACGCGAAAACCTTCGACTTCAGCGTCTGCGCAGAGTCAGTAGCTTTCAAAACATCAAAAAATTGTTAATTAACTAACATTGGGGATTCAGGTCCACATCCGGACAACCGGTTCTGGGGCACGTCGATGTGGTGGCAAAGGTATTGCCAAGGTTGGCATGGTTCGGAGAGATTGGTCCGGATCCCACCGTAGAGCCAGTGACGTTGTCTGGCACCCTAGACAAGGCCACTGGTTGCCATCAGATGGTTTTCCCGCTGTCCCGTTTGGGACTCGGTGGCGACCTCTGGAATACCATCGAGGTAAACGCTTCGTCATCCATAAGAGTCCGTTGTTTTACTCAAATCTAACATTTCGTTGGCGATGGGTTGAACGAGTAGATTAAGGGTCACGTGACTGAAGAGGGAACCAAAGAGAAACTGAACGCGTCGTTAATTGTTCGAGTAGCACCCGAAACGGGATCGAACGTTATCCTCGAGACTTTCAGCAGAGGTACCTCGGCCTTCCAAGTGGGTCTACCCTACCTGGCCCAAGTACGTATTTCGCTCCCAGTTACTTTAAGTTGACGTAAACATTTACATGTTACGTGTAAAGGGCTCACTGTCTGAAGTCGCTGAAGGAGCTGGCGGTAAACCCATTGCCAATGCTCAGGTAAGCGTCTGTGTCAAAGAAGGTTACCAGAACTTGACCAGCACATCGGGCGATCCAGTTCAAGACTCGGACGTGCAGCAATGCGTCAAGGTTACCACCAACCAAGAGGGCCACTTTGCGTACTCCGTTCTGCCACGGAACTCTGAAGTCGTTCGGTTATCTTTCGAGGTACGTGGATTCGATCTTTCCCTCAAGTGTTACAGACCATGATCCTTCAAAAATACCCTTAAAATACATTTGAAAACGTGCTGTAGGCCAAGTACGAAGACGCGAGCAAAAATATATCGGCGACCTCGTTTACATACGCGAAGCCATCGTATTCGCCTTCGGGCAGTTTCGCCCGTATTTCCTCCGTGGGTTCCAAACCTGTGGCTTGCGACAGCAAGTTGACCACGAAAGTCCACCTCAACAACGTCAAGGTGGGACAAAAGTTGAACTTACGCTACTTTGTCACGGGTCGCGGGGATATTCTGGTCAAGGGAGCTAAAGAGGTTCAAGTGGCGGCCATCGACGTAGATTTGGTCGGAGCCTTGGACGGATCAAAGTAAAGTCTGGTTGGGGTTAGGATTCAGCCTGCCCAATGTGTCTATTTGTCTATTCTTAATATCTGTCAATACTTAGGTCTCCCGTTCAAGTGAACGCGGTAGAGTTCGAGTTCCAAGCGACGCCTACCTTCCATCCCAAGGCGGCTGTAATGGTCTTCTACGTCCGGGAAGACGGTGAGGTAGTCACAGCGCACACCGACTTTACGGTTGAGGAATGTTTCCCGAATGCAGTAACCCTAAAATGGGACGCCGAGTCATATAACCCTGGTGCGACCGCTGGCCTGAAACTCCATAGCACCCCCGGTTCTCTATGTGGATTGACAGTGGTGGACCAAAGAGTATCGCTGATCCAACCTGACAGCCAGATAACAGCCAAAACCGTCCTGGATCTAGCTACTACCTTTACCATCGAATCGTACGCGTCCCCTGTTCAAGCCATCTCGGATTACGAGTACTGTGAAGCAGGTATGTAAGATTTCCACTACTTCCAATCTTTTTTATGTAAAAATACGAATACGCTGTACGATAACTGGGTACATTAATGACACTATAGCGGAATCTACTCCAACTGAAACTACTGGTACCACAACGACGGAATCTGACGTTCAAGGTTCCTGGAGTTCCGCTTCCCATTACCAGGACGCTATTGAAGTTTTCGATGTAAGTCCACAAGTAGTTACTTTGGGATCATCTACCGTAAAATTCGTGTTGATACTTAGAGCGCCGGTCTGCTAGTGATATCCAATTGGAAAATGCAAACGCGACCTTGTTATAAGTTCTATACGGAACACCGCCCAGTAATCTTGCACGGGGTTCCAGCGCCACTGCCCGTACCAGACACCACTACTTCAACTCCGGCTGAAGTAGACAGCAAATTACCCGAAACAGAAGTGGTCGCTCCAGCCCCTTTCGTAGACGAACGGGTCAACTTTCCCGAAACCTGGCTCTGGGAGATGTACACTACCGAGTAAGTACCCTTGTCTTCATCAACTGACATTTCAGAATCCCTTCCGCTGTACCATTTACACAAATTTTGACTAATTCCTTGCTACAGTTCCAAAGGTGACACCAAGGTCGAACAGAAGCTACCAAACAAGAAAACTTCCTGGGTAGGAAGAGCCTTTTGTTTATCCAGTACCGCCGGATTCGGAATGTCCGCCGATGCCAAAATAACTACTGCATGAAACACCGGCTCATTACCAAGTGCTTAACATTGGAACGAGTACGCATCCAGACTATTTCCATAATGCCTCTAGATCTGCAATAAATATGACTTCCCATCACTTTGTTTATACTGAAAATAAAAAGAATGATTCGTGAACAAATGTACCTGACTTAGACCTTTTTTGCTCAAAGCCCAGGGCTCACGGTTCACGGGATTTTCCAGCAGACGGGGATTTACTAGCCCACGGAGCTCAAGACGTGATTTCCCAAGCGAAGTCGACGACGAGGGTTTACCCAGAGTATTGCATATGTAAACACCTGCTGATCATGCACAGTAGCATCTTATTCAACAATCTATCATTTACATGATCAACATGATTATTCGAGGTCAACTTTGGGTTCAAATGACACCTTTCTACCTCAAGTGGGCTACAGTCGTGGTTTAAAAAGTGTTTCAAGCTAGGAAGAGTTTGTTATTTCGGATACATTATTTCTGATTTCTTGTCCTGGGATGGCAGCAACCCTCGCGGCCCGCCAATCCCAACCCACTTCGGACACCAAAATGTCACGGAGACCTTACCCTGCCTTGACAGTATGCCTTCATTCTTATAATAGGTGCCAGTATAACTGGTAATATTTTGCTCAATAACATAAGGCAGGGCAAAACCCTGTGCCTTTTTTAATTTATTTGAAAGTTCAACCTAAGATTGCGTACGAAGTTCCGAAACCGGTATTGCCGTTTTTACGTTTTATAACCTTGAAGCTTTGGCAGCTTCAAACCAAGTTTCGCGGAAAAAGGAATACCGGTTGTATCCTCCCGATGCTTTCCTGTATCGACCATCCTCACAATTCCTCCTCACACTTATAAAAAGGCCTTACTACAGAACAGGGAAGCTAGTCTCGTAAGCAACACATGACGAATATGTTGACAAAACGAGCAGTGTGGGTCGCCCTGATCCTGACCGTTGCAGTCGCAGTGGTCAATTCTTCCGACACCGAAGCCAAGTAAGAACCCTTTTTCAATTCGTTGGTAATCAAACTCTCGCATTACACTTTCATATTGAAAAATAGGGTCTTCCTACTGACGGGACCCAAGCATTTACTACGGGGTACCGAGGAAACGTTCTGTTTACATCTGCAAGGGGTTCAAAGTGCCGGTCGTGTCCTTTTCCAAGTCACTAACAATCAATTCAATGTAACTTTTGGGGCTCAGGGTTCACTTCGCATCGACCCAAGTAAATACCATATTTGAGAATTGCCTTTTTTGCGTTAGGTGGGTTTGGAGATCGTAACTAATTCGATTCTCAACAGAAATCGATGACTACGACAGCTGTATCCCTTTGGTGCTGAATGTACCGGATAGAATTCAAAGCGGTATATATAAGTTAGTCTTGCAAGTCACATGGGATGACGCCAATACCGATTTGAAGATCGATACCGAGTCGCCAATCGTAGTAAGCAATGACAAAACCTTAGTACAGCTGATCCAGACCGATAAACCATGGTACAAACCCGGGCAATTGGTTCGCATCCGTACTTTAGCCTTAACTCACCTTATGCAGCCAGTGGTCACCCCAGTAAGCTTACAGTTACCGTTTTGTATCATATTTTCGCAGTCACTTTAGATGCCTTCAGTTAACTATGTGTTCCTTGTCAGGCCGACCGAGTTTGGGTCTCGAATCCTAACGGCAATACCGTGGTTGAATGGGATAATTTCACTTCCACCTTGGGTTTAGCCCAACACGATTTGCAACTGTCCTCGCAAGCTGCTCAAGTAACTTCTACCTCCTTAACTTACTAACATTCCTATATGCTATTTTTCAGGGTGGTAACAGTTTTTTTTTGTTAGGGGGTTTGGAAGATCTACACGGATTATAAGGGCCAGGTCGAACAGAATGCGTTTGAGGTGAAATACTTCGAATTGCCCAGTCTCATGGTGACGATCGAAGGTGCAGGAAGCGATTTACACCACGACCAAACCTTCAACTTTAGCGTCTGTGCAAAGTCTGTAGCTTTCAAACACATAAAGTCATACAAAAACAAACTTTTAATTACATGCATTGGGAATTCAGATCCCCAGCCGGACAACCGGTTCTGGGTCACGTCGATGTGGTGGCAAAGGTATCGTCAAGTTTTAATCCGCGTGATATGCATCAGAAACACACCGTAGAGTACGTGACGTTCTCGGGCACCCTAGACACGGCCACTGGCTGTCATCAGATAGAATTCGTTCTGTCCCAATTGAGACTCAGACATGCAGTCTGGTATGATATCAACGTAAAAGCCTCACATACATAATAGTCTGCTCTTACTTAAATACAATACATTTGCGACGGTTGAACGAGTAGATTGAGGGTCAAGTGACCGAACAGGGAACCGAAGAGAAACAGAATGCGACGTCCCATTATTCAGTAACACGCAAACGGGATCCGTACGTTCGCCTCGATCTTCACGGAGAAAGTAGCTCGACATTCCAAGTGGGTCTACCTTACCTTGGCCAAGTACGTAAATCCCAACATGATTGCTTCAAGTTGACAGAAACATTACATCTTTGTTTACGTGTAAGGGCTCACTGTCTATTTTCGAAAGACCCATTGCCCATGCTCAGGTAAGCGTTTGCTTCAAAGAGGGTTACCAGAACTTGACTAGCACATCGGGTGATCCAGTTCAAGACTCGAGCGTGCAGCAATGTGTCAACTTTACCACCGACGAACGAGGCAAATTCGCGTATTTCGTAATTCCGCGTAACTCTGAAGCCGTCAGGTTATCTTTCGAAGTATGTTATCGGTCTTCTACCCTTGAGAACTTGTTAACGATCCTTACAAAACATTTAATCCATGCTTTAGGCCAACTACGAAGACGGGAGCAAAAATCTATCTCAGACCTCGTTAAGACACGCGAAACCATGGTATTCTCCTTCCGGCAGTTTCGCTAGACTTTCCTTCGGTCCAGGACATGTTGCTTGCAACGCCAAGTTGGCCATAAAAGTCTTTCTCAGTAACGTAAAGCTGGGTCAAAAACTGAATTTAAGCTACTTTGTCACGGGTCGCGGGGATATTCTGGTCAAGGGAACCAAGAAGGTCCAAGTGACCGCTTTCGATATGGATTTGACTGGAGCCTTGGACGGAACAAAGTAATCTCTGGTTGGGGTTGCGATTCAACCACTTAAACATGCTATGTGTATTTCTTTTTTCAACACTTAGGTCCCCCGTCCAAGTGAACGTGGTAGAGCTCGAGATCCAAGTTACACCTACCTTTTATCCATGGGCGAAGTTAATGGTCTTCTACGTCCGTGAAGACGGCGAGGTAGTCACAGCGCAAGCCGACCTTACGGTCCACGAATGTTTCCCGAACGCCGTAACCTTACAATGGGACGCCGATTCGAAGAACCCTGGCACGACCGCTGGTCTTAACATCCACAGCACCCCCGGTTCCCTGTGCGGCTTGAGTGTGGTGGACCGAAGAGTAACGCCGATTCAACCTTACAGCCAGCTAACGTCTAAAAATGTCTTGAGACTCGCGTATAACTTTCACATCCATTCTTACGTGTTCCCAACTCAATTCGTCGGGGATTACGAGTACTGCAAAGCAGGTATGTAAAAAAATTAATTACATCTAATCTTTTTTATATAAATAAATCATACAAATGCGTTCGTTACAATAACTTAAACCTCGTTGGGTATGTAATTACCCCTACAGAGGAATTCACTACAAATCAAACTACTGGTAACACAGCGACAAAATCTGCGATTAAAGGTAAATGGCATTCCGCCTCCTATTACCAAGACGCTATAAAAGCTTTCGATGTAAGTCCACATAGGTTAACCAAGTAGTTTTTTTGGATCGTCTATCGTAAATTTGTGTTGACGATTAGGATGCGGGCCTATTAGTGCTATCAAATTCGAATATGCAAACGCGACCCTGTTATAAGTATTATCAGTACGATCGGGAACAGCGGTCAGCAATTTTGAACGAGGTTCCAGCCCCACTGCCTGTACCAGACCCCACTACTTCAGCTCCGTCTCAAGTAAACAGTAAAGTACGCCAAACACGAGCGGTTTCCCCAGTCCCTTTAGTAGAAGAACGGGTCAACTTTCCCGAAACCTGGCTCTGGGAGATGTACACTACCGAGTAAGTACCCCTGTCTTCATCAACTGACTCTTTAGAATCCCTTTAACTGAACCATTTTTACGAATTCTGACTAACTCCTTGCTACAGTTCCAAAGGTGACACCAAGGTCGAACAGAAGCTACCAAACAAGAAAACTTCCTGGGTAGGAAGAGCCTTTTGTTTATCCAGTACCGCCGGATTCGGAATGTCCGCCGATGCCGAAATAATCGCTGTATGAAGTCACCCAGCTCATTACCAAGTGTTTAACATTGGAATGGGTCCGCATCCACACTATTTATTTTATTTATAACCCTCTAGACCTGTAATGAATTCCCATCAACTTCTTTTAACTATAAATACAGAAAAATTGTTCGTGAACATAAGTCTTCCTTGTGTACCTGACCTGGGCCTTTTCTTGCTCACGGCTCATGGCTCGTGACTCAGGGCTCACGAGGATTCCCTATAGCTCACGGAACTGCGACGTGATTTCGAAGCGACGTTCGACGACAAGGGTTTACCCGGAGTCTTGCCATATTTGGACCACTGTCTAATCTTTGCACAGTAGCATCTTACTCACCAGATCATTCACGTGCTCTATCATTTGAGGTCAAGCTGGGGTTAAATTACACCTTCTTTCTGTCTCAAAAAGTGCTAGTGGTTTCTTTCAAACAGGTTTTAGGCTACGAAGAGTTTGTTTGGACACATCTTTTTGTCTCTTCAGAACACGCAATGAGGAAAAAAAAGCCCTTGAACTTGACCCACCACCGCATTGCCTAACCCACCGGTTAGTCAACACTGTTTACGTAAACAGAGAAGAACCCGACCAATCCCGCGTTATTTGGTTTCATAGAACATTCAAGGCACATCACATGACATCGTAGCATCCTAATAACCATGAAAAACATCCTTTTATCTTTTCAAACATCGATGAATCATATTCACGGTTCCCAATGAGGAAAATGGATGAAAAGTTGGCTTTTCGGACATGCGTGTCAAATCGAACATGGCCCCTAAAACGTGTTTTCAAGAAAATTCTCGGGAAGCGTAATAAATTTTAAAAAATAAACCGGTACCCAATTTCGAAATGTATGGGGAGAGGAGAAGGAAAAAAAGGTTCAGGCCATACACATAAGGAAGATTTGTGTTATGGCTTCTGCACTCGGCATAAGATAACCGGTCGCTCTCCCTTTCCGCCCTCCTGCCTCGTCAGTGCCTTCTCAGGCTTATAAAAGTCTAGCCTTGGAACTTCTTTACAGCCGCAGCAGTTCAGACAGCCTCTGCTAGCGAACATGTTAACAACACGATTCGCTTGGGTCGTGGGATGCGTCCCTCTGTTCTTTACCCTGGGTGTAGTTTTTGGTGAAACCGAATCCAAGTAAAGCTGCCAATGTTTCAATTTACTCTTACATTTTTTAAATTACTTTTTGGCTGTCGTAAATAGGGGTTACCTACTGACTGGACCCAAGCAACTTCTACCGGGTAGCACAGAAATCTTTTGTTTATATTTACAAGGCGTTGAAAGTGCCGGTCGAGTCACTTTCTACGTGCGACATACGGACGGAACTCGGTTTGGTTACGACCGACGAATAGACCCAAGTAATTTAACCTTTTCCCCCTTCTGCTTGAAGTAAATTAACCCTTGTCAATGTTCTACCGACCGCAAACAACAACAGAAACCCGTGACTACGACGGCTGTGTTGCGATCTACTTGTGGGTACCTTCTATCTTACCTCGCGGTGCGTACGAGTCGGAGTTGCAAGTGACGTGGGATGACCCAAAGACGGATCTGGTGATTAGAGAGAGAAAGGAAATCTACGTGAGTCACGGACGTGACTTACTGCAGCTGATCCAGACCGACAAACCCTGGTACACCCCGGGGCAACTCGTTCGGTTCCGTGCCTTGACGCTGAACTACCTGCTCAAGGCCGAGCGTATTCCGGTAAGTGTATTGCCGTTCCATTGCTTTTCCCAGCGTAAACATAAATATTTTTTGGTACGGTAAGCTTAAACGCATTTGGTGCACCGATCCAGACGATACTATTGTGGCAGAATGGACCAATTTCACGGTCGAACCATACTGGACCAATGTTCCCAAATTGGGGCTGGTGGAACGCGAGATCCAACTGTCATCAGATGCGGTCCAGGTAAGCAATGCTTCTTTACTACTCCATTTCCGGCATGTTTTGGAACTTGCGGGTTTGAATGGCTTGTTAGGGAGTTTGGAGGATCCAAGTGGAGAACGACTACCTGAAGGAAAGTAAAGAGTTCGAAGTGAAAGAGTTCGTGCTGCCCCGTTTTGAGGTGACAATAGTAGCTCCGCACAGTGTTTTGAACCATGCTGAGACCTTCAACTTCAGCGTCTGCGCCCAGTGAGTGCTTTCAAGGTTAACTTCCATGTCACGGAACAGTTTTTTAGTTGAGTTTCATTCTCGTTTATACCAGATCGACTACTGATGAACCGATACTAGGCCAGGTTGACGTGGTGGCCAAGGTGTTGCCAAGGTTAGCTTGGTTCGGACCAATACTTTCCGATCCTGTCGTAGAGCCAGTGAACATCTCCGGAACGCTGGACAAAGACACTGGTTGTCATCAGATGGTTTTCCCGTTGTCCACTTTGGGCCTCGGCGGTGGCTTATGGAATACCATTGAGGTATGTACCTTGCTCTTAATTATCCTCTCAAGTAAACTTCGTTGTATTCCGGTGGAATGGGTAGATTGTAGGACATGTCACAGTGAACGGAACAGCCGAAACGCGTAATGCGACGTTGAAAGTTAAGGTAGCACCCGAAGGTGGATCGAATGTGTTCATCGATACTTACAGCAGAAGTCCATCGACCTTTAAGCTGGGTTTACCCTACCTTGGACAGGTAACGTTTGATTTTCTTTCAAACTGAGACTAATATCGATGGTACGTAGGGATGCTTGCACGAGACGGGAAATGTACCGGTAGCCAATGCTAGCGTAAGCGTTTGTGTCAAAGAAGGTTACCAAGATTTGAACAGTACTTCGGGGGATCCCGTCCAAGAATCTGAGGTTCCTCAATGCGTCAACGTCACCACCAACGATGCGGGACGATTTGCTTATTCATTCCTGCCGCAGAACCCCGCAGTCGTGCGTCTATCCATCGTGGTAAGATTCCTCCGTTCCCTCTTTTTACTTGTCCTGATGTTTTGTTAATGTTCCAGGCAAAGTACGTGGACGAGAGCAAGAACATATCTTCGACACAGCTCACTTCAGCGAAGCCATCCTATTCCGCGTCGGGTAGTTTCGCCCTTTTTCCCTCCTTAGGTCCAGAAGAGCCTGTAGCATGCGACAGCGAGTTGACTGTTAAGGTCTACTTCAACAAGGCCGAGCCGAGCCAGACACTCAGGTTACGCTACTTCGTGACGGCCCGTGGTGACATAGTCGCGAATGGAACCAAGTCGCAAGACGACATAAAGACTGTCGATGTCGAGCTTCCCGGAGTTTTGGACGGAACGAAGTACACAACTTTTGAATCTACCGTTGACTTAGCCTGCAATGTGTTAACTTTCTCCGTTCTTCGCTTACCAGATCCCCCATCCAAGTAAACGAGGTCGAGCTAGAGATCGACGTGAAACCATCCTTCTACCCCAAAGCCGCGGTACTGGTCTACTACGTCCGTGAAGATGGCGAGTTAGTCACAGCGCAAACCGAGTTTACCGTCGCAGCATGTTTCCCGAACCCAGTAACCCTGCAATGGAACGCCACCGCAGCAAACCCGGGAACGACCACTGGTCTGAACCTCCACAGCACTCCTGAGTCACTCTGCGGGTTGAGCGTGGTGGATCAGAGCGTAGCCTTGCTTCAACCCGAGGGTCAGTTAACGGAAAAAACCGTCCTGGAACAACTGAAGGCTTTTACTATAGAATCATACGTTCTACCGCGTCAAGCTACCTTTGACTACCAGTACTGCGAAGAAAGTACGCAGTTCTCTTTTATTTCCTTTTTAAAAAACAACCACGCGGTAAAAGTAACTCTAACCTTGTCGTTTCACATGGTTAACTTCAGATAAAAACCGTAAACCAACGTTGACGTTGGAATCTGAAGCTCTTAATACCAAGCCATTCGAACAAGACTACCTCCAAGTATGGATGAACGGTTAACGATCAGCTATGATCCTTCATATTATTCCAGGAAAAGGAAACCAACAAGAGGGTGGTAAGTGGTGGAGACGAACCTGAAGAAGAAAGCAAAGATAATACCAGCTCCGAGCCGCCGGTATCTGACCTCAACGGAGTCTGGAGCTCCTCTTCCTTCTACCAAGACCCTATCGAAGCATTCGACGTAAAAATTTACCAGGGTACCCTACTTGGACGGCACAGTTTCAGATTTCTGTTCTCTTTTTAGGGAGCGGGATTACTGGTGATGTCTAACTGGAAAATGCAGACTCGCCCTTGCCATGATTACTTCACAGAACACAGAGACGTAATCTTGGACGGGATGCCAAAGCCCATCTCGGCACCGGGTCGAGGCCCCGAAGCTGTTTCCAGCCCAAACGAGACGGAAGTCAACACTGAAGAGGCTAAAGTAACCATCGTAGAGGAACATGTCTACTTTCCTGAAACCTTGCTCTGGGACTTGTACACTACCGAGTAAGTTGGGATCATCATCGTTCTTTTCATTTGTTCCTTCCTAACCGATTCGAAATAAATCCGCTACAGTGACAATGGTGACGCACAGGTCGAACAACAGTTGCCGAACAAGACCACTTCCTGGGTAGGACGAGCCTTCTGCCTGTCCTACTCGACAGGGTTCGGGATGTCCGCCGACGCCAAGATCACTGCTGTCCGCAAGAACTAAGTAGAACTAAGTTGCCTATAAGGCAAGGCTGTTCCTACATAACTAGACTATCGCAAAGTGTTGCTAAGACGTACTGTACATACATCAATGAGGATTTTCATTAGAAATAAAAAAACCGACCTTAGCGTCACATCAGCTGCTCGTTCGTATTCACTTGCGCTTCATTTCTATAGTCTGTTTAGATATCCGTTTTGTTTACATTCGACCACGCATTACCAAGAACTATACCATACCCTACCTTAAGTATGGTAAGTTACACAAACTGCGTAAAGAACACATCGTCAGAACACGAATATGTTTTTTCGAAGATCAGCTCGGATGTTCTTCTGAGAATTTTTCCTGCCCTTTTCTTGTTTAGGGTCTGCACGAAGTCCTTCGGTAATATTAACTCCCTAGAAAATCTGGTTCGTCGGTCACAAACAAGCCTGTTGTTACTACGAGCCTTTCCCAGTTTTTTCTTCTCGTAACATCAACCGTACCATAAAAGAGCCCACCATTGGTTCCCCGAGCCTTAGCGCCTTTGACACTTCTACGGCTTTTAGGAGACAACTGGTCGACCTCCTATTTTTTGTTGGGGAGGACGGATTAACACGCTTCACCGTCTTCCTTTACACTTATATAAGGCTTGACATGGGCTTGACAGTCGCAGTCTGGAAAGTCACCCGTGACGAAGATGTTGTCCAAGCGAATACTGTGGGTAGTGGGGCTCGTCCCCTTGTTCCTGGCCTTTGGCGTTGATTCCTCCGACAACCCCACTAAGTAAGATTACCTTCCCTTTCTATGCAAGAACTAAAGTTTCTTTGCGATTTCCAAACAGAGGTTTCCTGCTAACGGGACCTAAGCAGCTTGTAATGGGTACCGAGGAACATTTTTGTTTGTACTTGCACGGGGTTCAAAGTGCAGGTCTGGTCACTTTCCAGCTCTACCATTCCAAGTTCAGAATCGACTTCGGTTCGTTGGGTCCACGAAGAATAGATCCAAGTAAGTCGTCCTTTCGTGTACGACGTACCTTAGGCATTTACCCTTATTATAATTACCGTCACGTTATGCTTTTAAATTCTCAACAGAGGTAGATGACTACGGTGGCTGCATCCCTCTCAAAGTGAAAACGCCGCGTAAGTTAGAGGGCGCTCCGATTTTCCTGAAGTTGAAAGTAGACTGGGATGATGCGACGACCGATCTGAAGATCAATGTCAAAAAGGAAGTTTACGTAAGCTACGAGAAGGACTTACAGCAGCTGATCCAGATGGACAAGCTTTGGTACACCCCAGGGGAACTGGTTCGTTTCAGGACCTTGGCCTTGAATAACCTTTTGCAGCCGGTAGTCACTCCGGTAAAACTCTTTAAACTCTAGCCGTTCTTTTCTGCTTCTTTTTGCCCCTCTTAACCTTCCGATGCTATGATCTTTAGCCAGAACGAGTTTGGTGCACGGATCCTAATGATACCATCGTCGCTGAATGGACCAACATCACTGCCAGCTTAGGTTTAGCCCAACTCGAGTTCCAATTGTCACCGGATCTGCTTGAAGTGAGTCATCACTGTCTTTGCCCTGACTTAGCGTCTATAGCTCTCTGTTGCTAGGGAGACTGGAAAATCCATGTAAAGAACGGCGACTTGACTGAAACTAAGGAGTTTGAAGTCCGCGAATTTCTGGTGGCCCGTTTCGCCGTGGCAATCCTAGGGCCGGAACGAGTTTCGAACAACGCGGAATCATTCAACATTAGCGTCTGTGCAAAGTAAGTTCGTTCTAAAACAGTTCCACAAAGAAAGTTGATCGGATTGTAGCTTCCTTTCGTTGGAATCAGTTACACGTTCGGACAACATGTCCTGGGTCACGCTGATGTGATGGTCCGAGTACTGCCTAAGATGGCATGGTTTGGACCCATCGTTAACGAAAACGAGACCGCCATCGAACCAATGATACTGCAGACCGCGACAATAGACAGATACACCGGGTGCGCTCTTGTGGTTGTACCTTTATCCGGCTTGGGACTTGAGGGCCAATTTAACACCGTCGAGGTAAGGATTCTAACTTGAAGCTCAAACTAGAATGGCGTTTACCTAATACAACTTATCGATCGTACTATAGGTTGCGGCTAAGGTGACCGAAAAGGGGTCGGAAGAATGGTTTAGCGCCAACAAGCAATTCAACATAGCACCGGATACTGGAGCCAACGTACGATTGGACACGAGTCGCACTCCGTCGACGTTCCAACTAGGTTTGCCATACTTCCTCCAAGTAAATCTTCAAAAAACGTACCATAAAAATGGCGTTGACTACGTTCTTTTGGAACCTATAGGGATCCTTGTATGAATTCGCGATAGGTAAATCTGAAGTTGTACCTATCCGAGGCGTTGAAGTAGAAGTCTGTGTTCGAGAGGGTTATGCAGACTTAACTAGCACATCAGGCGATCCAGTTAAGGATTCCGAAACACAAGAGTGTGCCAACGTTATCACCAAAGGAAGAGGCGAATTCACATATACTCTTTTCCCTGAGAACCCTAAAGTCGTGCGACTATCCATTATGGTACGTTACGCGTCCTTCTCGGCTTCTTCTTCTTAAAAATGTCCAATAAATGACCTTTTGGAACTGTTTCATATAGGCGAAGTACACAAACGAGACGACAAACGTAACCTCGACCGCCTTCACGACTGTAAAACCCTCGTATTCCCCTACCGGCAGTTTCGCCAGCATAACTCCCTTAGATCCCCTACCAGTGGCTTGCAACGACAACTTGACTTTCAACTTCTACTTCAACAACGTAGACCAGACACAGTCCGTACACTACATTGTTACGGGTCGCGGAGACATTTTGGCCAAAGGAACCAAGGAGGTTGCAATGATTGCCAAACCGATCATCGGACGAAAGTCCGTCCAACTGGAGATTCCAGTGACACCGTCCTTCTCCCCTAAGGCGTCGATACTGGCCTTTTATGTCCTCGGAAACGGAGAGGTAGTCACGGCTCAAACTGACTTCACTGTCGAGGAATGTTTCCCGAACCCAGTGACAGTACAGTGGACACAAAAGACCTCAGATTATGCCCCGACCACGGTGCTGAAACTCCACAGCACTCCCGGGTCGCTATGCGGTTTGCGAGCAGTGGGCCACAGGGTGAAGCCAGTCAAGGCCCAAAGAACGGGAGAGAATATCCTAGAACAAGCGGATCGACACACCATCAATTCGTACTTTAACCCGCGTCAAGACCTGGCGGATTCCGAGTACTGCGAATCAAGTAAGCGGGTGCTTTTTACAAGCGGTGCTTTACCTAGTTAACCGTTGCGGACACTTTGTTTACCCTAGAGAAAGGTTCTAAGGCTGAGGCTGAAACTGACATCAAGACCCCGGAAACTGAATTCCCCGTCACTTTGAGCTCCTCCTCATTCTACCAAGACGCCATCAGCGCGTTCGACGTAAGTCCACAACATTTAAGGTTTCCTTTCGGTTTCAAGATGATCATCTTGTTATTAGGGAGCGGGTTTGCTGGTAATGTCGAACTTGGACATGCAATCACGACCTTGCTACGATTACTACACGGAGCACCGACCAATAGTCTTGAACGGGGCTCCGGCGCCAGGACTAAGGCGAAGGGAGAGAGACACTGCATCCAGCCCAGATGTCAGTGATGCCAACGAAGTACCACAAGTACTTGGAGAAATACTACAAGTGTTTGGAGAAATAGTAGACAGACCCAGCCTCCCCGAAACCTTGCTCTGGAACTTGTACACTACCGAGTAAGCGTACTGCAATGATACTACTTTCAAAGTTTACAAACTGTACAAAGTTTTCCTCTTAATGCGTTCACTTCCTTCCTTTCCAAAGTGCTAACGGCGATGTGGTGCTCGAGGAAACGCTACCACACACGACAGCTTCTTACGTAGCTCGGGCCTTTTGCGTGTCAAGTACTGCCGGGTTCGGTTTATCTGACGAGGACACGTTCGACACCTACCAGCCGTTCTTCCTCGTACCAGAGTTACCCAAGTCCGCCAAACTGGGTGAGAACCTGACTTTCAAGGTCTCCCTGTACAACTACATACCCATCGATTTCCCGGTAACCGCTTAACTATGCCATTCCAGAGTCCTGACTGTCTTTTTTTTTAGTTGAAGGTAACGCTTGACTCCAGTGATGAGTTTGAACTCATTTCGGCATCAAATGAACAAAGCGCGTGTTTAGACGATCGCGATACGTCGTCAGTCGAGTTTTCAATTCGTCCCACGAAGCTAGGTCGTCTGAACCTCACGTTCCATGTACAAATCGACAAAGTTGCCAAAGATTCTTGCATTACAATCCGTTCTTCCGACAAGTAAGCTATCCTCTTACAAAACTTGACTAAAAAATTACTTTTTTTTCATTTTTACTTCAAATCTCAGATATAATGTGGTGAGTCAACTACTAGTTCAAGCCTAAGGACCCCCAATCCAGGTTCATAATGGCTCAACCACTGCCTATCCAAGCCTGAATGAAGCCGTGGGATAATACTTTAATGTCTTAATGGGATTTAGTAGCAGCGAAACTGACTTTTTATTCTTACCAATCGAAAGAAGAGATACTGTTTGCTATTCCAAAGAGATTTTGGTTAAAATTCTCAACGTTGTTTCGGAGTTTTATGAAAATAAATAGAAAAGAGTCACCGTAGCCAAGTTTACGGTAGCTTAAGAAAGCATTTTTAATACAGCAATAAAACTTACCCAAATCTGCGCGTCTTTGTTCCAATAATTTCATAACAGAACGTGAACTTAGCTGTTTGTTAAGTTTATATGCAAGAAACTCGATTGAAAACACTAATAAACACTAAAAATGGCGAGCATAAGTACATCACCCAACCCGAGCCAGACGCCATTTTAATTTTGACCACAATGCCATCTATGGTCCAAGTCTGAAGTTACATACAACAACATTGGCCTTTTCAATCAAAATTGAAAGTTGACTGAATGTTAACTAAATTGCAAGTTTCATAAATGAAAAGGAATTAACATTAAGCTAGTTTAAATTAAAAGGAATTTAAATGGCCGTTTGAAATTTGGCACACTTAAGGCACACTATCCTTTCTTCTAGTTATATAAGAAACTTGAACTTGTTCGAAGAATTGATAGAAGATCGAAGACATGATTTGAAAAATTGACAGAAGTAACTTTCAGAATAAGAAAAATAAGAAAGCAAGTCACAAATATGGAGAACGTTTACTTTGTCCCAATACGGTGTTCATCACGAATTAAAGTAACACTTGATCATAACAGGTGTCGCTGATCTTCAAAACCTCCGCTCAAAAATAACACTCAGATGCATATATTAAAGAAAAGTCTTTTGGGTAATGAAATCTTTATAATATCACTAAAGAAAATAAAATTCAAGAAAAGAGATACAGTAGTTGCTCCCGGACTTTCGTGCTTCTACTACTCTCATCCTTTTTTGTTCAGTTTGTACGGATAAAGTGCAACACGTGACCTAACGCCATCTCTCCGGATATTCTTGCAACGCTCAACGCGGCTGAATGACTACAAATCAAAATTCCCAAAATTATTCCTCACTTAATTAGCTCCAACCTCAGTTTAATTTAACAAAACTCACAATCGGGGTCCATGCCACGTGCTGGCATAGGTTGACGTTGTGGCAAAGGTAAGGGTTGTTGCAAGAAACGCGCGTTACGCGTTGCCACTGGCTGCTCCTGGTCGAATCTCTGCTGACGGGGCGGGGCAGGAGGCGGGACTATGCTTGTTGACAAGAAATGGGCATTCGCTGGGTTAAAATTAGGGGCATTGGGTACCGCCAGCTGCCTAGGCAATTGAGGTATGGCGGTAGCAGGAACCCTTAAAGGTAGCTGCAAGTTTGCGATCCTCTCCTCCTCCACCATTTTGTTGCTGGGGGCGGAGCCAAAGCTAGAGGGCTCTCTGACAGGCATTTGGCGGTTAACTGGAGGCCTGTTTTGATTGAAACTTGGAGGATTTCCCTGACGACGGTTTTCGGGTGCTTGAGGCCTCATTCTGGCTTGATCCACGAAGGATCTTACGAGAGCCTGGAAGGGATTGCCCAGTCTAGGAGGCGTGAACCTCCGAGCTTCAGGGTCCTCAACGGGTTTATCGAGTCCTGACCGTTCAAACGACCTTCTGGAGTTCTCAAACCTCCTACCTTGATTGCTATTGTTAGGTTTGTTAAGCAGGAGATTGTTCAGACGCAGAGGGAAACGCGATAGGTTAGGACGACGCTGTAGAGGCTCTTCCTCAGACTCATCGCTGTCTTCTTCCGACTCATCTTCATCCGAGAAAGCTTGAAAGGAGATGGAGGCGCCGAAGGGGACGGGTAACTTTTGCATACGCATGAAATGAGGGTTCTCCTGACGCTGGTTAAAGGGGAAGGGCAAGTTGAAGGGCAGGGGGTTCAAGAAAACATCGTTGCGGGGCAACTGGGGTTGAGATCGAGCGAGAAGAGGGTTCAGGTTGAGGGAAAAGGGGGATTGCTGCGGCAGACCTTGGAACGGGAAGGGCATGGGTCTTCCTTCAATGCGAGGGAAGGGTAAAGATGCCTCCGGGCGATGGAACATGGGTGGGAGAGGAGGTGGCAGCATTCCAGGGAATTCGGGAGACCTAACAATAAAAGTTTTCCATATGATGTAAACAACTTTTTACAAGGCCATCTTGGTTTTGGAACTTGTGCTGAAGGTAAAATGTACCTGGGAGTGTCATCGCAGATCATGATGACTTTCTCGCCAACGACCTTGAATTGAAGAGGATCAGAGGTAACGTTCAGGTTTTGCTTTTGGTCGTCTTGGACTTCTTCGATTTTCTTTTTCTCGACGTAACAGTTCTTCTTGCCGCGGTTATTAAAGTTCATCATCTCCTGTACGAACAGGTTTGAATAATAATACGAGGTTTAGAGCCATTGTGGAGAGTTTGTGAGAAACAGGAAAACTTACGTCACTGACGTCGCCAAAGTTGACATCGAAAGGAAGTTTAATCACAGTAATTTGAGGAGTCATATCCACTTCCTCAGACTCTAGTTCATTGCCTTCATCCAAGCGGCGATGTCCTTTCAGATCCTTCTCTTCCAACTCAGACGACAAGTTCAAACCACTGGAAATTAAAGCTTCATTTTCCGGTATAGCGGGTGCTTCCACCTTTTAAAAAAAATGAATAAAATAAAATTATCTAACTGATTGCACAGTACCCAACATTGAAATCTTACTAAGCAAAACCAAGTTACATTTTCTATTTAATATAAATCTCAAAGCTTCATTTACTATGAACCTCATTAAAGCTCAAAGCTTCTAGAACAAACACTCCCTTCTTAAGCTCCTATTGGATGTCACATGTACACAAACGCCACTTTCTGTTAGACTCTTCCCATTTGAAAAGCCTTCTTTTCGCAGTAGGCTTAGGTAAAGAATACTTTCTGCGCTTAATAAATAACTAAAGGAATTCTAAGATTCGGAACAAAGTTCAAATACTATAAATTCAAGTGAATTTGAACTAATGCGAATTGAAATAATTAATTTTAAAACTACGGTTTACCTCAACCCGCCTGGGTAAGGTAGGGTCCAGAACTAGGGTGCGAAACTATATAACCAATGTTCTAACTTAAGAATTTCTATTCTATTAACTTCCATATCCTTGTAGCATGTTTTGGCACCCGGTGCTTGAAATCTATCTAGAATTTCCCTCCCAAGGATGATTTGCATTTCTTTCTGTAATTAGGTTCGTCCCTTTTCCGCTGCTAAGGTCCCCACACCCTTCCTTTCCCAAACTTTCCTATACTGCTTAACTGTTAGCATCTCCTTCTCTCTTCCTTTCTACCTCCAATTTACACAGGTAAATTGTATAGAACGGAAGGAAAAAGGAAGGTGAAAAAACCTAGTCACGAGGAAAATGAAGAAACCTCCAAGTGACCCATAACAACAACAACACATTACAACGAATTTTTCCCCAACATTTTCCCACCTTCCCGCAGCCCTCCGCCAATGTAAACATCATTCCAAGAAAACCCCACACTGAAACCTTTCGCTAGCGGTTAACCACGATGATGGTTCAGTTTCAAGAAACTCATTTAAATAAGGGAAATATTTACGACTTTTAACGGGGTACCACCAAGACGGTGAAAATTCCCCGGTACTTAGTTTGTGTATCCTACTTTCTAACCCGGGTCGTTGGACGGGACTACTTTCTGAGTGCACCAGCTTCCCATTTCTCAAATCCGCGTTGTTAGAAAGTCGAACGTTAGGGAAACCAGGCCATCTAAGTCTACCTTCTGATTCATAACGTTAGGTTCAAAAGACTTCGGGGAAAATCGCTTTGTTCTTGTTATGCTTTTCGTCCCCCTGGAAAGGAGCACATTACAGTACGACTTCCGAGGAAAGCAAAGATCAAGGTTAAGAGTATACCAGGAACCAGGAAACTGTACATTAACTACAAGTACCGTTCAGTAATTAATTTATGGAAATCGTACAACTTTTCCTACGGGGCAATTTTTGCATGTTGACCGCTACACTCATATAAAGGTCACCCTACTTGGTGATTTGGGATCTGCTACTGTTACTCGAGGGGGGAAAACTGCAGCGCCGTTAAGTTCTATGAATTTTGTAACGGCATTTTTCAAATCCTTCTATGACGGTTAGCAAAAATATGAGACTTTCCTGGAAAATTTTCTTAAGAAACGTGACTTTCAAACTTTTCCTTATTTCAAAAGATCAAATTTCGTCCCAACTGCCCCAACGTTCCTCCTCGCATATTAGATTTCAGTTTTTCCCCAAAAAGCTCCAAGTCGGCAGGGCTGAATGTAAACTACAGTACCTGCGAACACTTTTGCTACCCTCGTGTAATCCTAAACTGCCAAGTAATGTAAACAAAACAAGCGCATGTACGAAATGAGTGTGAAGGCGAGTTAGGAACGCTTTGGAACCGAACGTTAAAGTGTTAGAAACTTAAAATGTTACGTTAAAGTGTTAGAAACTTTTACGACAAGGAACTTATAGTTTGTAAGTAGGTAGAATGATAAGTCACTTGGAACTTACCACAATTTGTGTGGAAGATGATACGCTTCTAGTTTGAATCCAGGCCGCTAGAACGATAGCCGTGCCCAAAATAAGAGCCACGGCTACTACCGTGACTGCTACCAGTCGTGCAACTTGTACTGAAGCTCGAGTAGGTTTCCGATACGCCTGGAAGATTGAATTTCATCGCAAAAGCATTAACTATATGTCTACTAATGAAATAGGAATGATTTACCGGCGGTGCTTCATCTCCGTTCACGGAGAACGAAGCGGAATCGAAATCCTTGGACACATTTTCGGAATTGATGGACACCGTGTCTTGCTTATCGGGAATGGCAACCTTCGTCCCGCTAGCCACAATCATCGTGGGGGAGTGAAGGGTTTATTAAAGATTTACTTATCCGAAACACTTGGCAATATTTTTCTTCTGTAAAATAGACCGTTCTATATACAGAAATACACCAGTTTAATCCAGTAAGACGGACACTGCAAGGTTTTTATCCTTATAGCAACGAAGCTAGATAGCTTCTACACTGTTCTCGAGCTCCGGCGGCTGCTTTTATAAAGGTTCGCCCAAGGCAGGGCTTTCCCTTCTTCTCCGTATGACAAAGCAGCCCAGCCAACCCCCAACGTTGGGTTCGGGGTAACTCGGCGAGAGACCCCAAACGCGCGAAGTGGGGACGAACCTCGTGGTGTGGCCAAAACTTGCTTAAACCGATCAACAGCGCATAACTCGCTTGTTTTCAACTTTAAAAAATTGAAATTTTGCAGATAGATTCAGATCGTTCTCCTAGATACTTCGGCTATCTTCAATCTTCGCTTAGATAGAAACCGAGACGCTTAAAAACAATCTAGATTCGGTCCATAACGTGCGCAGCAAAGCCCGAACTTCCCTTAAAACCAACAAGTCATAAAACGCTTAATCTAGCTTCTAAAAACCTAAAAATAATTACTACAGCTAAAGCCTGGGCTACTTAACAATTTGGCTATCTCAAATCTTCGCTCAAGGAAAACCAGTTCACGTCAAAATATAAATTATTCCGCTTTAACTGCAAATCGCCTTCGTAACTCGGTTTACTTTCAACTTTGAGGTGTAAAGAAAACCTATGAACGTAGTTTGAGAATCTTAACGAGTGGAGGATCTTCAATTTCGCTTTACACGAAAGCAGGATGTGTGAGAAAAAATAAATAAAAAAAGCCTGAGACAGAAATTCGTTGAAAGCGAAGAAACACGGTTTAGAAGGAACAACAAGGTTTGTTTTTAGCTTTTAGAAATTGTGTTTATAGTTTTACTTTTTATACAAGTCTTCGTTTTCTGGTTCCTAACTATGGGATCTTCAATCTTTTTGGCGGTGATGAAAACTAGGACGCGTGGGGAAAACCCCCTCAGGCACGACGAGAAGTCGTTGACAAAGGAAGATGGCAGGGGGTGGTTGTTGTTCTTTCCTCCTCTACCTTTCTACCTTCGTTCAAGCCTGTTTTTCACAAAGGTGATGGCCTACTTCGTGCACCTTTTAGCGGAAGCCAATAGGATATCCTTTCTCCCAGAAATCTGTCTTATAGATGTGTATCAGGTTTCCCGCAACTTGGGTTTGTTTACGCGACCCTAAAGTGTCACAATTTGATGTTCAGGAATGATGAGACGATGTTTTCTGTTTATAAGCTGTACAATTCTATTTAGGTTCAATTGCTAGGTTTCGGCCACGCTTAGTTGCCTTCTGCCTCCGCTCGAGTACTTCAGGTACAGTGCATTGCCCGCGCGCGCCATAAAGTGTAATTCTCCTGGATTTCTATTGTTGACGTAACCAATGAATATCCAGCACACTTTATCATTTGCTTTTATGAGAAAACGTCAAAATAATAAACATCCATGGAACCTTTTGGTTCTTAACGGGCCAAGGAATATGTCCTACATTAAAAGCGTCTTTTTGTTCCAAACCGACTATGTTTTCAAACAAAACCCGGCCTTGGCATCGTTTTACTTTTAGAGGAAAATAGATAAATTAAAAAATCCCTTTAAGCAAAAGAAAACAACGCTTGATAATATCAGCTGAATAACCGGTTTACCCATGCTTTCGCATTACCATTACCATGAGCATGGCAACCAATTGGCACTTGCCATCCTCTATAATCTTGTTTAAACGCTTGGAGACCAACGCAAATTACGTCAGCAACTTTGCGGATATTTTTAATTATACAGAAAATTCTGCAAAAAAGCTCTTGACAGTAATGTAGCTAAGTATGCTACCTAACGGATAGTAACACGTATTTCCTTTCACTGCCTCTATGGAAATCTGTGAAATGCACAAAACTTAAGACTACGTTTTGTGCATTTCACAGCTGTATTGTAGTTTACTCGTTTTGTGGTTAAGACTTCCATGTTTGGTAATCGTGTTTAACATGTATCGAGTTTGGTGTGTGTATGTTTCCCAGCAGTTTTAATCGTCAATTTCTGCACGAAGTGATAGAAACGGGCGACGAAAGTTAACTAGAATGAAGCGAAAAGAAAGCGTGCTACAAAAACTAAAGACGCTTTCTTTCCATCTCACGTTCAATAGAACCCCCCATAATAAGGCCACAAGAGACTCTGTCGTGTCTTTATTGAAACACAGTCGATTGACGTGGCATACGGTTTAACCAAAAACAAGCGATGGTGGTTGAAACTTTGTGTTCAACCAAGTTAATGCAGTTAGCAAAGTTCGCGAAGGGCAAATAAACAGAACATCCAAACAAATTATGACTTTTTACTCGTCTTCAGCTTCTAAGTTTATGCTGTTGCCAAATTTGGCGTATAATTGCGTCTTCAAGTCGCTCATAATCGACTTGATTTTCTCGCATTCATCATTAATGCTGCTAATATCGGATTTCAGCTTCTTTTTAGCTTCTTCTAAACGTGCCTACACAGGGAAAACAAAAATAAAGAAAATTGCCCAACTTGCAAGCTTGCAACTGAGGTCAATTGGGTAATTCTGAATTTTTACCTGCGTTTCTTCCAAGGTAAGATTCACAAACACTTCACCTGCCATGTAAGGAATAAGCAAGGTATCGTCTTCGGCTAAGAGCAATTCATCGCCAGCATCTTCAAGGTTCTTGACATCATTCTTTTAGGACAAACACCCATTTTAATAGGAATTTTAATAGAACAAAAGGGATTAACGAAAGAAACAAAGGGAATACTATTAACCTCTTTCCTATTCAATTCGTCTTTAAGTTCTTCCCATTTCGCATTCTGACGCGCAAACTTATTAATCTTCTGTTGATCCTCCAATGTGATGTGGATGTCAGTGTCCTACAAGGAGACCGCGGAAAAAAACAGAAAAAATGTCTACAATTCAAATCTTTCAAATGGTCTAAGAGACGTTGACAGGTTTTCGACCATAAAATCTTCTAAACAAAAACCGTTCATTCGGCCAATTAAACATGCGCGACACGGTTAATCGATCTTTTGCTTGTAACTTTCTTACGGGAAGACAAATTGTAGTCAACAATGAATAGCTTTCAACAATGAATAGCCTTACATAAAAACAAATTACAGAAATTAATAAAATAACCTTTAGGAATTTTTGTATATTCAGTCGTCGAAACTAGTATTAACTGTTCACATTATGTGAATTTTCTGATAAAAATGTAAAAAACATTATCTTAAAAATTATTTAATAGAAAAATATTTTTCCCCATAAAAAAAGTATTTATGGACAAAAAGCTGTAGGGTTGCCTAGCCTCAGGGGTTAAATGAGTTTAGAGCACGAGGTTAAGAACTTCATTGTTGTCTTAGAACTGTGTGTGTATATGAAATATATAATAAAAAAACTGTATTTACCGAATTGATTCCTCCTTTACCAGCCATTCCTTTGTTTAGAAGGTTAAATTCACACCGAAATAGGCAAACTTTTAACACTCGTAAACACAGACACCGCTACAGAATAAGCCAGAAGTAGAGAGAAAAATTATCTAAAGTTAGCTTTCCGGTGCAAGACAGTTCATGGCGCCATCAATGTCAAGATTTGAAAATAAAGATTTCAGGCATATTAATGACATGTAGAAATTGATATTTTAGCCAGATTATTAAGTCACGAAATTTGCTAATTAATGTAAGGTGATTTCAGATAAAGTTAGAAGGAATATAAGGAAAGAATATAGCGTTAAGGCTTAACCTGATTCAAATTCCGCGCCAACTCCCATGTGGCAACGCTGCATGGCCATTGGCTAGAGGGCGGTGCATGCTGCTTTGCTTCTTGCATTGCGTTACATGCTCGTGGCGTGTAAAATTCTGTCTTTACTGTACAAAACTTATTAATTTCGTCTGAAAGGTTTTAGTTAATTTTACCTAGGCTGCGGCTTTTTTTTGTTATCTTAATTAAGGTAAGTATCCACAAAACTAAACCGATAACGTGAAGTGCTGTAGTAAAACTCACACTAAAAAGTAAAATCTTTCGTTCCAGGCTAAGCTACATTAAATAAACTACTACAATGCCTCCCAAGACTAATTCCGGCGCCAGCAAGAAGACTGAGATGAAGAAGAAGGAGAAGATCATCGAGGTTTCTATTACTTACAACCCCTTAATTATTCTCTTATTCACTTTTGTTAATTCCCCTAGGACAAGACCTTCGGCTTGAAGAACAAGAAAGGTGCCAAGAACCAGAAATTCATCCAGCAAGTTCAACAGCAAGTCAAAAGCGGTGGTACTCCTGTAGCTCGTAAACTGGAAGAACAGAAACGCATTGACAAAGAACTGAAAGAAGCTGAAGCTAAAAAGCAAAAGGAAATCAACGAGTTGTTCCGACCCGTCCAGAAAGTTGAGAAAGGTACTGTAATATCACTAATCGAAACTCAACGTTAAAAACCCTTTCTTTTTCTTAGGAGTGGACCCCAAATCTATTCTTTGTGCGTTCTTCAAAACTGGAAACTGCGGCAAAGGCGACAAATGCAAATTTTCCCACGACTTGGAGATTGAACGCAAAGCTGAGAAGCGTAGTTTGTATTGCGACGTTCGAGACGACGAAAATAAGGAAGAAAACTCGGGCGATTGGGACGAAGCCAAGCTTATGGAAGTCGTCGAGAAGAAACACGGCGAAGCGAATAAAAACATGGTCACCAAAACCGAAATTATCTGCAAGTTTTTCCTCACTGCGGTGGAAAAGAACAAGTATGGCTGGTTTTGGGAGTGTCCTAATGGAGGGACTTGTATTTATAAACACGCCCTTCCTCCTGGCTTCGTCTTGAAGAAAGTACGAAACTTTTTTTTTTTAATCAGATAATAATGTTTTTGGACGATAAATTTTAATAATAATGTGTTTTTATCGTTACCAGGACAAGAAGAAGGACGATAAGAAGGATGAACTCTCGCTCGAAGACCTGATTGAGCGAGAACGAGCAGCTTTAGGTCCGAAACAGACCAAAGTTACTCTGGAAACCTTCTTGGCATGGAAGAAACGCAAGCTCAAGGAGAGGAAGGACGCCAGTCGCAAGGAATCCGACCGTAAGAAGGCGGAGTACAAAGCTGGGAAGTCAGTTGGCGTAAGTTTTGAGCTCGCCCTAGTTTTCGTCCTATAAAAACACGACATATCCTTAGAAATTCAATTTAAAAGGCTAATTTGATATTTTTCTGTCTTTTTTTAGTTGTCTGGTCGTGAAATGTTCACGTTTAACCCTGATTTGGCTACCAATGAAGGTTACGAAGATGGCGACGAGGCTTTTGATACCTCGAACCTGCCTCGGGAAAACGAGGAAGAAGATCAGATGGTAGAATTATTTTATTTATTTTTAAATAGATTTTTTTCCTGTTTGTGTTCTATTAGTACCGAGAGTTGGATTTGGATGCTTTGGAATGCGATGAAGTGAAAACAGATGGAGTTACCAAGGCTTCCGAGACCCGGGAATTCCAATTCACCAATGGATCCCAAGCTAACGGTAATTATCCTCCTTTGCATATATTAATTTCTGACTTATTTATTTTTTACATAAATTAATTCCGGGAATTTTCTCATAGATCTCTTGGAAGAAGCCACTGGGGGCGTACCTATTGATGAAAACCTTTTCAACGAAGAAGACTTGGATGATTTGGACGAAGACCTCGAAAACTTGGAACTGGACGATGATTAATTGAATAAAAAAAAATTTACAAATTTTTGGGGGGGTTTTGAGGCGAGCTTGAGGGGTGGCTTTCCATTTGAATTTCAACTTCAGCGGTGGATTTGTTGCACATAAATACACGATTTTTGTCAAGTTAACGCAAAAAGTACCCGAAACAAAGCTTTTGGTTTCCAATTTCTTTGTATTTCTTCGTTTTGTTTTTTATATTAGCCAAAATCTGTTTTCTGTTCACTAACATTTTTCCAAATAATCCGTCCACACCTTTCCAGTTCTTCAATTTTGGAAAGTTAAAAAAACGGAATTTGTTTGTTGTTTTTTTCCAAAAAGAATGACAAATAGTCAAACAAAAGCAATCTTCCAAATCGCCTTTTCTCTTACTTTGTTCTCAAAGATCACGTCACATTTTCAACATCTTCACTCCAGTCATTTAAACGCAGTGAATAAAAAAATACAATCAGGAACGCTACAAGGTAACTTAGCCTACGTTTAACTTGTCTTAATCCAGCTTTTACGATCACTAATCCATCCAAGTTGCCCTTTAACAAAAGGACCCATCTGATTTACATATCCCAAAACCGTCCTGACCAAAAAATAAACGTAGCTTCTCCTCTTTTGCTTCTTTCTTGCGAACAAACTTGTTCTTCAATCTCAGTCCTTTCACACTAATTACACAAAGTAACTTAGTTCCATCTAGAATCCATTCCATCCGTTTGGTTGGCTCAAATATTCTTCGCAACGTTCCTTCTATTCTAGTAACTTCCACACAAAAAAGCAGCTCAGATGTGGCAGCTCTTTCAACAAAATGTACCACAACATCCTCTTGGTCTCTTCAGTATAGTTCTTCCACTTTTTATACACGCAAAGATGACGATAATGAACGCATAAATTCGAGATGAAGGGGGTCTCTACCAAACAAACTGCCAAGACACAAAAAATTGCACAAATTAATTTCTGATTAAAAATCTATTTTTTAAAATAGAACTATGTGAAAGTCAGCAAACAGCCGAAGATTAGTTTCATGAATTTCAAACGGTAACTCCAAATGTTTTCATCATTATTGACAACGCAAAAATAATAGTCAAAATAATAAAAAAAAAATATTATGTAACGAATTACCAAATGCAACTTGAGATGAGGGCTGTCCACAAATTCCTTCTCCAACGACTTTGTACACACAAAAGGGATGAAAAATGGCGATGAAACATGGGGCATCTTGCCAAAAACTAAAAAGTTTTCCATAATTAGTCTAACAAGAACACTTAATGCTGTCATTAACTGGCTCATTAGGTCGTAATCAGCAAACAGCCGAAGTTTGGTTTCATAAGGTATCAAACGGTAACTCCAAAAAGTTTCATCACAAAAATATAAGCAAGAATAAAAAATCCAAGGCGATTGATTTTTAAAATTTTAATTAGAATCTTAATTAATTACCAGGTGCTAATTTAACGTTGGGCGGCCGTTCAGGTGGATTAATGTGATGTGAGCCTCTTTCTCCCATCTTCTCATTTTAACTAGGGAGAGAAAAGAATAACTTATTACTAGCATGTTCGTACCAATTGTTTTATTAAGAATTTTATTAATTAACCTGTGATTATTAATCGCATCATATTAAAAAATATACAAAAAATAAATTTCTCAATATTATAATTAACGTAACTCACTTTTGCTTCGCTTTACTCGTGCCGTTTTAAAAAGGAACTTGGATTCGTCTTCACCTGTCGGAAAAAATGCAACGACAGGTCCCGAAATAATTCTATTGGCCCAAATCCATCCAATGTTCCAGTAAACGTTATGCATATCCCACACCACTGAAAAACGCCCCATTGTGACCATAAATCCTCCTCTTGTCCCCAGGAATTTGTACACGCCAAGATCAGGACAGCGAAAAAATATGAATTGAAGATGAAGTACCTAGAAATCCAGACCAGAGACACAAAAATTAATAATGCAATCACATTCTAATACATCTTAAAAATTTAAAAAAAAATCAGCTAGCAAAGTTGTTTTCAAATGGAATCAAACGGTAACTCCAAAGTTCTCATCACAATATTTCAAGTAAATAATACTAAAATGAAGTTCATTTTATTAACGAAATAACGAAAATAAAAACTTACCATTGATGCAAAAATTTTAACGTTGGGCTGTCATGGAGGGGAATCTGTGAACCTTCTTCTTTCCAACTATGCCCTGTTATCCTGCTAAGAGAAATCTCACATTAGTCTTTCTTCACAATTTCAAACAATCAAAACACGCATTAAAAAATCAAGCTCAAATAAAATACAAAAAAAATACAAAAATAAAATTCAAACCACTAAAGCTTTCGACAAGTCTTTTAAATAAATCTGATTGCAAATTTACTGAAAAACCCAGTGAAATTGGTTATTTTTTTTTAAAGAAAAATCCAGTAAAATATGAAGAAAATTATTTAAAAAATTTATTGGAATCTAAAATATGATCTTGAAAAAGTGCTAAAAACTGAAATCTTCTCTCACCCATGCCCTCCTCTGCTGTTGCTGGCCACCAGCTCTTTGATCTTGTCCTTCTCGAACACCTTGATCCTCTCGATTCTGACTCCGTTCCCCCATGGAACTATTGCCACGTCCTCTGCCACGGTAACCACCACGATATCCACCACGGTTATAATAATACCCTCCTACAAAGAAAGAAAATTGTAATTAGTCCCATTTTCATTCCAAAAATAATACAGTAAAAAAACGATAATAAATAAATAAATAATAATAAAAAATAAATAAAATATTCTTTACCGCCATAATCGTTCCCACGGTATCCGCCCATTCCTCCTCGGTTGTACCCTCGTCCCCGGTACCCGCCCCTTCCGCGGGTGGCTGAAACTCCAAAGGTTTCCGTATTCAACTTGCGTTCCTGTCGCCAATCCGTGCGATGGATATTGCCTTTGCTCCTCTCCTGCGCTTCACAGCTGATATTGTCAAAGAAAGACTTGGTTTTATTGTAGCCCATGCCGTCCGTTTTCCCTTCTTCCTCCGTGGGCGCATGATGCTGCTCTTCCAACACATCATGTACTTCACTGCTGCCCTCGACAGCTTCCTCTTCCCGTTCCTTGGCCGCCTCTTTCGTTTCGTCCCCATTAATCACCGGGCCGACCATCAGCATGTCGCCGCCAATCTTCATCTTCGACATTTTGCTCTTCAACTCTTCAAACTCCAAATTCGCGGTATCGAAGTCGTAGTCACTATCGAATTTGAGCTTGTCCTTGGATTTTGCGAACCCACTCCCGGCCGGGAAGCGGTTAAAGCTACCGTTCCCACCTCGGCCCCGGCCCCGCCCCCTTGGCTGACCCATCGGAGCGCCGTTAGCTCCGCCCATGCCTCCGCGCCCAATGGCCCCGCCCCCTCGAGGGAAAAACGGCCTCTGGTTCCGCTCATTGTAAGGCTGACTGGTCCTTGGTTGCGAATTTGAACCGCGACTGTAATAAAAAAAGATTTATTAAATCTCTTGAAACTTCAGCAATTTTTTTATTTTGTAAAACATTTTCTTGAAGTCTTTTTCGATCTTTTTAAAAAATTACAAGTTTTTATTTAATTTAATGGGTGTTTTTGTACGAAGTCCATGTTTTTTTCATTCATTTTATTAAGTTTATGCAAATATTATTTTGATTATTAATTTTTACTATTTTAATTAATTTTATGCAATCATAGCGTCAAAGAGGCTTTGCTGCCTTATATGTTGCAATAAATAATAATAATAATAGCAACTACCTGCTAGTTCGGCGGTCATCTCGGTTAGGTCCACCGCTCACTTGCGTGCTTTGGTCAATTGTGGGGGATTTGCGAGCTCCATGAGCTCCAGTGGGCGTGGAAGCCGTTGATCGGCTTGCTGCAAAATCTAATTTGCATTAAAAATTAGTTAAAATCATTTAATTTACATTCTTTTGCTTAAAAAAGCGATAAGAAAAATGTACAACGTCAAGCCTCCAGGGAAAACAAATGAGCATTACAATACCGAACATGCCACGTGCAAAAGCCAAACAATAAACTGCAAAATAAGCAAAGAACAAATCAATAAAAAATCGGGTTTAAAGCTCCCCAAAGCGAAATTCTTATTAAAAGGGAATATTGCGGGGTAAAAAGCGGCATGCTTTAGGAAATAAAATGCTCATTAATTCAAACCTTGACCATCTTCTGCTTGGTCGGGATGGGGCGGACTAATGACTGTTCCTAACTCACTGGACGAAACCGGAGGTTGGATTTGCAAACCAGCTAATCCTGCCGTCAATCCACTAACTTGAGGCGGTAAAGAAACTCCAGGACCTTCTCCGCCTCCAGCCATACCAGGGAATCCCTAATTAGAACGTACAGGTTGATTAGCAACTTTCTAGGTTAAGGGAAAAATCGAATCTGAGTTAGATAAAGAATTTCCTCAGCATCAGCCGTGTTTGGTTTCATGGAAATCAATCGGTAACTCCAATTTTATCATCAAAGGTCGTTCAAACATGTTAATTAACGTTTAATTTTAACAACTAACGTTAGTTTACGAGGATAAAGAGCATGTATTACCTGATATCCAGGTAAACCTGACACTCCTACGGGTCCAAAGGCTGGTTTAGCGAAGGAGGGGCCCGGTGGTTGATGGAATCCTGCACCGACGGGAGGGACAGAATGCTAAACAAAGAAAATGTTAGGTTACTTTTAAAAAAAAGTGAATTTTAGTAAGATGTTACTTGTACAATGGCAGGATCGTAAGCTAAGCCACCTGGTAAAGTTGGAGGTTGGACGGGAGGTTCACAGAGTCGGATATCCTTGATATCCTGACCTCTGAATATAATAAACTCGAACACTTCATCTCTGGGAGCAACTGGCCTACCGGTGGGCCGTTCTTCAGTACCAAACGATCTTACTATATTGATTAGAAAGCGTGTGAAGAGTTAAGCCCACAAAATAAAGGCTTTATTAAAGGAAAAGTATTGTTTGGAGGGTTGTTTACCTTTGGCTAACGCCAACGTAGATTCGTTGGTATCTAAGCTAAATAAAATGCCTTCATAGCGGATTTCCGATTTGGAAATTAAGCTAATCTTGCTCCCCAAGAATTGGACGCCTTTACTCATCTTGAATCACTTTCATAAACCCAATATTACACTGGATGTTACCCGATAACTCGAACTTTGGAAACTGCGACCATCCACACAGCTTAAACTTCCATGACACTTTGTGCCCCCTACCGTTAGCATACGAGCATAAAAGACCCGGGTTTCCAGCTTCGTGGCACTGCTAGCCTTGTGGCGTTTGTTTCCTCTTTCTCGATGACGTCACGACGTACGGTTACCCTCTCTTTCTTTTCTCGCTTATAATGTTATAAAAACAATATATCCTACTGCAACGGCCCTCGAAAAAATTTTTTAGTCCTTCCAAACCGATTTTTACTCGATTTTTCGCCCCAACACCGAAAGTTTTGGAACCAAACAAAGAAAAATTGATTTTCCTATCCTTCGCTATTCGCGACTTGATTTTCGTAAGGGGGCAAATAAAAAGTATCCCGAAACGATACTGCCCGACGTTCTTCCGGCAAGATGGCTGGCGTTGTAGGAAAGTTGGCGAAAAGCGGAGTTTTGAAAAAGCTTCCAAACGGACTTTTACCCCAACAAGTAAAATCTAGTTAATTTAATCAGTTATCCTTACGTGTATCAACAATGAAATATGACCTTTAATTGTATCTTCTGTTGCGAACTAAGAAGTGTTTCAAGTGATCTAGTTTGACTTATTTTTCTTGATGTCGAAGTTACATAATTATAATTAGAGACTTCGATCTATAATAGCAATCTCGTCCCGTTTATACCTAATTGACTGATAATGTATTATCTATGTGTTCTTAGACATGCCAGCTGTCCACCTTGAAAGACCTGCCGAGTAGCAAAAAAGCTGTAAGGTTCTCAAAAAGCTAATTTTACAACTCATTCTAATGAAATTTTGGTTTTCTTATTAGGGATTGGCCATTATTGGGTCCATTGTCGGTGGCGCAGCTGGGTTAATATACGCCCTAGACCAATCAGTCAAGGCGTCGGGGTCAGAAGCTCATCCGCCCAAATTCCCATGGTCTCACAACGGCTATTTCGAATCCCTGGACCATGCTAGGTAACTTATCTTCATTTATCCCTACTCTCAAAGTCCATATACTTAAATCTCCTCCTTTCTGTAGCGTTCGCCGTGGCTATGAAGTGTACAAACAAGTTTGCGCTGCTTGCCACAGCATGAAATACCTTGCGTACCGTAACTTAATCGGAGTATCCCACTCCGAGGGTCAAGCCAAGGCCGAAGCCGAAGAAGTTCAGGTAAAAACTGCCGAATTTCTCTTCCTTCTATTCTAAGGTTTTACACCATAGAATAGGAATGTGTGCACAAAGTGTATGCTAAAATTGTGAATACTTGATTGATGTATTGTATTTTAGGTCACAGATGGGCCTGATGAGAACGGAAACATGTTCCAAAGACCAGGAAAGTTGTCGGATTACTTCCCTAATCCTTACGCCAACGATGAAGCTGCTCGCGCTGCCAACAATGGAGCCCTTCCTCCTGATCTAAGCTATATCACCCAGGCCAGACATGGTGGCGAGGTAAAAACTTGCAATTTTGCTTATTTTTTTATTTTTTCGTTTTTCCTTGCAGAATTACATCTTCTCATTGTTGACGGGGTACTGTGACCCCCCTGCGGGCATTCAAGTCCGTGAGGGACTGCATTATAACCCATATTTCCCAGGAGGAGCCATTGCCATGGCTCAGGCTTTATATAACGAGGTGAAGATTTTGTTTTCGATTTTATTTATTTTTAATTTTTTGGGAAGTTTGTTTAATTAATTGTTTTTATTTATTTATAATTTATTTAATTATATTTATTTATTTTAATAGGCAATGGAGTTCTCTGATGGTACACCAGCTACGGCCAGCCAGATGGCTAAAGATGTGGGAACATTCTTGAAATGGGCTGCGGAGCCTGAACATGACGAACGCAAGAGAATGGCACTTAAAGTAAAGTTAAATTAGAAAAAATAAAAACAAAAATTAATTCTTTGGGTGAATAGAGCATTATGGTATTCTCTTTCCTGATCGGTGTCACGTATTACTGGAAGCGTCATAAGTGGTCGGTTCTGAAATCGCGCAAGATTGCTTTCAATCCTCCAACCAAGCCTGCATCCTAAAAAGATTTCTAAACTTTTTTTGTGATGCAACAAAGAATTTATCTGGTGAGGAGAGATCCAACTGTTAGTACACCTTCTGTTAGGCTACACAAATACCGAACTACGCCGTTGCTGGAATAACCGTTTCTTAGAAGCCGGAACGTGTTTTCTTTCTTGTGTCGGGAAAGGAACTCGGATGAAAGCATCTAATTTAGAAAGAATTAAAAAATTTTAAATGGGGTTGGTTGATGTACAGACTACGAAGTGCAAAGATCCTGTGACGATTGTACAATAAAAAGCACGGTTTAGAAGGTGATTTTGACTTTTATTCCATTACAAAAAAATTCCATAAGATACATAAGGACGCTTTTCGTTAATGCATTATCTTAAACGTTTTGGTAGTTTTTTAGCTAAACCTTTGGCAGATCGTCGAACAGCCAGACGTTCTTTGTGGTGTTTGTCGGCTTCCACTCGAGCTTTCGCGAATCTGTCACTCTGTGAAAGAAAACAAATCATTATTATTAGTTAAACACTAACCAAAGCTAAACAGAAAGTAAACACTCGTCTACAGCGCCAAAAGTTGAAGGATACCGAGCCGTAACGCCAGGCCGAAGTAACGGCACGAACCCCGGCTAGAAGTCATAGCGTCTGCTCGGTAACCTTCCAGGCCTTTAGTAATCGATATAGTTATGGATCTAACACTAATACTCGATTAAAGATTTAACATTTCAACGAACATACTTAAATTGTGAATTGAACGATTTCATTAATGAGGTAAGCTTATCAAGACTCACGACATGACTATGCATTTCGTAAATATATATATATATATATATATATATATATATATATATATATATATATATATATATATATATATATATAATCGATTATTAGATACCATAATCTTTTAAACGCTATACCATTTGGCGTCATTGGCGGGAAATTACCTGTTTTAATGTAAAAGTCATTTCTTTGCTACCAAAACTGCTGGTAATTTTTTCCACATCAGCTCCTTCTATTTCCACACGTTCTCCAAGTGCAGCCTTGGCCAATCTCTTCTTCTGTGTGGCCCCTCGCTCTTCCTGACCAGGCCTTAGAACGCTCGAAAACTCTTTTCCTGGCGCCAATTCATACAACCGAGTTTCGCCTCGTCTGGCTTCCCGCGCTTCCCTCGCTCTGGCCACTTCTGCTCTTCGCTCCACGAAACCTTCGTGTTTCACCAGTTTGTGTTGTTTTCGCATCTGTCGGGCGAATTCCTCGTCATCTGAACTACTCGCGGAATGCAAACTATCACTTCCATTGCCCTCTTCATCTTTCTCCTCCTTACAAATTAAAAATACAATATAGAAAGGTCCTTAAAATCTTCTTTTAATTAATTACGTCGCTGAGTTCAGCTTCTTGTGCTGCTACTTGCTTCCTCAGCTCCTTTTCGCGCTGTTTATCCAGCCGTGACACCGCAGGATTCAATAACCTAATAAAAATACGCATAAATTGTACAATAAAAATTGCAAAAAATATTTCGAAAATTTCACTTGTAGGCATCAGCAGTTTTGTCCACTTCAAAGTCAGTGTTCTCGAACAAGGCTTTGAAACGCGAGTCTTGCAATAAATTTGAACTGAGCGTTTTGCCAGTTTTGGCGGTTTTTCCCTTAACTTCCGCGGCAGCGACTGCTTGAGCTTCGTCCATCAACTTGAGAGCGAGTTCTTGGTTCACTTTAGGCAGTTTTTTCAGTTGTACTCGGTTCGTTCGCTCTTCAGCCAACTTTTCTTTGATCTTCTTCTTCTGGTACTCTTCAAACGAGTATGGCTGCGCCAAATTCTTCGCCTTTTGATACAACCGCACGTCCATAAAGTACCCATGCATGTACGCTCGCATCAAATTCGTTCCTAGAAACACAAAAACAAGTCCCATGAATTTCCCTAATTATTCAAAAGGGTTAAATAAGGTAAATTATGTACCAATAAGATGCGAAAGACCCAAATTCTCCACATCAGCTGGGGTTACGAATTTATAATCGTCGTAAATAATGGAAGTCGCGTTTTCTTCCAATTCTTCAGTCAAACTATCCAAAAAGCTACACCAACGAGGTGCTGGACCGAGACTCTGAGAGAAAAATAATAAATTATTATAAATATATACATATAATAAATAATATATAATAATAATAAATATATAAAATATATAAATAATAAACTTTGGCAACAGGCTTATGCCTATACGCCAATCTTTTTAAAAAAGTATAATACTTATATAATCATAAAAAATACCATTTTAAAATACGAAATAAATACAAACCGGAGCGTAGTAAGCCAGCATTTTCTTATCTTCTTGTGCCATGAACATCAAACCCGTGTTGGGAACCACGCAAAGATCGTTAAATTCAGACTGAGTCTCAATCGAAGTATAAGGTTTTCCCTAAAAAATAAAAAAAAATAATAGTGTTAATAATAATTGAATAAATTCGATTAAAAAGGGCTTAGAGCTTACAGTATTGCGATCCCAAAACCGTACAACTTGACTGTCCATGGTCACTACCAAATCATGGCCTCCGCTTTGATGGAAATTAATATTCTTAATTGGCCTTCCATACATGTGATCTTTGACCAATAACGGTTGATGAGATCGTATATCGTAGAGGAGAATTTGGCCTGTTGAGGTACCCACCGCAAAATGCATAGCATCTCTAGACTTGATTGACGTCACAGCTGGTACACCTTCCACCCTGAGAAAAACAACAATAATAAATTTTAATAAAAATAGCAAAGAAAATGTGAGAAAATTGAGTTTGGGAGTTGGCAAACATGTTTTACTTGATATCGGAATTGACACTGGCAAAAGCACAGTCTAAAATTCCAGTTCGAGTGCGCGAACGAGGGTCCCAAGCTTCAACACGACCTTCCGCTGTGCCGAATAGGAGTAATTGATGGTAATCGTTAATATCGACGGCGTTAATGCTCGAAGCATCGGTCATATACGGCTGCAGAAAGCGGCCCTGCTCGAGATTTAGTCGGTAGACGTCGCTGCCAGAGCCAGCGATCAAAACGTCACAGGATTGGTAGTGATATTTGAGATCTCGACCAAATTTAGGTATTCGCATGCGGTAATAACGACCGTGTTGGGCGTGGATTTCAACGTAGCGATCACACTGAAGGAAAATGAGCTAAAAATAAAGAGAATTAATGAGTTTGAAAGGGATGCTAAGCCGTTAAGGATAAAATCGAGTAATTTTTTGTACATTACTTTGCTGTAATCGTCGGAAATGATGTCAAAGGCGACGACTTCGGAGTCGAAGCATCTTTCGAACTTCATAGATAGATTGTTAACGTCGTAGCAACGGACGCGAGGCTTGTAAACGCCTGTGGCTAAGACATATTGACCATCTTTGGACATTTTAACGCAGGAACTAACGCCTGGCATGTCAAAATCTTGGATTAATTCGATACGTCTGCGTAACTCTATAAATATATAGAAAAAATCGGGATTGTAGTGTAAATTTAGGGTTAAAATGATATAATATGATAAACAAACCGATGTTTTTCTTCAAGGCGATACGTCTTTTTCTGTCCGAAAGCCACTATAAATAAGGAAATTAACTCAAATAGAATATTATAGATTCAATATTTACTTCTGGGAGAGATTTTCCTGCACTTAGGTTATAGATTTTAACATTATTTGCGTAAGAAGACAACATTTTGCTGTATTTTATTTTCACAGGGCAGCAAAACACGTGTGGCGCAAACTGGTTACCATTACCCCTAACGGTAAGAATCTACAACAGAAGGCGGCAAATCCTGAAATGCTACCAATAGGAGCCGCTACAGGTGAATCACAAGTAGTGTAACTTGAACAGTAAAATAGGCTAAAAAAGTTATAACAAATTAGTTTAGGTTATGTTGTAAGATAACTTATAGTAACAGGTAATACAAGGAGTGCTTTATTAACAATTAATTATTTAATAGGTAAACTAGCCTTTATATTTTTCTTTCTCGCAGTTAATTACTATTTCGCATTTATACTAGACGGTACTGCTCGTGTTACGAATCGCGTTATTAGTTAGTTCCAATTTACACTGCCACCAAGTGCTAACTAGCATAAGCGTTTCAGTGAAATCCGCTAATGCACGCACAGCATTCTTATTTAATTTCTTGTAATGAAATGATTATCCATGCGTAAGGACTTTTTACGATAACCTACGACTTGTTACTTCCTGACTTGTATCTCAGTCACTTTATAGTGTTCTCGGCCGTAAACATTGTGACATTTTCTTTCGTCGCATTAAAACTATGTTGTCGAACGTTTTTCTCTTCGCAACAGCCATTGTTATAATTTCTGGGGGTAACTGTTCCTTTCTTATTATTTCCGTTTAGTCCTTTTAATCTATCACAGATTCCTACGTACCCTGGCAAAAGGCCACAGAATACACCTTTCAATATCAAGGAAATCTTCGCACTGTAATACGACCGAGCACCGAAAAAGGACGAATTTCCGAACTTTTACTCAACGGCCATATTTCCGTGCTATCTGTCGAAGATGGCCTACTAGTGCAGGTGAATTTAAATCCACTATATTATCCTAAAGCCTCCTAGACCTTCAATAATATAATCCCGTAGCTGAAGGAAATTGTCAAGAAAACAACTAACGGAGATAATGGACCTTGGACACCACTTCATTCCGCAATGGTGTCGGAAAACCGTACGCGGAAAACGAACAACTTCCCTAGTAAACCGTTTTTAGTGTCACACACAGATGGCACGGTAAGACAAAAAGATCTAGCGGCACTAATGAGAAACAAACCTAACATCCTATACGCAGTTATTACTGCCTGAGGGCTCCCACTGGGAATCTTCCGAAATTATCAACATTAAACGAGCCATAGCTTCGGAATTAGCATGGTTCATCGCCGGTACAGAACTACAATGTAGTCTTGAGAAACAAGTACCTAAGATCAGCTGACTTGTTTAAATGAAAGCATTTGATTCTAATTCCTTGGCAGAAATGCGCTCAAGGATGTGCCAAATTACAAATGGTGCTACCTTTCAACAAAGCCAACTCGTTTTCTATGCCCAGAGCTGTAAATCCTAAAGGAAAAGAGATATGTGGCTCTGGATCCATTGTAGAAATTAACCAAGCTCTAGACGTTGACCATTGCGATACCTGGCCTGTGTTTAACGTTATAGTACCTCCCGCGTGGCGCTGCCATCCAGCCGCATCTCGTTGTGAAGACTCCCAACAGGTGACGCTGAAAACAAACATTCTTCTCTGCATATCAATTCAATATGTTTTAATGTTAAAAAAAAGTTCTTTAAATCCGAAGTATAGTTGACCTCAGCTGGTCAAATGCTCGGCTGTTTCGCAGACAGCAGTTTTTTTCCTCTGCTCATTAAAAGCCATCAAGTGTTCACCGTTCGCCCATTTGGGATCCTCCAACACACTTTACATGTAATTACAGAGCAGCAGTTCGTGCTAAAAACTGCCACATCCAAACCCACGATCTTCGGCGACCCAAGTTCATTCGCGTTCGCTGCTAGCTCTGCGCTCGTCTTTCAAAATTTCAGAAACAGAATGGCCGCCATTGTAGCTCCTTCCGCTTCCTTACATGGTTGCCACGTGGCCGAGATTCAAACAAGATGGCTGTCACTACCACGAGGCGAAAGGCGTCTAGACGCCTTTCGCGAGTTCCGCAATATGCTCGGTTTATGTACCAGGGAAGAACTAAGATCACTGCTCGCCTCCGCGCCCAGCATGTCTTCAAAGGAAATCCTAATGATGGCGACCTTAGCGGCCGGCACCAACGCCGCCATTGAATTCGCCATAGAAACCATAGTTCAGCGAGCGTTACCCATGAAATGGACGCTGTTCTTCTTCTCTTCCATTCCTTTTTACCTTCGAGTCCCCACCAAAGCCATTTTGGAGAGCCTGATCGCCCTGCTCGAGCATTTTGAGCCCCATTCGGGCGCCATTTTCCGGACTGGCATCATAGCGATGGCGTCGGTAGTTCGCTCGGCGTGCTTCACAGGGGGGCCGGCCACCGTTAGGTTTCCCAGTACTCTCTTTGGCAATGCTTGTACCAGAAATGACAGCGCTATTGCTAATAGATTCCTGGCGTTGGTTTTTAAAAAAGTAGGAGTCAATGAATCTTCAGAAGATCAAGCAGCTGCGTTGAGAGCGTTGAACGTTTTTGGACATGAGGCTGTGGTTCCAATGGTTGTTCGAGCTCTTAAAGGTCAGGTGAGTAACATAAGTTAAGTTAAGGAATCACCAACAATGAATCCTGCCCATAGCTTACTATCTTTACAATTTTTAACCCATTTTGCAATCTTTCTAGATGAATACGGATGTAGCATTCCGAGAAAGAGCAGTTCTAGCATTGCACAAGCTAGCTCATCAGAAGGACCCAGAAACTCAAAGGATCTTGAAGACTGTTTACGCTAATTCAATGGAAGATGCTAAGGTAGCACTCTAAAGAACTTTCCAAGACTTGAATATAGGCTTCCTTTTATGATTATCCATTTTTTTGTTAATTATTTTGATCTCAAGGTACGATTGGCAGCGTATACTTTGCTTATGCTAAGTAATCCGAAGTTTTATGAAGTGCAAAGTATTGCGTTGCAAACTTGGCACGAGGTCAGTCCTGAGGTGCTTCCCTTTGTAACGACTGGCATCGCCTCCTTTACCCAAATGCGAACCTTTCTAGGCACCTTTAAGACTCTGTAAACCCACTAACACTAATCTGGTTAAAGGTTCACATCGAATGTTTGTTTATTAGGTCCAAAAAATCGGCGTCGGTTACCAGTTTGCTGAAGTTCGCTCAAACTGATCGCCATTCGGCCAACACCGTCTTTTCGTACATCGAGAGACCTGGTAAGTTTGCGTTCTACGCTCGATTGGAGACCTTTATGAATGCGAACCACCCCTACATGGAAGATGTGTATGGCCGCCTGAATTTCAACTTCGGAGCGTTCGATTTCGACGTGCTTGAAGTATAATCTGATAGTACTAAATTCCTATACTAGATAACTTGTAGTTCAGTGTCCACTTGAACGGATATGGCGAGACTCCCATTGAGATCCTTCAAAGAGTCTTCCAGTTCTACATAAAGCGGAAGAAACAAGCGAAAACTGCTAAACAGTCCACTTCGAATCAACTGTATACCCTTTGGTACCTCAAGAGCTCGTATACGCTCAATCATATAACATGGGTTGAAACGTATGAACGATTTAGCAAGTTCCTTATGGAGGTTTCGCATGCCAACATCAGCAAAATAAGTAAATATTGCAAATCTTATACACTACTATGCATTATGGTTTTACTTAGCCTTGTATTTTTGCAATAGAAACCTTCGATATAAACAACGTGGTACCAGTGCTTCGCTTGGATATCCGGTTTCCGAACAGTCTCGGCTATATTCAATCGTTTCAGATCGATGGATTAGCATCGGTGAGTTACGGTGTTCTAGCGAACGGTTCTAAAGAACAATATTTGGCCAGGTAGATTATCTTTCGCTCAGTTTTCTTAATTTCAGCAAGAATAATAAGTAATAACATATTTTGTGTATAGTGTTTCGATGTCGGTCCAATCAAGCGTAACTCTGAGTGATGACAAGTCAAACGCAATACTGCAGTCTGGGGCATCTGTGTCCTTACTAGGGAATTTTTCTACTACTAGCCAAAGCTGGGAAGACGACATAGACCTAACAGGAAGCTACCCAGCAACGCGCAATAATACCAGAATGTGGAATTCGGCTATGGATTTCGATTTCCAGACGAGTTTTATCTCGTATGTCAGTCAAACCGGCAGCCATGCCAACCAGCAATTTGGCGCCCAGCAACAGGCTTCCGTTGTGCCATAGAGAATAGTTGTCCTGGAAGCCAACAATATGCTTGCGAAAGGAGAAAGAGCTAGGTTTACTTATTAGATACAGAGCGACAGGATGTGTTAAATTCATGATTTTCCTGTTATTTGGCCTCAGACCTTTCTGGGTAATAAACTGTTCGGTAGTAACTACAGCTTTGTGACACTTCTATGTCATTTATATATACGCACAATAAATTTAACCCAAAAGCATTTAAAAGTGAGTATACTATTATCCAATTTATATTATTTAACAATTATATAATTAGGGTTTGACATTTTAAGAATTCGATGAATGGAGAGCTTATCGGTCTGCAATTAGTTTATTAGAAGAGCAGAGGAACGTTTCTTAGAAAGCCAAGGGCACGTTCCCATCAGCTTAGGAGTCCCCTAGGGTTTTCATTTCCGTCTTTTCCTTGCTCCTGTCGGTACGCTAATTTTCAGAATCTGGGTTGGGTAGGGTGGAGTAATGGATTCGGCACTAATCGCACTTGTACCTGCTATGTTCATGTGATTTACGTGCTGATTGAAACACTGGCAAATGTATATACACGACTAGCCAACGATTTTCTCATTATACAGAATTTTTCCGCCACTTTCAGGTGACACACGTGCTAGCGACGCTTGCAATCTCTTGATTCCCTAGAGGAAATAAGTAGCACGTTCTAAGCGCCCCAAGCGGCTAACACAAGCCGTATAAAAGATCTCTCGTGTTGTTTACTTCAACATTGAAGCGCGGACTTTTCTAGCGCTTTCAACAGAAACTTTTTGGAAAAATAAATTTAGAATTAAACTGGTGGAATAAAGCCACCCTTATTTAATACCTCAGTCTCGGTATTCAGTACAGTCTGATTTCTGACGGCTTTCCTTGGAAAGAACGTAAGTATAACGCGTTTTAATTAATTAAAACAATCCAGCAATATTTGATTTTGAAAATTGTAACTTTTGTTTTCCATTTTATTTGCAAATAGGATTAGATCCAATTAAACAGTTTCCATAAAGAAGTCTTAGCGTAGGCCCTGCTCATAGTTTGACAGCATCAAAGTAAAAACTCTTAATTTATTGATAATTTAACGTTATTTTAATGCGTTTTAATTGTTTTTCGTTAGGAATTTGAAGTTAAATTCGTACAAAAGCTGTATAAAGATGTCACGCCGTGAGCCTGAAAAGGTCGCTGTTTATTGGTTCCGATATGGTTTAAGGCTTCACGACAATCCTGCTTTGTTGGAAGCCCTGAGTTGCGGTTCGTCATTATCAGCTATTTATATCTTCGATACAGAATTCAAGGGTAATTCTTCCAATTAATCGTGTTCCGGATTACTAATTCTTAACCATACAGGAAGTGGATGTAAATCGATCCATCAGTATGGCTACATCATGGAATGCTTGGAAGATCTCAACGAGCAGCTGAAGATTATTGGCGGGAAACTTCATGTATTCATGGGCAATCCAGTTGAAGTATTCAAACACATCCGATCCGTCGTTAACCTAAAATACGTTTTCTGTGAAACTGTAAGTTTCTTCTTTCGTACTTCTTTCTTTTCGTATAGATCCGTTTAAACTGTATTTAAGGTTCATTTAATGCTATTTTCGCTCGTTTCTAGCAACCTGAACCAGTTTACGACGATCGAAATCTCACCTTGACTGATTTGTTCCAAGAATTGGACATTAAGTACGCTGAAAGAGTCTCACATACGTTATGGGATCCGCGACAAATTATAGAGCACAACGGGGGTGTGCCTCCATTAACCTACGACATGTTTACTGTAACTTTTCTTAAAAAAAAAAAACAAAAAAATCGAGAAAATAGTTTGAAACATTGAATTTCTTTCTCAATAGCATGTCGCATTGTCTCTTGGACCTCCAGAACGCCCAGTTAAGGATCCTGATTGGTTTGGGGTGATGTTCACTACAATCCCTGCTCCCACCACCCCCGGTTTGAAGGTAATTTCTGCCAACTGGAACGGAAAATGTCTAACTTTTTGGTTGTTTTAGCTGTTTCCAGGCACTCCGTCAGTTGACGAAGTCGGAGAGCTTCCTCCTTTACATATTAAGACTTCCAACAAGCGGCAAGTCACTGGAGGAGAACGCCAGGCCCTTAGACTCCTCGCTTCTCGGTTAAAAGTCGAGCAATTGGCGTTCGAAGAAGGCACCTATCGACCGAATCAAGGCAAACCGGACCTCCTAGGCCCACCTATGGCTGCCTCCGCTGCTTTAGCTGTCGGTAACCTTTCCGTCCGAAAGTAAAGCCTTTTGACATCATGATTCTCGCTTTTCATTCGATTTTTTTTTTATATTTTTTTTTTTTAAGGTTCTATTGGGCTATCCATGATCTTTATCATGAAGTCTACAGTGGCCATCCGTCAGCAGAGGGCAATATCACAGGCCAACTCATGTGGCGCGAGTACTTCTATACCATGTCTGCCAACAACCCCAATTACCACTTGATTGAGAACAACCCGATCTGTTTGAAGATTCCTTGGTACGACGACGAGGAACTGCTCACCAAATGGAAATTGGGGCAGACTGGCTATCCTTTCGTTGATGCTACCATGCGACAACTACTTGAGGTTAACGCTTGATAAGTTGGAGTAAATTTCAATCCTAAATGCCAAGGTTTTTGGGTATTTAGGAAGGTTGGATGCACCACGTGGCCCGGAATGCAGTGGCGCTTTTCCTAACCCGCGGAGATTTGTGGATCAATTGGGAGCCAGGACATATCCATTTTCTGGAGTATCTGGTCGACGCGGATTGGGCGGTCAATGCTGGCAATTGGTTGTGGGTTTCGAGTTCGGCTTTTGAGCGGATTCTCAATTGTTCGTCTTGTGTCAGCCCGGTTTTCTATGGGAAACGAGTTGAACCTACTGGCAACTACATACGGTAACTTTTATTCCTTAACTATAAATTAACTAGAATTATTCAGGGAGTTACGTTAAAGTCTTGCGAGCACCAGCGGCAAGTATGAAACCAGTGTTCTTGTAGACGATATGTTCCCGAGTTGAAGAATTTTACGCCAAAATATATCCACGAACCGTGGAAAGCGCCTTTGGATGTTCAGAAGAAAGCTGGTTGTGTGATTGGAGTGGATTACCCGGAGCGTTGCGTAATTCACGAGACCATCGCGCCGATCAACCAACAGGTTTAGAGTTTACTTTCGTTGAAATCGAAACTTGGATTGAAAGTTTGAAAGCTGGATTTTCTCTTTTTAGCATATGGTGGATTTTCGGAAGGAATTATTGGAAGTAGTGACTACAACTCCGCCGCATTGTCATCCGTCTTCCGATCAGGAAGTGTATCGGTTCTTCTACTTTCCGAGCAAATGCGAACACGGGCATCATATTTAGGTCCGTTTTCTTAAAAGAAAGCTCGATTTCTCCGTACCTTTTGCCCTAATAGGGAATGTACGTATTTTCTAGTTCAAAGTTTCTCGTTTCTGTTCGTTATTATTGTTCCTAGCCTTTGTAATACAGCAATCATATTTTAGCCAGAGCCTTTTATGACATAGGAAAAACGAAGAAAGATACAATTTTCCAAATGAAATACCGAATTACTGCGTTTTTTTACTGAATTACTCCAATGACAGTGACTCCATCTACCATCTAACGGCAGAGAATGTAAACTTTCGTTGTTCCTGTTCCCGAAGCGAGAGTAAGCACTAGCAGTCATTTTCAGAACGAACCAGCATGTTCTACTGTTAGGGGAGGGCAATATGTAAACAAACTTGCCATGTAACTTCTGGAAACAGTGATATTTTTTAAAATACACGTTTCTTTCCGCTTTTGAAGCGAAATGGCGGCTAATTGGTCTGGAGCACTATGCACAGTAACGGAATACAAAGACCTGCAGGTATCCAATCTTGAATGTTTGCTAAAATTGTAATTCGGTAAATTCTCGTAAAAAAATTAAATTTTTTATTTATTTTTTGTTAAAGTTTCTTCGAAATAACATGTATATATGACTTCGTTTTTGGTCTTTCACAGGCTACAACATTGGCAGTGGACTACCATGGCCAGTTTGCCTTGCTAGCAGGGTAAATTAACAAAGTTTTAAATAATTTTGTAGTAATAATTTCTCTAATTAATAGGCGCCGTTATTTGCTCCTGGTGGAACTAGATAACCCGGATATTGTAGTGAAGAAAATATCGCGACAAAGTAAATGGGAAGTAGGGTCTTCCGAATGGAGTCCCCACCGTCACACCACTTGCGCCATAACAGTAAAAAACCTTTAAATTCCTTTCAAAAAGTCTTTAAAATAACCTAACGCTCTTCGTTATTAGAGTAACCAACGGATTGAGCTCCTAACACTCAAAGGAACGGATCTAATCTGCGCCAACGTATTGCGCTGTCACACAAGAACCGTATCCGACCTCCACTGGCACCGGCAAGACCCAAATTTGCTTGCAACTTGCTCTGTGGACACTTTTATACACATTTGGGATGTAAGAGAACCACGCCGACCTCACGTGTCCTTGTCCGCCGTAGTAGGGGCCGGCCAAGTGCGTTGGAATCGCTTAAACTCCTATATGCTGGCCACTGCTCATGACGGAGATGTCCGAGTCTGGGATATGCGAAAGGGAAACTCACCTGTTCAATACGTAGCAGCTCATTTATGCAAGGTAGAAGCTTCTAGAACGTTTGACATCCTTTTGTACCTCATTTTTGCATTTTACCTCAATTTAGTGCATTTTTTACCTCAATTTAATGCATTTTACCTCAATTTAAAGCATTTTTTCTTAATTTAATACACTTTTCCTTGAAGATTCATGGCTTGGATTGGAGCTACACCAACGAGAATCAATTGGCAACTTCCAGTCAAGATTGTACTGTGAAATTCTTTGACATTAACAATCCGAGGAAGCCGGAAAGTATCTTACGCACCTCTGCTCCTGTATGGCGAGCAAGATATACGGTAAGAGTTCACATACAAGATTGTGGGGCGTTATTTTTAATTATTTTTAATTTATTTTTGTATTTCCCGAATTTTTGAAAATATTTTCAGCCGTTTGGAGATGGCTTGGTAACGGTGGTGGTGCCCCAATTACGAAGAGGAGACAATAGTTTAATGCTTTGGAGTTTAAATGACCTAAACCACCCGGTACATTCCTTTGTGGGCCACACTGACGTCGTGGTTGAATTCGATTGGCGACGCAAAGACGATTGCGGGGATTTTGAGCTCGTTACTTGGTCTAAAGATCAGAGTTTGAGGGTTTGGAAACTGGATCCTTACCTCCAAAGGGTAGAAAAACATCAGTTTGATTTATTTATTTGAAAAAAAGACGCATTAATGTATTAAATTAATTACAAAGGTGTGTGGCTATGATCCGGATGTTGATGAGCCTTCTGAAGGACATCGAACAAGTAAAACTTGAACTATACTTCATTAGATCTTGTTATTTAAAAAAAAAAGGAAAATGAGAAAAAAAGGATTCGATTACTTTAACATGTTATTTCCTTTTCAGATTACTTAGAAGACAAATTGCGTCACTTGCCCTGTGATCAAAGCGCAGACGAAACTTTAGAAACTGGAATTGAAGCTGGCGAAATGACGTTGTCCTTAACGCCGCGTGAATCTAAGAGAAAAGAGCCAATTTCCGTTCCTGCGTCGAGTCTTCCTGAAACTCAAGTCTGCAGAACGCCTTTTCACTACTCAAGCGTGTTGGATAAATCACCTTTGGGTGAGGAAAACACACTGTTGGAAGAAGAATGGCATGATCTCCGGTTGTCCATGGAAAGCTGTTTAGTTTTGGAAGTAAACAAACAAAAAAACGCTTTAATTTGAGTCTTTGTTGTTATAAACTAATGACTCGATGGGTTTGTTCTTTTGTTTTAGACGGATATTGAAAGTCGAATGTGCAAAACGAGTTTTAAGGCCGGGAAACATTTTGTGTCGCTACGGATTCTGTTTCCGGTGGGTTATCCGACCAAAACCTTCATTCCGGATTTCCAGTTCGAGAAGGGGTGTAATTTAGACCCGGGCTTGAAATACGAGCTAATCAAGGTTGGAAGATATGCTTATTGTTAAGGATTGTTAAGATTTTAATTTTTTTAAATGTTTTTAGGGGCTGAAACAAACTGCGCAACATGCGTTAAGGACTTCTTCGCGCTGTTTGGAACCTTGTTTGCGCTATTTAATGCACGCTGCAGATACAACGGTAATTGCTAAATGTTTTGAGAGTTGAAATGAGCCAATCGACTGTAGGTAGGGCCGTATGAAAGCGAATCAGGCGCGTCTAAGTCTTACGTTTCGAATGGAAATGGACATGTGGAAGCTTCGTCGATATTTGGACCTATTTCCTTGCCCACAACTCACAACCAGGACCATAATATTCCTTATGCGCGTTCTTCTGGAGCCAGATTTTGCAGCACAGGTGAGATATGCCTATTCATTGTTGTTTTAAAACAGTTCGGGTTAATTTAAATTAGTTATTGTGACAGCATGTTTCTGAAAGCTATTTACTTATTTTAACAAGCTAAATAATCTTTGTTTAATTATATAGATTGAGTAAACAGCGAGTATAGTCTTAATTTCAATCAGTAATAATGCTGCAGCGAATAGTTTTAATTTTGTTGAGTAAATAGACGTAAAAATGTGGCCAGATAAGTTGCACACTAGTCATGGCATTTATTTATTTACAAATTAATGGAATTTTTATTTCTTAAAACTATTGATTTAATGCTAGTAGTAATTAGACAGTATATTGAAGTATATTATAGTATGTATAGTAATTAGTAGCATTTAGGTAATACTATTGAACTAATATTACTTAAATTACTGTTAATTGTTTATACAATTCTTTATTAAATCGTTTAGAAAACATTGGTAAAATCATTGTTAATTGCGTCATTTCCTAGAGCAGCTAAAGTAGGATATGATTTATATAATCTCATCCCCTATTTGACCTTCTTTTGTTCGTCTAATGAATGCATTGATAACGCATTGGTCGCATATTTCGTGTGTAAATAGAAATTATTATTGTTTGTCAAGGAGTATTGGTATGTTTTGGCCGCCCTTCGTACCTGAAACGTGTCTTCGGCAAAGGAGGAGTTTTGGAATCTTCAACGCCACGTTCACTCTCACACGGTACTGGCCCAGCGACAGCTGGGCCCCCATTCGCGGGACTCATGTACCGAGGTTTAGCCCGAAGTCCAACGAGTGATTCGTCTGGGACTCCTTCGAGTTTTTACTATCAGGAGAAAGATAAAGTACCAAAAGTCTCACAAAATTATCCCTTTTCCAAGACTTTAGCACAGCACGTGTTTCATCTTTCTCTAGCGTCAGAAAGGCAAGCAGAAAGTCAGATCCCGACTGGCTGATGAAAGAAAAACGCCTGGCGAGGTCAAACCCCACAAAGTTGGCGTGGTCACTATCTATGATGCCGCCGGACTCGTGCCGATTCGACGAGAATTGGCTGCCAAATACGTGTAAAAAATTCATGATTTTTCGTCAACATTTCTTCATTCTTTTTCTAATTTTTCTTAATTTTTCTTCATATTTTTTTAGTATTTTTATCATTTTTTTATGATTTTTCTTCATTTTTCAAACTTGTTTTTCCAACTCTGCGAACTTTTTTCCAGCTATTTTCCTTTCTTTTTTACTATTTTTATCATTTCTTCATTCTTTTTTCTACAGATTCAAGACCGGCAGCGTGGTAGATATGTGCCATACCAATGCCATGGTTGCTGCAGCCAATGGTCGCAAAGATCTCATCCAAGTCTGGTCACTGGCAGCCTTAACAGCCACTCCTGAGCTAGCAAATTCGGCTTCTTACCCTTGGGCGCAAACTCCCCTGGGGCGACAGTTGCTACATTCCATGTAACCTCCAAAGAACTTCCAAACATCTTAAAATCATATTAAAAAATCGTAAAATCTGCATTTTCTTCGCCTAGGATCGAGCATTACGCTAAGCAACGGGACGTACAGACCGTAGCAATGCTGTGTTGTACGTTTGACCTCAGAACTGAGCAGGAAACCAATCCAAGGCGGAAAATAACCTTGGATAACGGAAGCGTAAGTATAAAGTTATTTCCAAACCTTTTGCTTAGCGAAAAAGAGTCTGGTTATGGGTTAAAAAAGGTTCCGCTTAAGCTAACAAGTTGCTTTTCTTGCTTTTTTCCCCACCTTCTACGCCGCATACAGAAAAACTTCCGCTTGGGTCGCAAGGTAAAATGTTGGTTGCTTTAAATTTTTTTTTTTAATTGCGCGATCTGCAAAAGAGATTCGCGCGTTGTTCGGTTTGCGTTCGAGTTTAGTCCGTCACTTTTTAATTAATTATGTTTCAATTAGCTTGGAGAGTCGCCGTATCATACAATTCATCCCATGGACACGAGTTTAGACGGTTGGAATATTTCTGCAATGAAGCAAACGCGATCCAATTCATGGAGCGATTCTATCGATGATCTGCGAACGAATCTAAACTTGCGTAGCTTGAGTCACCTCGATTTGCCTGAAGATACGCGCGAAAAGGACTTGAAGTGAGATTTTGAACGTTTTAATCAATTAATTTTCCGATTTTTCGATCTTTTAATCGTTATTTGGGTAATAGACTGTTGGATTCCTCCTTTTCGGCGTTGTTTGACAACTACAGGAAAGCGTACGCGGATATTTTATATCGCTGGGGCGAACTTGAAGCTCGAGCACAAGTAATTTTCGTATTTTCAATGCGTATAAGCATTAAATTCTGTTTTCGGGACGATTTTTAACCCAAATTAGGTACTCAAATACCTTTGCGTTCCTCCCGAATCACATAAAGGAGTCGAATTGGTCACGGAATGTCATTACTGCAAGCAAACCGTTCGCGGCCCACAATGTTTGCATTGCAAACGCTGGAGTTTTCGTTGTTCCATATGTCACATCGCCGTTAAAGGTAAAAAACCAAAAGAAAATGCGATTTGAAAGTAAGAATAGAAATTGAAGAGGATTTCTTCGTATTTTTTTACAGGATCTTCGAGTTTCTGCCTGCTTTGTGGACACGGAGGACACAGCTTGCATCTCACGGAATGGTTCTTATCCAGCGACGTTTGCCCAACTGGCTGTGGTTGCTCATGTCCAGCTGAAAACGCCTACCAGTTTTCGTAAGCAATAAAAAACAAGAAATAATGAGATCTATTGCTCCCTCGCAACTGTATACGACAAAAAATGTACTAAATTGACTTAAAAAATGTTTGATTCATCAATGGCAAGGACTGGACCCACGGCAAGGCATTTGTTTTGTGATTTGTATTGAAAATGTGACAAGAAGAAAGAAAGAATAGGAAATATAAAACAAGTCTAGTATTTATCATAAAGGTGGAGTTCTTTCCATTGCTGGGTGAGATTTCTGCAGTATTTTTCAGTGCTGGCCAACCCGACCGTAACCCATATAACGCGCTCCGTAACGTACGGCATTGGCGCCACTGTTAAAAAATGTATATCGTGATTTATTTTGCTTTAGGTGTTAGATGGAAGTGTATAGTTATTACGCTAAGGCGGCGATCAAACCGAAAGGTACAGCTTTCCCGGTATCGTAGAACTGTTTGCCCTTGAAGGCCGCCAAAGCTGCACTTGTCACCAATGTTATGGTGTATTGGTGCGGATCACGTGAGGTCTGATACCCGCCGTACGCTAACGCACTTCCGAACGCCGCATGTAGCGCCATGTACGGCATATTACCTAAGACAGGAATACTTTTGTAATAGGCAATACTTATGAGATGCAGTACATATTTAATAGGTAATTACTTATGAAAACACTGTTTACTCTGGCTCTACAGCACAGCTTGTGTAGTAGAATCAAAGAATTGAACATTAAGGGTAATCGTAGGTGATGTTGAGTGAATTGAACTGAAAAGGACCTGGGGTTAGCCAACAATTAGCTGAATTTTTACCCGTTTTCATGTAATCCATGACTCCCACGCCAGCAACTATGGCTGCGAGTCCGTACGTTCCGTAATCTATGTCTCCATTCTTAGTTAAACTCTTATCAAATTTGGTGGTGTCAGGCAGCCCAACTGGATCAGGATCTGTACGTTTCGGCTGGGACATGGTTACTTCTTTTCGAAATTCCGTAATATATATTCGCGACAGTGGCAGAACTTTTATCTTTCGCGCACACAACGACAGTTATCTGTGCCTCGCTTGCTCGCTAAAACTTGTACTGGAATAAATGGGAAGCCTTGTCCTGTGTGTACAGTTTCATATAGGTTTTGAATACAGGGAAGCTTATTGTTGCCTTCGATGCATGAACGTTTGGACCTTGTTTTCCTGGAAGGGTCTCTTGCACCTTGGGAAAGTCCGAGGGCGACGTTTGGCGTACAATTTCTCGGGAAAAGTAGACTTGTGACTTGTACTAAAGAGGGATTTAGGATTTCAGAGCCGCAGTAAGGGTTTTATAGTTATGCAACCAAATGTAATGGCTGATATAATTTACTAAATAAAAAGATAATGTCATTAAAATAGGTTGATTTAGAAATATGCTTGTTATAATGTGAAATACTTGAAAGAGTAATATCATAAATATAATTACAGCACACAATTGGGGTTAGTTTCATTTCATTAGGTTTATTAACCACTTCTCTACAGATTCCTTCAGAAGTTATAATTGAGAAACTACCAATGTTAGAATGGATTTTCGAATGAATTTATTATTATTACTGAAGGCTTTGGTCGATTAAGAAGAGGCTCATGTCTCTTCCAGAGTCTTCTGCCATCATGGGGACCATGATTGCCAACATACCAGACAGTTCGCGGATGCGTTCAGCATGTTGTTGAGCAAAGTTGTTTTCAAGGTACGCAACCAGCTGCGGATACAAAAATCATTCCAAATTAATATTATATAATCGATCCTTTAATCCCTTTCTAATCCTTTTTAGCTTTCTTCATCCATCAAGCAATACTTGCATCCTTTTGTACGTGCATTCTGAAGGTTTCGTCATAACTTACCGCAGCATCTTGGCTTTCGCCGTGGATGATGTGGACTCGGTCAGCCAAATGGTGCAGAGCATCCAGAGCCTTGCCAATAGCTTCAACTTCGGACCAGCCTTGGGATCCAGCACGGGGAATCTATATATTTAAAAAATACAAATTTACTTAGCCACTGCAATTTGCGTTTCTAGTTTTATAAGAAGGCTCCTGTGTATAGCCATTGCAATTAATTGTGTGTTATTGTTGCAGACAGTTGGTACGACAGCATAGGGAACGCAGAAGTATACTTTTACATGAAAAGTTTACGATTTTTCCCAAAAAATTTCTTGACAGTAATGTAGGTAAAAGGAACGCAAAGAACGCGACAGTTTTACTTCTATGCCTTTTTGCCTTCGTAATTTAAAAAATGCAAATGGTCTTTTCCTTACGTAAAAAATACATACAAAATTAGCGAATGGAAGAATTTGGAAAGTGTCAGGCCCTAGACGTTATTTTTACTGTGTTTTTTTATTATAAAGGAAAATTGCCATGCAAGTACGTGGTTAGAAAGTTATCTGCTGTTGTCATGCGCAGAAGTGATGCGCGGTCATATGTACCCCAGGCAAAATCATGCGCGCCACCTAGCCATAGGCTTGGGCGTTCCCAACGCTTTAAGCTATCCAGGAGCCTTTTTAAGAAATAAATATTTACTTTATCGATGCTGATGGTACTGCTCGGCAGCGCCCAACCACGCTGGTTGATGTACTTGACGATTCCAATAGCGTCACCCCACACTTGGTTAGCCATCTCCGAAAAGAACTTGGCCAAACCAAGACGGTGCTGAACATCGGTGTTAAAGTGAGCAGACTGTCAAGAAAACATAAGGGATAAGAGCCATCACCCATTAAAGATCCACGATACAAGCAATTTGTTAGAAATAATGATTTGACATTAAGTTTACCATTAAGTCTAGTTCGAAACTGTGTCGGAGATGATCTCTGACGAGTTGGTAGATATCTTCTTTGGGCTCATCGCTGAACTTGCCGTACCGAGCAGTACAACGGGAAGCGTCTACATAAATGGTAGAAAAGTCGCTTTTAAAGTCACGAGTAAACTTAGCGTTGGTAAGTCCGTAAAGGGAATAAAGGGTAGTAAAGCTATAGGACAGTCCAACTTTGGTGACAGGGTGCAGATATTGTTAGATAGAAAACTTACTATATCTGTTGAAGCCTTTCCATGTACCCAGTACGCCATCACCACGGAGGCTTTGCAGGTGAGAGTAGCAGCTTTGGCTGGCCAGAGCCAAGGCTGGGCACAAGCAGATGAGGAGTAAGTATTTCATCGTACGTATCGAGCTTTCGGCGGACTTGATGTGACTGACGGTTGCTGGGGCCTGTACACCTTATCAGGAAACCAACATAGGGCCGGTGGTCCCTGGCTTACATCACGTCGCGGACGCTGGCGACATTCTCAAATCAAAGTTTAAGTGGGTTCTTTCAAGAGCTTAGCATCCCGTGACAAGTAGCCTCCCTGTCTGAGCACAATCACCGTAGTTTATCACTGTTGTGTCGCGCCGACTATCGCAAGAACTGTCCTTTTATCTCTTGAACTTCCTAAAGCTTACGCGTGACCATAGTCGGATCGGCCGCACAGTATACAAGCTTTTCTGACCACCTACTGGAACGACTAACTCACTGCCACCGCTCAGTTACTCATCGTCAATTGTCGTAGTCAGTGTACTTCAGTTTGCTTAAACCAAAAAAAGATGAGGGTCTTCTACCTCATTGCTCTTACGGTGGTCGGATGCTGCGCCGCGGAAGGTGCTGACATTTCTAGCGGATCAAGTGTTTCAGTTAAGTAATTTCTTTGTCTTTGCAGTCAAGTTGGCCGCCAAGGATGACAGGACTACCGGTGATGCATGCATGACGAGCATCCACAGCCATCTCGAGCGAGAGCTGAAAGCTAGCTTGACTTACCTCAGCATGGTAACGTTTTGAATTCTGAACCAATAACTCCGGCAAAGGGGTAATGGTGGTGGGGATTACTAATGGGTTGATGATATCATTGTTAAGGGCTCTTGGGCCAACGAATTCACGGTGAATCGCCCTGGACTAGCCAAAGCGATGTTCCACATGGCTGACGAAGAGCGCTCCCACGCTTTGAGTTTACTGCGTTACCTCCGCATGCGAGGTTTCAATGACAACCAGTGGCTGCCTAGCATGTTGGAGCCTTTTACCTCCGAGAGCACCTGGTCCACTTCCAGCGACGTGTTGAAGAGAGCTTTGGCGATGGAAAAGGAAGTGACGCTGCACATCAAGAAGATTGTCGATGTCTGCAGCCAAGAAGAAGACCACCAGGTAAAAGAGATTCCATAACAACAACAATCCCTCGATCTCATTTCTAATCATTGTTTACATTCCTCGATCGCCAGGCCGCCGACTTCCTAACCACCGAATTCCTCAAGGAGCAAATGGAAGGACAGCGGTACCTCGCTGGTCTGTTCAACACTTTGGTATCCTTGAAGCAAAGGAGTCCCAAGTTGGCCGACTGGATGTTCGACAGGAAGCTTCTTGCATAAGTTTGACATTCCGTGAATTTACTTGGTAATGCATTTAAATCTTCTAAAAAACAGAAGGGTTCTTAGTAGAAGACTCCTAATAAAACTCCTAATACTTTGAAAAAGCATTCCAGTCCATTTAGTGTTGTTTTTATCTCGAAAGCTTCCGACTGTTTCGATACAGAAGAATGTATTGACTCAATACGGTGACTCCTTATGGTAGAATGACGATGATTCAATGATTAGACTTGACTTAATAAGTGTAAATGACAACTAAATGGAAATCAGCAATACAGTCCATTTTAAATCTACACTGTGGATTCTTGCACTCACTTCGCAACATCTCATTCAGCATAATGCATCTTGAAGAGGGAAAACACCAGACCTTCAACTTAGACGGATCAAGCACATGATGCAGCATGCTGTTTACCCTAACCAAGGGGCTTTTACTTTGGAAATCAGGGACCGTGTATAACAGACCGTCACAGGCGTTGAACGCATCGTAAAAGTGGGAATAACGATGTTTTATTGTGAAAGTGAAGACGCACCTGCTTCTTTACGCAATCTTCACAACATACGGTGCATGGCTTTCCATTTCTTACAGATTCGTTTCCCTAAACCTTCCCCCTAGCACCACGGGGTGTACAGTACAATCGCACAATACATTCCAATCGCAACCACAGGTTCAACTTGCGTAAGATCCTTTAGAAACAGCAAATCCGTGCGTTCTTACGAGGAAAGCGGCGCTGATAAGAACTCACAATTGGACCTTACAGTTGGGTTGCCAAGTCGACATACTTGACTTTGATAAGACTGAACGTTGATGTGTCACCGCTTCAGATCCACGCACGATACCTTCCCTACCCACACTTAGGAAAAATAATAATAAAACAATATAATAAACTAATATAATAATATAATCTTAACATGATCAAAAGGTTCCGTTCTTTTCTTTGGACGCAGCAGCTTTCTCGTCGTTAAAAGAATATACAGTAATGTCCATGTGGAGGTGAAAGTCGGGGAAGATTTTCGGTGCAAGTATGGTTTCCATGCAATAAATGCCAAAAAGATAAAAAGAAAAAGACGAGCTTCTTCTTTTTCGTAAAGTTTCAGCTTTCAACGGTGCTTAATACCTTTCTCTTTTCGCCTACTGACCACTTGAGCAAACTTTAAATCAGATACGGCAGCACTGGCCAAAAAGGGATTCCGACAACTTTTCCCCATTCTTACACCATGTCAACATCTTTCCTTTTCATACATGTATTGACTTTCCCCAAACACAACACTCCCTCTTCAATGTAAACTCTGCGTGATATCACATCCAGAAATGATGGTATAATGCTGCCCAATGATGTGTGCCGTCGCCCTGAGCTGTCTATTCAGAGAAGCGAAAGGTCACTATAGGGTTCAAAGAGTTCAAGAATGAAGGCGATGCACCGGAAGATGGTGAAAGCTCAAGCTTCGTGTCTTCCAATACCTTGATTTCCCTTAATTTGAACTATAGAAATCTTAAGAACTCTGTAAGTAAGGTAAAAGCTTAACGAAACCTTAACAGCTTTGGGAACTTTGAATTTAGGATGATTACGATGACTGGATGCTAGAAGGAGATGACTAAATGGTAAGCTCTTGGTAAGGAAGGATGTTTAGGATGTCTAGTTTAGGATGATTACGATGACTGGATATGAGACGGATGAAGACTATATGGTAAGCTCGTATTAGGAAGGTGGTTGAGTGGATGTCTCCAGTAGCACGTCCGAGCAATGAAAAAGGACCTTGTCACTTTCCACGGGTAGAACAGAAAGAAAGAAAGAAACACCAGCCACGCACTAACCATTGTTATTACTTAATATATTATATATGGCTTGTTCAAATAAAAAGGGAAGTGGTTGTGCTTTTGGATTATGAAAGCTAAAGCGCCCCGCGGGGTAAAGAAGAGGAGTTTGCTTGTTGCGACGAATAAGAGTAGGTCAGCCATCCCCGTCTTACCCACTGGCCTGGATTTCCTATAAAAAGCTTTCGGAAAATACAAGACCATCAGCACTCTATCCCAACCGTCTTCAGTACGGGACTAATCTCCGGTGTGTTAAGGCACCAGTGTCGTTTCCTGCAACTTCCTTAAACTTTGAATCCCACGAAACTTTCCACACCTTAAAGGACCAACTTGATTCCGCAAAGTACGTATATACAGTTTGCTTGTCACTCAATTAATTTGTATTAGGGCTTGCTTAAACACGTAAATAGACTCGGATTACTTTAGTATGATATCTTGGGCTACTTAATAGACTAATTGGAATCCTTTGTAGTCCCATCGAGTGGCCGAAAATGGAGAACGGAATACGAGTACTACTGTTCGGGCTCCTGGCTAGCGTAAGCCACCTATGTCTTGTTATTGACTGCAATGAGCTAAAAAATGGACACCGTAGTTGTTTAATCTGATTTGAATGCTTAATCTAATTAGGGCGTTTTGTGCGGACTGCCTGCGGAACCTCGAGCAGCCGATGCGGATGCGTTTCAACGTGGTGCACTTAGTAAACGACAAGGAGGCCCACAGGCTTACCAATACATTCCCCCGAATCAGAGCTTTAACTTTCCCATAACAACCGGTAAGCCCGTACACAAAAAAAACTTATTAAGGGCACATTCTTTATGTAGCGTCTGAACGGAAGAAGGCCAAACACGTTTTTAGACATCATGTGCTAAACGAGAGCGTTAGGTCCTGGAAGAAAGCAAGAGACTGAAGGAGAGTAAAGCAGGCTTCTATAAGTGTCACGAATTCTCCACACAAGACTTTCAATTCGCATCTCAGTTTGCTAAAAGCAGAGCAATTCCCGTGCCCTAGGGTCCTTTCTCCCGTCTCAACCCTTTCCACATCTGCTCTCCATTCTTTCGAGTTACATTCACCTGCCACCTTCATCGGTTGGGGGTGTATGCGTTAATGAGTTAATGACACGGCAGACACCGGCGTGGTATAACAGAATCCGCGTCACTTCCTCCTTGCATGACAAATTCGCCTCATGTTCTGGAGTGGAGCGTTTAGCGGTTTTAAAAATCTAAGTCACGCGCGTGTAGAATCCCAGCCCTTCCTTCGTTAGGAACAAGGTTAACACTAACGGACTCGCGAGGCTTTTCCATTCAATTTGCTTTCCATAACCACCTTCTGTAGTTCGCAACCGTAAAAGCAGGTAGGGAGAAAGTACAACATGGGGAAAGTTAGCTTGAGATTTCCCACACGATATAATAGTTGTCGTGCGAGCAAGACCATTTCGCAAGTGGTGCTTGTCCTTACGCTTTCCTGCCGAGCCCATCCTCAGTAACCGGTTTTAAGTTTTTATTTCAAGTTAAAGTTTTGGCTATACGTATTTGAAATCGCGCTCCTTTTACAGTGCATCCCCTGTCCGTGCCTTTCATCCCTCAACCTCAACCTCAACAAGCTCCACCACCGCAACTCACAATTGCTCAGCCACCACCCCCCCAGAAACAGCCGCCACCACAGCAGCAGTTCCAGTCGACCGTCCGGCCATCCTTCTCCCCTGCTCCAACGTTTCCCCAATTGACCGTAACCGTCCAGCCTATCCCCGTTTTCAATCCTCCGCCGGTACCTCAGCCCCTTCCTCCTCGCCCTCCTCAACCATTTATCCCGCAGCAGCCACCTCAACCTTCTCAACCGTTTATCCCGCAGCAGCCGTTTGTTCCCATACCATCTCAACCTGTTGTCATAGACCTCGACTCTAATGCCCTGATGCCTCAACTGCCAACCCAACAAATGGCTCAGGTCGTCTCGTTGGACGTTACGTGCGCCAAGGAATCTATGGTAGTCCGCATCACTTTTGATCGCGTGTTCAACGGCCTTATCTACTCCAAGGTACAAAAAAAACGACACGTGTCAACCTCTTGGCCTCAATCTAATTTCGATCGAAAACCTTATAGGGATTCTACAGTGTCAACACATGTCACTATGTAGAGTTTAACAGCAACCGCGATTTCTACGAGTTCACCATCCGATTGGAGTCCTGTGGCTCCCAATTCATTGACCAGCTCGCCGCTGGCGGCCAAGCCTACTTGGAGAACGTCATCATTCTGCAAAACGAGCCTGGCATTCAAGAGGTTAATTAAGCTTCCACCTCCGTGAATCTAGTCAACACCATTTCGTCCTAACCACTTACGGATTTTGTTACATTTTTATAAAGGTCTGGGATATCTCGCGTCGTATTCGCTGTCTCTGGGAAGGATCTCTCGAGAAAACCGTCACCTATGCTTTCAACGTCGACATGCTCGATCAGCAGATCGTATCCTTCAGTGGTGACACGGCCAACGCCTTCATGGACATCCAGGTTCGAAATCCTATCCCTTGCCCAAGCTACCTTTTGAATCCTAACCCAAATTCTAGAAACCGCTAAACTTAATATCTTGCAGATTGGAAAGGGACCTTTCGCTTCTCCTGTTACTGGTCTGGTCAAGATCGGCGAGACCATGACGATGGTGATTTCCGTCGAAGGCGACCCGAACTTTGACGTCCACGTCAAGGACTGCATTGCTCACGAAGGAAACCGCAACAACCCCATCACCTTGACCGACAGCCGCGGATGCGTCCTCAAGAAGAAGCTCATGGGACCGTGGCAGAAAACCCGCCAAACCGCGGGTCGCAACGGCGTGTCTATCATCGCTTACGCCTTCTTCCAAGCGTTCAAATTCCCCGACCACATGGATGTCTTCATGGAATGCAACATTGAATTGTGCAAGAACCAATGCAACGTGTGTCCTGAAGATTCTTCAAGTGGAATCGGCCAAGTAAACGAACCAAACTTTCTACTTTTCGGCTCGCTAATCTTTATGCCTTCAATTCCTTGAATCCTATAGATCGATGTACGAGGAAGAACACGACGACAAGTCACAACCAATGCCACAGTCGAAACCTCAGATCCCTTCCGATTGGCCCGCCGCTTGCGGGTCCTATCGCCCGAGGATATTAACTATGCTGACGGTGCATCGGTAGTTTCATTGACATCTGGTGAGTTGGACCGCAAAGACTAAGACTAGACAACCTTCACATGTTTGCAACACAAACCTTACTCGATACCCTTATACTTGTCCCCCTTAAAGCTGACTTTTTATCTTCTCAATACTCGGACGAAACTGACAAAAAAGTGATCAGTTAGCTGTGTTACAGTAATCTCAACGAAAATATTTCTCTTCCTATGATATGGTACTGAAACTTATTCTACTCAATATCGTACACCATGTCCTCCCCAAAGCTTTATATTTTCATTTTAAAAGATGTCTCGCCCTAAATGATGGCCTTCTCATTTCGACATTTGCAATGAATAAAAACGATGTTTTCGTATCCTTTTTAAAACAAACGGGTGCAACAATGTGAAGGTTCTGGTTTATCATCGTTCATCTTAACCATCCGAAGTCTCAAACTCTGGTGTTCATTTTCTTCACATTTAAGAAACTATTCCTCTTTTCACTTTTCTATTCTAGGACACCTTTTATCTTCGCCTGAAGAGGTGTGCATGTCCATGGCTAGCTTCACCATTGGACTCATAGTGATGCTCCTGATCCTCATTGGCTCGTCCATCCTAACCGCGTTGCTCTGCATCAAAGTGCGGTCTATCCCCGGTTCGGATTCGACTTACCCCGCCTCGTCTTTTCACGCGTTCTCTTCCGTCTCCGGGAAATACTGAAAACCTTTTTCTTTTCCTATTTTTTATGGTTTTTTTCCAATTATTTTGTTCCTCCCTGAAAATTCGCTCAAAGACACTTTATTATATGGAGAGAAATTATTGTGGTGAAAGTGAAACCTGCTGGCAGAGTTCTGATATATTACAAATCAAAATTTTTCTAACTTGCCTATTTATTTGTTTATAAAACACCCATAAAGAAGTACAAAAAATGTAACTAAGAAACAAAAAGAAACCCGAAATAGTTTTCGTAAACAAAATAATTTAATCGTTCTTGACAGAAACGAGGCCTGCGGCACGAGCGCCAAATCGGGCCACCATGAGTAGACTGGTATTTTGAAAGATAATATTTGGAATTAATTGTATGAAAGTAAAGTGCAGGACTGTTCAGGTTACCTGATGCCGCAGATCAAGCCAGCTGGCATGATTTTCCCGGAATCAAGGAATCTTTTGCCCATAAAAGCCGCCAAGGCAGCACTGGTGCCGAAAGCTAATTGATAGTTACGGGGATCTTGCGACGTTTGGTAAGCTCCGATACCAATCAAGGCGCCAAAGAAGAGCCCCATACCCAACGATGGCAGACTACCTGTGCCCCATTCGAATATTTTGTTTATAGTGTAATACAGCGGATTCAACTATTCTGAAGCAAGCAGTCTTCACTAATGCTAAATTTAAATAAATATGAAATAAGTTAACTAACAATAAAGTCTCATACTTTAAGACATTATTGTTAGTTTATTAATGTTTCATAGTTTCGGAGCAAACCGCTTTCAGTTTAAAATTGGTTTCGGTTTCAGAACCAATCACAACCCGCACTCGAAACCAAACCAAACCGAAGTTTGTATTTTATTCCATGTAATTGATCCTGAAAGCTAAAACTAGGCTAGAACCGTAGGGAATGCTGGTTTTATCTACTCTCGGTGTTGGATTACCTCCGGGTCACTAAAAGGTCAAACTTCTTAACATAAACGGCCGCAAACATGCAAATCTGGTCTAAAACAGCTTTATACAATTATCTCGGAAATTTTTAAACAAATAGGGTTAACTTCTAGCAATCACTGAATGTTTTTAATTAATTAAGATATAAGAATATAATATAAGAAATATTCTAGACATACCGGCTTTAACGTAGCCCATGACTCCTCCAGATGATACAAGCAGCGCATAGCCGTAAGTCGCGAAATCGATGCCCATAGTTGCAAATTATAGTTAATTTCACTAGGAATAACAAGAACTAACGGCAGCTTCGAGAAGTGTATAGAATAATTGCAGTCTGTGCACTGGAATATATAAATTTTCACTCTTTTGCTTTGTTTACCGTTACTGTGATGTAGAACGTGATAGTGTGTGGATGTAGCTTAAGGCATCAGTAACGGTAGGGCACTTCATGAAGGGGCGTGACTTATTCCTGCTACGCAATGACTTTTCAATTCTTGACTCCAGCCGAAAATACGTGTAGTACCTGCCATCTATGTACTTCTTCCAATACTAAATAGAGCTTTCCAGGAAATTTTTTCTATCAACAAAATAACGTAAATTCGACGATTTGGCTTCAAAATCTCAATAAAAGCCATGGCTGATGAAGATATGCAAAAATTACGCGATCGTCGCTTAGCTCAATTACAAGAGCGAAATGGAGCTCGCCAAGTAGGACCGTTTACAAAAAATTAATGATTTTAAATTTAATTTTATAATTTTAGTTTCAACTTTCATCTCACTTCAGATTTTCTCTTTTTAAAGTCTAAAGATGAACTGAATTTATGTCAAGCTAATCAGTTTGCTTGTCTTTAAATTAGGGAGAGGAACCAGGTGCTGAAGAGGAAAAGCGAGCACGTCAAGTAGACGTTAGGAACTCGATGCTGTCACAAGTACTTGACCAGCACGCACGAGCGCGATGTATGTTTCATATCGTTTCGGAATATTTTCTATAGCTTAAATGTCTATCCTTTACCCTTTAGTGAGTAATTTACGAGCTGTCAAACCAGAGAAAGCGGCTGAGATCGAGAACATGCTCATTAATATGGGAGGATCTGGTCAACTGAACAGGAAGTTGGGCGAACAGGAATTTATTGGACTATTACAGCAAGTTAACGAACACCGTGATGGCTCTAAGACGAAGGTCAACTTTGACCGAAGACGAGCTGCTTTGGATGACGATTAGCTGTATTCTTTGTTTTTCTCTCTTAATTAAGTCCCTTATTTTTTAAGTTGGTGAAGTGAATTCATTAAAATAACTTCTTTGCATTAATGCTTGTTTTGCTTTACAAATGCCTCCAGCTTCCACGACTAGAAAATAAAACTAGAATACAATCCCTTGATTTGCATAATGATATTTAATTTTTCTCCAATCCATTCAAACCTCGTTTGAAAAAATTTCAAAAAAGGAAAATGTCTTGATATTCTAATAATTAATTACGAGTTTAATTATTACTTTAAAGTTGAAGACACTTTAGATTAATAACTTAGTTAAACTTAAAGTAATACAATAATAATGTAATAATAAAATTACAATAATAAAACTCTTATGAATTCACCGGCGTAGGCAACAGGCTTTTGCCAGTCTGTTTATTGGTCGTTTGATTTTATATAACACAAAGAATGTTAAAGCATGCTAAATGTTTAAAATATTTATAATGCAATGGGAAAATTCATAAACAAAAGGAATAATAAATCTCATTCTTGTTTAATTTATTATTTTCCAATGCATTCCATTTTATATGATATTACAAGCATATTTATTACATATTAGCATCATTAACTAGCTCATTCATACTCTTAAATGTTTTAAAAGAACTACAAATAAAAGGACGAGCAGTTAAATTAGTTCACGGTATGAACCGGGAATGGCGCTAGCGTCGAAAACGTATAGCTATAGGGAACTGCGACTACCGAAGCTCTGCTTCACCGTGCCGCGCTCCTCTCCCGAGTTTCCCGACGCCGCCATTACACGCGTGGAGTTTGTGGTATATTATTATTGGGATATTTTCTGCCAACCTCTACCAAACCAAAATGCAAAACGACGCCGGAGAATTCGTTGACTTGTACATCCCCAGGAAATGGTAAATAAATCCTTCTATCGCCTACTAAAACTAACCCAAACTCTTAACTTATTGTAACCACCAATTTGTCGCGTCAAACGTAATCTAAATGTTAACATTAAATACTGTTTAAATACCAAATACTTTTAACATAAGATTCATTGAGTCGGAATGTTTTACTGTGAATTTGCAGTGGTTTGTTAAAGCTACAGAACCAGAAACTATAACCACGCCTTATCATTTGGTTTTATGACTATGATCTAACACGTTTTCTTTTCTCTTTACAGCTCGGCCAGCAACCGCATTATCCATGCTAAGGACCACGCTTCCATCCAGCTCAACATCTCTGACGTTGACGAAAAGACCGGCTTGGCTTTGAGCAGCGCCAAGACCTACGCCGTCTGCGGACCTATTCGCAGAATGGTAATATATTCATCAAGCTTTCTTTTAAGTTAAACTCTTTTCACTTAATTATACTAAAACTTTGTGGTTTAGGGCGAGTCTGACGATTGCATCAACCGATTGGCAAAGAAGGACGGAATTTTGGCCAAGTAAAACCCTTTTTTTGTCTACATTTAAAGTCAACATTTAAAGTATTAACGTTTTTCTTTTCTTTGCAGGTCATTCTAAGTGTGTTTGTATGGCGAATAAATACACATCTCTACTGAGACTGTAAAAGGCAAATTGTTTTTTCTTCTTAATCTTCGCTTTTCTTAATTTCCTCACTCTAGCATGCCAAGATTGTTAGGAGCACGTTTATGTTCAAATCTAAGTGTGTTCAGTCGTTTTGAATTTAAAAGTTTCTTTATTGGAGTTTCTTTATATGGGCAGGAAGTTCATTGTCGTGCTGCTAAAACTTGAGGAATATGTGATTTAATTGACCTCAATTTTTGAAAGGAAAAGTTTTCAGCAACTGTTTGTTATCACAGCGACCTTGTTTTTCGTTTAGTTGATTCCTTACTTTCGTTAGATAGTTTTAGCAGCTAAATAGCTTTAGCTTTTATAAGTTAGCTTATTGGGAAGTTTTTGTGCTCTTCCAGTAGTTGAAATATTCATACAGCCACTAAAACTAGGCTAAATTTGAGGCGCTGCATAGCGTATTATCGGCTGTTCATGGGTAATGGCTGTATACGCCACGCGGCTATATGACCCCTGAAAAGCCCGCAACAAATAATAACAATAACTACAAAAACCGTTTTTGTCATTATTAGTTATGTATAACATTAAATAATATGAACGCGTAAGATAAAATGACGCAGCATAAAGAGAATAAGAGCGAAAAAAAACAATCATGAGCATTACAAAAACCAAATCAAAATAAACAAAAATTGCTTTGTTTATTTTAGATCAATTTAAAGAAAGCGATTCCGTTAAATTTTGATAGTAGATTTCTTTAATTCTTTGATAATAAGCCTGCATTTTCTTAAACAAGGCAGCTTTTAATATTTCAGGAATTTAACAAGTATGATTTGATAACAATATGGGGCAAAAGTGTAACAAAACACGAACTGGAGTGGATCATGTTTTCGGTGAAGTATTCCCAGACAAGTTGGAATGCCATTTCTATTTTGCATGGACAAAACATTGGGAAATGCCCCAGATGCTTGCATCATAAAGCAAGCAAAATTGACTGAAAGATTCACACTTCCGTGTTGGTGTGTATCCTGCCTTAGCAGAACAGAACATTGCTAGCTATTTCTGATAATGACCTAACAAAACTTGATTCCACCTCTTAGGAAATTTCTATTCCTTTTTTCCTTCATAAATATCTTCACCAACTTTCCAGTCCACATAGCCAGGCTAATAACCTTCCAGGGCTATTGACACAATTAACTCTCGGAATATTCGCTAATATTCTCAAAAATTAAAATTCGAAAAACATCTCGTTCCTTTTTTAGCATTTAAACACAAATGAAAAGGAGGAAAATGAACCCATCTTCTCCCTCTGTTAGGAAGAACTCTTGATGAACACAAAAGGACCTACACAAGGCATTTTTTTATAATTGAACGCTCGAAACCCTCACCTTTTCCCACACACAGGTATTGGTTGGTATGGTAACAGTACCTTTAGGACACAGGTTATATATCCAGTACAGTACTTTGCCCTAAAGTGGCTCATCTGCGCTTTTTGGTCATTAAAGCCAATTCTCACGGTGGCTCGTAATAGATATGTTTACCTGTCCCGTCAACTCCTACTTAAGTTAAATGTCGTGTCTGTATGAACCCTGTCGTGTGTCTCTATGTTCGCGTGCACGGTGCCTCAACGACGTACGACGACGGGGCTCGGAGTAATGTACTCAACAATCGAAACCAGGATACTGGTATAAGTACAGTACACATATGCCCCCTGGTCGTCCTCGTGGTCCTTCAAGCTCTCTTCACATCTCTTCGCAAATCTTCCTATAGCTAAATGCTCATGTTTGAAACCTCTGTACCAGATTTGCTTTAGGGAGGTTTGAAATCTCCTTTATGCCAATCTCCTTCACTCTATCTATCTATTCTCTATTTCTTACTATTTTATTCCCTATTTCATTTAATCACTCTATTCCATATCTTACATCGAGTAAGAGACATGCCGAATAGTACAGTAAAGCACAGTACTTTACAGTACAGTTCGAGTACACACCCAGCAGATACGGCAGGATATAGCTAAAGAGTCCACCAGAGGGGGGTAAGAAGGGGTAAAAGAGCCATGAGTGTGTGTGCCAGAGTACAAGAGCGCATGAACTGCTTTATTAATGACATAATGCATCTGGTATTCGCGTTAGTGTACCTATAGTGTACGTACGTAAATGCGGTGTTACGCATCTCTGGATATGGTGCAAATCTGGGGTATAAACCCCCCCAGGGACATCCCAAGCATCAAGCGAATGCTGGCGTGTGTTGTATACTTTGTGTGTCTAAACTCGCACACAGTTGAGCAGCTCTCGATGATAAACATTTAGTGGGTAATGATGCACCCCCCTTGGATGATGATGCTTCTGCCAGTTTTTTTCTTTTTCTCTCTCCCCTGAAAATAAGATAAAAAATAAAATAAAAAAGAGGCGCGTGGTATGATTTCAGTTTCCCACTTTCAGCATGATAGGTTGGTGTTTTTCAGCATGCTTTTAAGGTTTGCTTACGAGTTCTTTTTCTTTTTATTTTCCACGCGTTTCGCATTTCAACACCCGGGGCATGTACAGTACGATGTACGTACCTCGCCGTTTTTAAGAAGTAAGAACGTAAAGAGAGAAAGACTGAGAGAGACGTTATACACTCTAGCAGCAGGCAGCCGCAAATTGGAAGAGAAACCAAGCCCTGGAGCTTAATTTATTTGCCTCCAGGCATCCCTCCTAGGCTGGGAACTTGGGAAGCTGTGGTATAGAGTGTATACACATACTTGCCTAGCAATATCTTTGTCTCTGTGCGGGGCTTGTTGCTTGTGGCAGTTGCTGTTGCCGCAACCACGCCATAATTGCTTCCATGACATCTTTACAGCGAAAATGAGACGCGGGATCGGAAAACAGACGTTTTCACACAGAGTCTTAACGCTTTTGTTAACAGAAAACATACAGAAATCGTTTGGCCCGTGTTTTTCACCAACCTCCTCTATTCCCTCCCACACACATACATTCTACCCAAATGCAACAGACTAGAAGCCTGGTAGTATTACTGCACGCTCTTCTTTTGGGTTCTCAAAACTTGGGAATTTTTTTGGATTTTTTTTTATGATTTGAATTCTAAGTATTGGGACATAAATTGAGTAACATAGCTGGAGCAGTTCTGTTCTGAATTTCGAAAGGCACTTATTTCTGCGAGCAAGATTTCTGAAGAGTTTAAAATTTATAATTTACCTAGTAAGACCTAGTCACTATACCCTTCAGAGGTTAAGTTTGGCGTCCGAGATTTTTTAGAATTTATTTTAAGCTACATATGGGAGCATTTCTGCGAGAAAGGAGACACTTATTGCTGCTGGCAGAAATAGGTGATTTTTCTTCTATTTACCGAGTACATTAAATAATTACCATTACTTTTATTTAAGCATTATTTTGGACAACGCTTGAGCATTTCTGCGAAAAATCTGCAGACATTTATTGCTGCAGCCAGAAATAGATGATTTTCTAATTACTTTGTACTGTTCCGTACTTTCTAAATGATGTTTCCTTTCTAAACTTGCTACTATAAATTAAATAATAAATAGAGCCCTTGGTTTGGTCAATGCTTGAGCATTGCTACGAAAAATCTGCAGACATATTGCTACAGGCAGAAATAGGGATTTTTTCTTATTACTAGTACTTCTTCATACTCTTTGTATTTTGCAAAAATGGGACGGCATTTCAGTATTTTTTCGTTCTTTTTGAAAAACTTTTTGTTGTTCTTCGATTCTTGGTCTTTCTGACCACACGACCTGCAAGCAGCAAGACGCTCCTATCTATATATCTATATATCTGCAGCTATATATATGTGGGCCGCGGCTTCGGGATTAAAGCATTCTACGCACGGCGGGTCCCTTGTAATCTACTTTGGATGGCAGCGTCCGTGCTTGGCGTGCGCTTTCTAATGTCCACACAAGCAAGCAAGTGGCCACGAAAATCTAAAATACCTATAGTAGCGGAGTTATAACACCGCCGCCTTTTGGCTTTTACACGTGGTCAGATTTAAACCCAATGTCACGTATAGAAGACGAGAGGAGTGGAGGGAGGGACACTAAATACCTAATCAGATTTGGCTGCATTTTTTTTGGCGCCAAAAAGCAATGCCCCTCGCGTACAGATTTCAGATTTCCAAAGTACGTACCTTACTGGAACTGGCAGCAAAATATCAGAACATTACTGTATAAATGTATAAATTGAAGCTCTCCCCCTTTTTAGCTCTGTAATCTGAAGGTGTACTGGGAAAGTGGTCAGTATATCTCAAGCAAGGGGTAGTAATACTGCAGAAATACACTCGCAGAACCCTTTAAAAAGTGGCTAAGAACCCACGGGAAGGTCCTGGGGGATGCATAATCTGACCGGAATCTGACGGAGGAGGAGGAAAAGGTTATGGACAAGTTGGCAATGACCTAAAACCATCAACGTTGGCGCGGGGTTATGTTTAGCCTTTAGCAGCTTGTGGGTACACTCAACGATGGACCACTATACTTCACTGATAGCTCTACCTGTAGGCTTCAGCTTTGGCAACGTAGAAAAAAAAGAAAAAAACGATATCCCTGGGTGCCCCCGGGTGCCTCGGGCGCGAGAAAACGTTGGAGCTTCTTGAGTACAGTAATTGAAGTGGACATGGAGCCTCGCATTCCTTTTTTTCTTTTTAAAAAAGGACTACGGCCCTTTTTTATGAGGGTACTTCGATCCTTAACGTCTGCCTTCCTTAGATAACATCCTGAACGCATTTTACATCAATAGGTTAGTGTTGTCATGATTTTTTTTGGGTTACATTAGTAAAGCTTTTTTCCAATTCTTAATTTCCAAAGCTTCAGGTTTAAGGCTTCACGGAAATAGAGCTTTTACTCAGTAATGTACAGTCCCAATGTAGAAAAAAATTATGTACAATTGACAAGATGGTTATAGACCTTAATTTTCTTATTCTATTCCTATCCCATTCGGTTGAATTAACTAGCTAATTAATGCCAAGGCTTAAGAAGATGCTTTAGGCAGACAGCATTTTTTTAAGTATAATAGCTTGGGCTCTAAATAACATTGACTTAAGAGTTAGACACAGACTTGGCTCACTGACAGCTCCTTGTCTCAATAATTTAAGGATTAAATCTCCGATAATTAAGTCAACAGGTAATCAATGTTGTTATGTATATGCCGTAAGTGTCTTAGAGGTTTTTGCACATCACTAGCTATCTGGATTGAACTTGTCTTGTTTTCGTGCTTTAATCGGGTTAAGCTTTTAGTAAACCGAAACCGTTAAACCCGGCCCATTTTGAAAACCCGTGTTACCATGCGTAACCAGTAGCGAAGACTTTTTTTTTCTTTAGCCGCGGTGCGGTGTACACAGTAACGGTAGCCATCTTTCGGAAAAAATCAATACCAAAGCGCTGACAGGTCCAAGATTAGGCAGAAATTTTCAAAGTAATTTACCAGTTTGAAGGCCGATACAAAGTCTTTGCTCCCCAATTACGAAGTGTAATTGTGAGGTCCAATTATGGGTGAATAACAGAGAGGACAGTCAATACAGTTCAACAACAACAAGCTAACAAGTTGCTGACTTTGGTTTCCGAGTAAAACCGCTTGAGAATTCCGCGGAAATCTTTTCTTTATTTTTTTTTTTCATTTATGCGAAGGTGTTGACGTTTTCCAACTGCCAAGAGGTATATAGTGCAGTACAAATCCTTTTTTCCTGTTTTGGGGGTCCTGGCAACAGGGGACCTGTGACGGGGAGCAGGAGTTCCACAGGGCGTGTAAGACAAACAGAGCCGCGATTCACCTGTCATTAGAATGCATGGTTTGATGAAGATCACGCTCGGTGGAAAGTCCCCAGCTCTCTCTCTCTCTCTCGTCTCTCGGTATGGTCTAAAAAGGCCCAGTACTCCATACAGAGAATCAAGAACCCAACTTCAGAGAAGACTGCATGATTGGGCCCTAACTTGCTTTCCCCGTCATGAGTTCTCATTAGCCCAACTTTTGGATAAGACGGAAATAAAAGCTGCCTTAGTTAGTCGCTTTTTTAATTAGTTGAGGGGGCACAAATCGGGATCTACTTCGTTTTAACATTGCCCAGCGATGATATCGCTCTTTGATTTCCTGAAAAAGTTGCCCCGAAAAGGCGGCGGGTTTCGACACTGCTAGCTGTTTATTTGCTAATTATGAACGAGAGAGACTTTTTCTTAAAAGTTCCCACCTACCAAAACTTTGTCACCAATAGAAACGGTTTCAGAAGACTAGGGATTTTTGGGGGAATTTTTAAACACTAATTATGATACAAATAGCGACTCCGTGTGTAGTATACCTTGTAGCTAGTCGCCCTCCTTTTGAGCCTGTTAAAAAGTTGGGTCTGATAAGGCTCAGTTAGTCTGTATTCGAAATTTTCATTGTTCCCCAACTGTGGTTATCCCGTCCGAAATGCAAAGCTACCGAACAAAGTAAAAAGACCAGACCGGGCGAACGCTACAAAGTCCGGCTTTAGTATAGACTAGTGTGCGGTCCGATTCTTCAGCGTGGCATTATTCACTGTTGCGTCATGCGCCCATCCTTGGTCAGGCAAGCCGAAGTACCGCTCAGAGGTTCGGCGAGTTCCACTATTTCCCAAGGCTATCCCGTCCGAAATATGAAGCTACCGAACAAAGTACAAAAAGCCAGACCGGGCGAACGCTACAAAGTCCGGCTTTAGTTTAGACAAATTTGCGGCTCGGTTCTTCACCGTGGCATTATTCACTGTTGCGTCATGCGCCCATCCTTGGTCAGGCAGGCCGAAGTACCGCTACAAGTCTCGGTCACGTGTTGACTGTAAGGACGACATCGGTTAGCTTTTATATGAGAACGGTGTTTGGGCTTTAGTTACTTGTTTACCACGCGAGTTTCGTTCAGCGCCACAAGAGGCCACTGGATGTTACGGTTTGTGGACACACAGTGCGTGACAGTAACTCGTTTCAATCATAAAAAAGACCTTTGGTTAGGAAAACTTAACCCAAGCCAATGATGGCAGTGTAAATATTGCGTGAGCCTTTACTCTTTATAACTTTGACAGACACTTGATTAGAGAAACATTTTCTTGTTTACATTTTAAGACAAAATTGCTACGCTACGAAAGACCCTTTTAATAGCTAAGTTTTGGATCTCCAAATACTTAAACCGCTACAGAATATATTCTTGAGCATCCTGTTCTATCAAGTTTGTAAAAATTTCTAAAATAATTTACTTTTATTCGGTTAATAGTTCGATTGGGCTTTCCTTACAAGCTTTGCAGGACCCCCTTCCTCTCACCCCGTAAGCGTTTCGTGTTACCGTTGCCTGCGGGGGCTAACCCGGAAAAACGCGGGAAACTGAAAGGGGTCTCTGTAAAAACTTCGCCCCCACCCAAAAGCAAAGAAAAGTGAACCTTTTTCTCTTTTCTCCGAATAAAAAAGTTCACCAACTCTGCTATGGAAGTGGCGTATCATTTATACAGGTGTCGTGTAAGCCAGTTTGGATAGGATTTTTGAAAAGGTAAAGCACCAGGAAGGAAGGAATTGAGGTTTTTGGTGGAAGATATAAAGCTTAACGCTGTCGAGCTGCTTTCTATTTCTGCCTCCCTACCCACCCTCTCATTTTTCTCCGGCTACATACGGTTGTATATCTGTGTACGTATGTGTGTGTCTTGATTTTACTCGGGAGCCCCCCGAAAAGGGCGAGTTTTTCGAACTTTGCGACGAATACCGTAACTTACATCCGTCAAGTAAATTGGTGAATTAATATTTGAAGGGTCCCTGTTTCTGGATTCAATTAAAGTGGTTAAGGGCAACTCTTTGGAAGGGGTTCACAGAAATTGCCCCCGTGTTGTGTTTTCACAGCCGAACATAATGAAATATTTGTCGAAGCTCCTTAGCCCCCTCCCTTTCCTTTCACTCCACCTCCTAACCTTCTAACCCATTCCCCACCGCCACGGCCAACCCTCCCACCTTTCGCAGCCAAACAGTTTCGAAGGTTGTCCTTCTACCCAATGCTCCTCTAATAGGGCTTGATGGGGAAATTCAGCTAAGACCATTAGGACCCAGAATACATCAAACGTAATTTCTCCTTCGGTCCTTTTGAATGTGGGATTTTGCGTCGCGGGCTTGGACGTTGGCTCTCTCTTTCTCTCTCACTCTCCCTCGCAAGCCGACGCTTCGCATTGGGCTGATGGGCACTGTACCCCCAAATTTCTGTCTATGTACGTCTCCCGTCCTCCTCCATTTTACCTTTTAAGTGTATATCTCGGCCGGTGGGTTTTGCCTGTAGCCTTTTTAGCTTGTTCTCTCCGCTCTCTCGCTCTTCTATTCCCTGGCATACTTAAAGCATGGTAACAAGGAATTTGGGCCCGGCCCAGGATGTTTAAAAGCGACTAGGAAGTGGAGAGCAATGGGAGCAGAGGTAGAGCGAAGTAAGAGAGAGAGTATTACGAGAGCGGAGAGGGAGCCCGCAGAATAGGACAAGAAAATTGCTGGCAAGATTCGAGCGCAAGATAGAAATGCTGTTCCCTTAAGCGTGTTGCTTAAGTTTCTAAGGCAGCAATCAGACGCTGGGATTACTCCGTTGTAGCCAAAGCCCTCTTCAAAGCTTAACATAACCAGTACCAGGTGAAGAAAAGTGAATGATTTAAAGCTTTTCAAGGATTGAGAGGTAAAAGGGGGAAATTAAAAAGAAGCCCCACCCCACCCGGCTGTTTGTCACCCCTTACCCCGTGACAAAAGCGTCGAAAACCTCCGTTTAAACGACGTTACAGAACAGTACAGCACCAGAATTTCTGCAGAAATAGCAGCTAGTAGCAGAAATACTGCCTTGGTTGACACTATTTTCTCTCTCCTTTGCGGAATAAAAATGTCAAAAGTGAAGGGGTTAAACTTTATACATCACACACTACTGCTCATCGCTGAACTTTTCTCTGAATTAAAAAAAAAAACTTGGGGAAGAAGGGTGAAAAGTTGAGGTTCCATAGTTTCTTGTACTTTGAAAGAAAAGAAAAAGTTGGCGGCCAGTACTTTTTGCGGTTTGAAATTCCTTCCCGTCCAAAGGAAAGTCAAGGTTGTGCGGACGGGAACTGTACGGTAACGCGACATAAGGACGACTTGACATAAGGGCGACTTGACATAAGGGCGACTTGACATAAGGACGACCCGACATAAGGACGACGGTTCCATAATACTTGAAAGGACCAATAGGATTTCGAGTTGGAAAAGTGTGTGCGCATTGGTTAAGCGCCAACGCGATTAAACGCAACGCGACATAAGGATGACGCGACATAAGGACGACCCGATATAAGGACGACAGTTCCATAATATTGGAAGGGACCAATGGCATTTCGAGTTGGAAAAGTCTCGGCTCATTGGTTAAGCACCAACGCGACTAAAAGGTGCTTAAGCCGTACTAAAAATTACGTCAGAAGGACGACGTTAGCGAGACTTAAGGGCGACTAAACGACTGATGGGTTGGACTAGTGCAATCTCGAAGGTTTGTAGTCCTTGTGTCTACGTCCCAACTTTACACGAGTTGCACGAGTTTCACCGCCGCAGTAATACGTATAACTTTGCAAGGGGTTGGGGAATGGAAAGATATGAGGGTTTTATGCAAAAGAGGCCTCTTTTTGAAGTGAAGGGTGGGGGAAAGTACCAGAACCGGCGTCTATGACTGTTGGCCTTAACACACGTCAGAAAGCTTGTGCAAAACTTACACTCCTTTGCTTACTTACGTTTTCTGGAAGGAAAAACCCCTCTCTCTTGCTTTGCTGCTAGTGTGGGTCGCCCGGTACCGTGTAAGCGGGGTGGAGAGAGGGTGGAGAGGGAGGGTGGGTAGGGCCCAGGCAGCCAAGGCGGTAATTAAACCTCAGCATTGATATGCAGCACGTTGGCAGTAAGATGCAAGATGTGGTGCCTTTCATCACGCGGAGAAATGACTCGGCGTTCCCCAGAGTGTCGAAGTAATAATCATACTTCTGCATATACCATATTTCCTTGTGTTCGTTTCGCCCCCCATTCCCCCCAAAATTTTGTTCCCTTGGAATTAAACAAGTTTTCTTCCACTCCGTGCCACGCGCTCTTTTCTGACGCGCGCCAGAATAGCCAAGTGTTGTACAATTATACTTTTTTTTTCATTTTTTGATTTCGTGGAGTTGACAAGGTACACCGGGTTTGGATTTGGTCGCAGTTTACGAGCTAATATGGGTTGCGTTTAACCTTATTACTGGCTGGCTATTACTATATTACTGTGTGAGAGAGAGAGAATCGGTTTTGAATTAGAATGGCTGAAATGGCAGTAATCGTAATCGGAGGGAGCTAGAAAGAGAAGAAAAGAGGGATACGTAATAAGGCGGGAAGAAATTTTATTTCTGCAGTTATAGAGCTAAACCAAAGAACTTTGAGAAGTTTAGATGAACCGGTGACTAGAAGCACTAAAGGTGGGCAGATATAGACTTCAGAAGAGTTCTTTATAGGATGCAAAAGAAAGCCAGAAATAATAACACTATTATAAATATTACTGCAGTTATATCAGTAATTAAACAACTATTTTCTAATTAATTTTCCTAGGAGCTAGAAAGTACCCAAAAGTGAAAAGGACGTGACACCGTACGTAAAGAAAGTAAGTAAAGAAATTAAAGAAATTGTATTACTGCAGTTCTATATTTACCACAAAATATATCCAAAGATAATCTTCCTAAAAATTAACCTTAACGGAAAAACATTACAAACCACATTAAAGGAACCACTTGATACTCCAAGATAAGGATAAAACTACTGCAGCAATACCATCGTAACCCTAAAATACTACATTATTAACCAAAATAAAACTACCTAAGGACCTAAAGAACCCTAAATACCGCAAAGCACTTTAGTACGTCCAAAACGCTAGAAATACACACATTACTGCTGACCTGACAGAAATCATTTCCAAACTTATTCTATGTAGCCTTCTTGACCTTAAAAAAGGTCTATCTGCACTCCAGGCGGCATCAGAACCTCCACAAGACGTTCATAAAAGCTATACAAACTATATATCTATATAAAAAAATCCCAAGTAAATCTTTAAAATTTACCCCTCTATTATATGTGCTTTTCTTTGGGGACTATCCCCCAAGTCCAGCTAAATAATAAAAAAATACACCTTCCAGACGGACTCTCTCTCTCCTCTCTTCCCTAGCTTCCTGTCCCTTATCAGTGAGTATTTTTTGGTGCTTGAACGGACCTACCGAGAGAGGGAAAGGAGAGGCCAAAAGAATTCCCCAAGCGCCAAGTGCTTCAGCTTTTATTCTCGCCCCCCTTTTGACCAGGGAAGCGCCCCTCAGGTTACGTGGTAATCTCGGTCAGTCCATTCTTGACAGATAGTGTTAAACCACCTCTTGGCTCTTATGCCCTGCTCTTATGGGCATCTTCTTCACTCTATAGGCCTTTTAACATGTTTTTATTTATTTTTTCTTATTTTTTTTTAGTAAAAAGTGAACAATCTTTTGGAACAATGCTTCCCCAAAATTCCAATGCTGCAGTAATAACTTATTTTATTAAATATATTTTTATTAAATTTATTTTATGAAATAAATAGAGAAGAAATAATTAGTAGTAATTCCGCGCCATTTTTTCGGTTTAAAGTAGTAATTGTTCCCCAAAATTCCCAATTGCTGCAGTGATAATGTATATATTTTGTGAAAATAAATAGAGGCATACCGGGAAATAAGTGAAAAGAAAGAAATGGAGAAAGAAGAAAAAGTTCTACCTTTTAACTCAGTTTGGAAGGTAGAAGGTAGAAGGGAGGGCTAAAGGCTGCAGTAATATTTGTCCTAACAGAGAGTCCTAATAAAAAAGGGCGAAAGGGCTAAAAGGCTGCTGTGCTATTTGTGCTTATTTCGTCTTGGCTTGTAGTCCCTTGATCCCTAACTGGCCATTTGCGATTACGCCTGCTGTCAGGATTGTGCTTCATCACGGTGGCTTCCCAGCTTTTGTCGATGAAAACATACGGTGGCAGCGATCCATGGGAGAGATGGTGCATAGACATAGCTCTTCTACTTCTCCAAGTTAGCCCCCCGGAAAAGTGACCTCATGTCGTCGTAATTCGTTCATCCTTACCGCATCTTCAAGTTTACAAATGGAATCTTATGAGCTTTTTTTATTTTATTTTTTTCGGAAAAGTTGTTGGATGTGGAGGGAGGGCGATGTTTTGCCCTCTATAAGAGGCTTTCGTATCAATAACCCATCCATGAATAAAATAAAATAAGAAAAAAAAATATTTTTTTTGAGGAGAGAAAAAAGTTAAAAGAGGGAGAAAAAGAGAAATATGGCAGAAATGCGGTATATTACTGCCAATAACAAGCTATGCAATGTACGTAATATCTGTAAGTAATAGTTGTGTATTGCTAACGGTGATGGCATGGAATGTAAAGCCATTCCTGCAGTAATATTGCTTACTCTGCAGTAATATAGCTTATTTCTGCAATAATATCGCCCATTTCTGCATTAAACTGCTTACTACTGCAGAAAATATGTACATTAGAGCGCAGATTTCTGCATTTCCGTGGGTTTATTGAAGCAAAGTACTTCAAAGCATTTATTTAACAGATCAATGAAGATATTTCTGCAGAAATACGCTTATTACTGCAGTAAGACCTCTTAAACTTCTCCCCGTAATTCACTATACATTAAATATAGATTGCGGATGGCAATAATTCCTCTCCATTACAGTCGTAATGCTCCATATTGCTGCAGTACTATACACTTCTGTAGCAATATATACATTTCTGCAGTTTTAAGGCGATATTTCGATAGACTGGAAGAAATTTGCCCCACCCGAAGTTTGACATACCAATGTACGTACAAACATATTGACAAGTTTTAAACCGTGTTTGTTCATTTTCATATGTTTTTTGCTCTTTCGTTGGAAGAAGAAGAAAAAGTAGAAGAATAAAAAGAGGGACGTTGGGTAAAGGAATCCAGTTTTATTGGAATTCCCTCTTGATCTTATACATCTCAAGAGCACAAGTTTTCGCTATTCGTCTTTGGGTCTCTCTCTCTCTATACAAGGTAGCTTTTCTTCCCTCGCCGAAAGTTGAGCTTTTATCGCTTTCTGGCAGACGTCCGAAGCCCACCTGTTCCAAAGTTTTTACCCTTTGATAGTCGCCAAACCTGCTACCACAAACCTCGAGAACCTATATAAGTGGATGTCCCTTAAACGATCGGTCATTAGATACAGCTGCTCGACTCTTAGTCGCCTTGCTTCCATAACTCTTGGAATCCCCTTTTTTGGGCCTGGGAAGGAACGTTTAGAAGGGGACCTCGACCTGATGAAGAAGACTTACTTCCAAGTACGTACGTACATTACTGTAACATGCTTTTCAGATACACGTATTACCTAAGCGTTAAAGTTTTACTTGGCTCCCTTTCCCTATAAGCCGCAGTATACTCATTTCTATCCTATTTCTTCCCATTTATAGGATTTATGCATTCCTCTTTCGCCATTTCTTCAAGAAATATCAAGAACTTCTTCGCAAGAGATAATCTTACAATTCGTTACAAGAAGCTTGCCACCTGCTAGAGTGATGTTTTACAGCTACATGCAGTTTTACTGCAGATTGCAACAGAACTGTCATATTACTGCAGTAATAACGCTATTGCTACTTGATGTCAATCTAAATTTGACATTTATGCCCCTTTAACCTATTTATTGACCCGAAAAGTAAAACAAAATAATCCCAGAAATACATTTGTATGCAGAAATTCTCTTTCCATTTTTTTCTATAACTTCATAACTATTTCTTCGTATTTAAAAATTAAAAAAATCTGTACAATATTTTACGCTATTACTTCGTTTTATGCACCAGTTTTGGGAACGCCAGAAAGTACGGAAAATAAAAAACAATCTTATTATAGCTGCCAGGCCTGTTTCAGATCGGCTTGCGGCTATTATTATATTAAAATAATAAATGTTCTAGTGGAACAGCACACCAAACACAAGACACAAAAGGAGCCTGTCGCCGGCGTCGCAGCAAAACAGAACAATGGCTTTAAACATGAGGTCAATGCATATAAACAGTTTTGCCCTCTTAGAAAAAATGCACGTCTCTACTGTTTTGGGGGAGAGCGTGGGGGGAAGCTCTCATAGGGGAAAGAAGTGAGAGAGACAGAGGGTAGCAGGCTATTATTATGCTTGCGTGCTTAAAAAACATACGCTAAGAAGCGTTTTTATTCCACGGTTCTATGAGAAATAATCAGCGGCTTCGGAATGGCTGGTAAAAACCGCACAGAAAAATCGATTCACACCTTTTGAAGGGGGAGAGACCTTAAGTAAACGTGAACTCAGATACGCGACAGTTTCTAAAAAAAAGACTTTTTTTGGGTGGGATACTTAACTTCAGCAGTAATATTTCGTCAGAAATAGTGAATTATTTCTGATAATTATTTCTAAAATTTATTCTGAAGCGATGTTTACGAATTATTCCTGCCAGTTAGTGCTGCGAATTATTTTTGCGATTATTTCCGCCAGTTATTACTGCAATTATTTCTGCGAGTTATTACTGCGATTATTTCTGCGAATTATTTTTGTTGTGAATTATTTCTTCACTTTTACTTTTATTTCTTCACTTATTTCTTCTTTTTTACACTACAATTTATTTCAGAGAGCTATTTCTTACCCATTAGCTGGGAATTATTACTGAATGTATTTCTGACCAATATTTTTCCGGACTATATGTCAATTATTTCTGCGAATAAATTCCCTCTTATTATGGCAAAGAGCCCAGCTCACACTGTTAAATAAAAAAAAATCTCTCTTACATTTTTCATAAATCTAAGTTGTAGTGTATTGCAACATAGCGTATTGGCAGTATAATGTTACGTAGTAAATGCAGAAATAAAGCTAATATTTCTTCGAAGAGGGAGAGATAATACTGAAGTGCGCGGGGCCATTTAAATACCCAAATATATAAGGTTTTATACCCTCACCTCCTCCGTATGAAACAGGCTGGCACACGCCACTAATTACCCCAACGTTACCCCCCCGGAACGATCTATTACCCTTATATTGTTCGCTGAACCCAACCCAAGCTTTTGGCCCTGGGGCGGGGAAGAAGACTTGGCATCAAAGGGAGAGTCTTCGAGTAAGACAAGAATCAGACGGGTGTATAAGCAAAGCTGTGCTACGAGACTATGCTAAATGAGTAAAGGTTCCTGTAATTGGTTGTATGTAACGTACTGAATACCTAATCAATAGTGTTCTGGGACCCTTCAAAACCCCTTTTCCTTTTCTCTCTGTCTCCCTCTCGCTCGCTCTAGCTCTCTCCCTGCTCCTTTATACTTCATATTTCCAAAAAAGGCCTTCTCCCTCAACCCTCTAACTCCGTAGCCCCGAAAAATAGAAATGACTTTCAAGTACAAAAAAGGATGGAAAGGGATGATACCTCTACACCCACACTTTGGGAGGAAAAGTTTGGGGATCTTTTGGGGGGTATTCCAGAAGCCGAAGCCAAAAAATTGACTGCCGGGATGGTTTCTTAGGATTAATAGGCCAAGATTTATGAATGACAGTCGTCGCTGCCATCCATCTCTTTTGGCATTGCTGCAGGTATATTTCGTTTCTTTTTTTTTCGGAGGACGGGGTTCACATAACACTCAGGGCACCCTTCTCCCTCCCCAATAAGACGCCATCAAGTCCCATGTTTAGAGCAGGGAGGAAAAATAAAATAAAAATAAAATAGAAAAAAGACAGAGTTCCCCTCCCTTGATGAGTAGTGGTGTTCGTTGTCAGGGATGACATCGCTGTTGGGAGGAAGCAAAACCGGTAACAGTAATGAGGGACCTTTAACAACGTTCTTCTTATCCTATTGCCTTGGCGCTGCTCGAGATCGCTTAAGCTTTTGTAAGGACATCGCCGCTTACACGAGATACGTTACACACACCGACAGTTGCAGTTTCAAAAGATCTCTTTAAAGTAATTTCTTATTTTTTTATTTTACGAAGAAATACAAGGATCAGCACTAGTGTTTTGATCGTAAATAAGCTAATTGGGAAAGAAATTACCGTGGAAATTACTGCAGCAAGTAAGTAATATTCCAGAAATGACACAGCAATTATAGATTGGAGGTTAACTCTTATACATTTCTGCAGAAATATTTGGCAGAAATATCTTCAGAAATATATTAGATAAATTGCTATGCTTGCAGAAGTAACATAAAGTACAGCTTTTTACAGAAATCTGCTCGCAGAAATAAGTTCACAACTTCTGATTTCTGCAGAACTTATTTATGAGAAAGCACTAATGCTCACGTACCGAATATTCTTTTAATATTGTTTATATATATATATATATCTTTTTCGCAGAAACAGCCTAAAAGATTTGGACTTTTAAATTCAAGTTTAGGTTAAAGGCCGAAATTGGATTCCAACAATCGGGAGAAATAGAAATAATCTTTCTTTCTCAGTAAAAAAATCAATTTAAAATTCACAACACATGCTCTCTGCTTCCAATGCGTCAAACCATGTTTTCCTAATTTCCGACTAAATACGAGAATTAGCCTGCAAATGAAGCAGAAAGGATTATTTCTACTCGAAGAAATTCTTTTTCTCGTCACTGCCGTTCTCCCGTTCTGCCCCACAGAGCTCCAACAGTAGGGGGCAAAGAAGCGGGTAAAGAAAAGAAAATACGGGGCACCAAGTCCAGAATGTCTTACTTATTTCTTCCGCCTACAATATCCTATTGCTTCTGCCAGCCAAAGTCTTTAGTTATCCACATCAATCTCCTTTCAAAGTTTCCTATACGAAGTAATATGAGTGGCGATCATTATAAGAAAGCAGCCCATACACACATTCACTTCCATCAACATTCTTTCAGCCGCTTAATTACTTCGCCTTTGCGACATTTCTTTCCCTTGTACAAGCTACAACCTTCTTACCTTCTTCTTTTATGTTATGACTCACACTGCTTATACAAAAGTATAATTGGTACGCCAGTTGAAAATGCCAACTTTATTTCTACCCTTAAAAGATTTGAAAAAATATTACCGAAGCCCTCATAAATTTTTCAGGACCCCTTTTCCTAAAAAATAAATAAAGAAAAAGTCTTTAAAGGATCTTTAGCCGTTTCGTAACAGTAATTAACACGCCAAGTTGACTGTTTGTCCGGAAAAGAAAAAAGTTCACCATTCCTGGTGATAGACAGGACCATTCAGGTGATCTGATGTCCTAATAGCTCTTCGCACCCGGCCAAGTAACGTCGGTTCGGCTAGGCAATTTAGTCCAATTGATTACCACCTATTGCAACCGCCTGCTGCTTACAAGTCTCGAACGCTACTTAGGTTACACTCTTTTTTACTTTTTCACCTCCTTTCTTCCTATTTCTTTTCCATTTCTTCCTCTTCTCTCTTATTTCTTTTATATTTTTTAAACCCTCAAATGTCTTAATTTCCTTTCACCTAAAACTCGAAAACCAATATCAATACTTCTCGTTCCTTCTTTAAAAAATGAAAGTTTTAATTTTCACCCATTTTATAAAATTGTTTTATTTTTTCATAATTTTTTGGCTACGTTCTTAAAGACTTCTTGACTTTTTATTAGTAACAAAGGCAAAACTACGAAAACAAAAGGCGTCAAAGCAGGTGGTGTTGTTTCTCCCGTATGGTGATGAAGTTTCTCTCTTAAAAAAACGACAATCACTCTATTCCCCAGCAATCACGAGTTCACGATTTTTTGGTATTAAAAGTTAAATAAGCTGTCAGTGCCTGGGGAAACCTTGTGAAAGGTGTATATTTGTGTGTGTATACAGTATGACTCTTTACACCAGCGAGTAAACTGGGTAGAACCTTTTTTTCTTAACATTTCCAACGAAGGTAAATAAAATTAAAAAATAGAGCCTTAAGAGGGCGTCTTTTTTTGGGGGAGGGGTAATTTTGTGGGCAAGGAAGAAGAAATTTGGGGGTTGGAGGTGGGTAAGGAGAGGCAGATTTTTTTTATTTCTATTTCTTCTTACGTGGAGTGCATTATTACTGCAGAGGCTTCGTCTAGTTGTCTTGGGGGAATTGTAATGGGGGCCTATTTTTGACATGGGGGCAAGGGGGGGCACCACATACAAGGTCGATGACGGAGCAGTTATCCGTGCTAACGCCCAAGCAATCCGAGTAGAAAAATCACGACGGCGACGCCAAATCAAAATTAATGTGTGAAGGGGCCTAACCTTTCCTTCACACTCCTTGCGCTCTCTCTTTCCGTGTAGCTGGCTCCCTTTTCTTTGGTTTGGGTTTGGAACGGACTTGCCCGACTTTTGCCCTCTAACAGGGGCACACAAAACGGCCAGCTTTGGGTTGGGCTCACGGTTCCGCGTTCGCAGGACCCTTTCCCCCTTCCGCCCCCCTCTGTGTCGCTCCCCCTCCCCCCTTGTGTTGGCTGCTCGCTCTCTGTCGCTCACCTTTTAAGTTGGTTGGCATAAGCAAACCCTTTTGGGTCGTTCAAGACAGGCTATACGCTTTTCAAACGGGAAAAAAGTTTCCGTCCCTATCCTGAGGCGCTCACTGGCTTCTGTCGGACTTCTGGACTTGAAACAGGCTAAACTGTTGGGGTCACGGTTAAAAGGCTCAGGCTCATCGGCTGAGCAGTGGTAAGCGGTACTGTGCTGTGCCCTATCTGACCCTGCCCTGATTGTTCTTAGTGGGTTGGGTTGGTTTGGGGGCGGGTCGCGTTAGGTTGGAGGAAGAGGAAGAGGAAGAGGGCGAATGTTTGAAAAGACGAATCACCCAAGAGTAAGAACAATGTAAAACGTCGACTCTTGTTATATCTTATTCTCTTGCTATTCTTCGTTCCCCCAACTACCCTTTTACCACCCTCCAACCTCCAAACAACTCTCTTTCTCTGCTATATGCTTTTGCCTCCAAACGAAACGGATTTAGGAAGCTTTGTGTTCACTCAGCCGGCTGATTAGAACCTAGGCGTTGATTAACAAGGCCCATGCCTCGCTTTTTCTGGCCTCACTCTTTTGCTTTTATTTTTTACCATGTTTTTAACGCTCATAACTTCATATAAACTGATGGTCTGTGTACTTATCTTTCTCACGTTAGGAAAATGGAGACAAAAGAAAGTAAAAAAAGAAAAAAGGAACACCTGTGATGTATCTTTTTTACCCAAGAATATTTCGGCCACTAGGGGGCTATTGGGATAGGACATAGACAGCAGATATGCTGATATAATGACACGCAGATATATTGCTAGACCTTTGCTGTTAAAAGCTTGCAATCCATCTTATATTACCATCAAACCCTAACCTTTTTACTCCTTAAAATCGTACATGACAACATGACAGAATTTCGACAATTTTCGAATTTCAGCACTAAAAAAGTTCCATGAAAGTTATTGTCATTAAGATCTTCATTTTGTAGAAAATGCAAATTTCAAATCTTTACTGCAGTAGGGCTAGTTTCCTATACTTCAACATAGGAAACTCATCCTTATCGTCTTTATGTGTCAATAAGATCTTTTTCCTATGCTCTAACACAGAAAAATCACCCTTATCGCCTTTCGATGTGTGTCAATAAGGTCTATTTCTCTATGCTTTAACATACGGAAGTCACCCTTATCGTCCTTCGCTGTTAATAAGGCCTATTTCCCTATGCTTTAAGATATAGAAATCACCTTTATCGTAGTTGGGTGTTCATAAGGTCTATTTTCTTTAGTTCTAGCATAAGGAATTAGCCTTTAGAGCGTAGAATTTACCTAGCCAATCCATGAAGACAAAAATTTCTTTCAAGAAGTCGGAAAATTTCTTTCACTTTCTTTCCAAACCACAAAATTACCTATTTAGAATCTTAAAAAGGTATCAGCAGAGACGCGTTATTTCAGAAGGTTCTAAAGGAAAAAAAAAATTGTTTGAGGAATTGGCTCTTTAATTGGTGAAATTTGCGGATGACTTCCTCGTTTCTCTTTCTTCAGCTTCTCCCTTTTGATTACGAAAGGCACTTAACCTAGGCTTTTATTAATCAACGGCTTGAACCCAAAACTTGGATTCACAAGGATTTCCTGAAGGGGCTTGTAATTTTAAATGAAGCTATTCATCCGTTATGAGACTTGGACTTTGGGGAGCCAATCACCGTAAACGCGCCAGCTTCCCCTCCCTTCCCCCCCAAAGCCCCTGACTTTGCAACCAACAGCATTTGGCCTGTATTATTCAAAACAATGCTGACGATAAGCAAATTAGCCCCCACACATTTTACACACTAGGATACTGGGGCTGTTATACACACATTTTGCCTCGGACTTTCAGGATTTGGCTTTCATCTCTTCAAGGAGGAATTATCTCATTTTTTAATTTTTTTTTTTCGGATTGCCGCTTTGAAAGCTAGTTCTTAAAACGCAATAGAGAGGAAAATAGCTGCATTTCTTCCACTATTTCTAATATTTCTTTCAGTATTCCTGCCAAATTTACAGTTTGAAAAGGTAAAGATTTTGGTTTGAATAGGTAAAGCGTCGTTTTCACTCAAGGGTGACAATATTTCTGCCCAAATCTATTTCTTTAAGCTTTATATTGATTGCTCAAGCAGTTATATTTCTTATTTCTGGCTGAATTTCTGCGAATGGCTAAAACTGCAAAATGCTGAAAGGCTGATGGGGTTGGGATCCTTGTTACTCCTTAACGAAGCAACACAATCCAAGGCTAGACAATACAGCGTACCTCCTTCTGTCGATATTACTGTACTGCTACCAATTTCTGTGCAAATTACTGCAGTGTTTAACTATTGAAAGAGTTAGCGATTCATGTTTTTGTCATTCCTCGGCCAACTTGTTAATTCCTTGATGAATCTTACAGCAGAAACACTAATATAGACAGTACAGCTCGCGTATTTCTATCGATAGCAATATTTCTACCAACACTTGACAAAACTTCGAATGTTTAGACAGCTAAACCAGAATTACCTATAATTGCAATGTTTTTTATCCACGTTATTATTCCGTAATGTGGCAAAAGACCTCTCACGGACTTCTATAAACTACCTACTTCTGTCTATTTCTTCCCATTTCTGCCCAAAAATACTGCAACAATCAAACTTCCGTTCACTTATCTGTCTTAAAGTTGCTCAATCCAAGTTTACGATCCTTTAATGTAGCAAATAACATCAGTGAAGTTCAGACGATTTAGATTTCTTTCGGTATTACTGCAGTTTTTTCCATTTCTGCCAAATCTACGAGAATTATTTGACTAACTCGGCGTACCTCTTTCATTTTTAAAACCGAAACAGAAAAAAGGTAAATAAAGAAGTTAAAAAATAAAACTTTCACAATTTCTACCAAATTCTGCCAAATTACTATCCAAAAATCTTTAAACTGAAAAAAAAGACAATCTGGGGGGTAAAAACCTAGCGTAATTTGACCCAAAAGTCTCGTGCATAGGCGACCTTGTGGTTTTACCCCTTCATTATCGCGGTGCGTGTAGATTTCTTTTCCCCCTCCCCCCTCCCTCCCTCCTGGTATGCATGCATTCGCATGCTGCACGCTCGAGACACGGTATTCTAACGACCCTTCTACCAAATATAGCGCGACAGGGACTTTGAGAGAGAGACACAAAGCCACTTGATTTCAATTGCGACTCTATAAGCCTAACATTCTTCCGATTTTCGTTTGGCATTTCTCAAGTAATATGCCTACCTTAAGGTCCAAATACAAATACTTCCCGTGGCAGGAATAACCGTATATGACTGCAGTAATGCACCCACTACTGCAGACATAACATGCATTTCTATAGAATTTTACACTTTTGCGACTGAATCTAAAGCACTATTGCAGAAATAACTATAATTTCTGCAGTAATAACTGATTTTACTGTAGAAAAGGCCAGCATCACTGCAGGAATCACAGTATTCCTCAGAAATATGCAAACTGCTGCGAAAAATGACCATTACTACTGTAGAAATGCAAATATCACTGCAGAAATCACAGTATTACTGCAAACATATGCCAGACTGTGAAGAAATGAAAGTTACCAGTGCAGATATGAAGAATCCCTGCAGAATCACAGTATTACTGTAACGCTGCTGCGAAGAAAGAGCAATAGTTACCGCAGAAGTGAAGAAAAACTGCAGAAATCCCAGTATAACTGCAGCAATAAAAACAATTTCCGCAGAAATACAACATTTTACTGCAAAAATGACAATTATCATAATTATGCAGAAATCACACAATTAGGCAGAAATAAGCAAAAGACTGCGAAGAAATAATAATTATTACTGCATAAATGACTGCCTGACTCTACGGAGGTAAAACACCACCAAATCTTAGAAAATGTACTTCTATGCAAACGAACGCAGAGCTTTCGTTTCGGGAAAGTCGGTTATAAAGGTCTTTCTTCCCCCTTTGCCACATATCGACACATCCAACGATATCCACGACGTAGATATAGCGCTGAAGCACAGGCACGCAACACTCAGAGCGCGCGACGAAAGCGAAGCGTACGTACGTACCTCGGTTCCCTCCAAAAGCATTTTTCGGAAGCGGAACTTTTGTTTCTATCCTTTAAGCGAGACAGAAAATGCGGCACATAAATTTCCTTTAAGTAATTTTACCCCGAAAACCCTACATAACTTTTTTCCGTATTTAAAAATCTGTAAGTTTCGAGCCAGGATTGTTGCAAAAACTCAAAGTGTTCAGTGGTGTTGGTGCCGTGTGGAGTTTGTGTGCCTCTTTTTGAGTACTCACAAGGAAAAAGGAACAGACCCAAAGGTGTTCCCTTTACTAAGTGACCTACAATTTGCAACCACAGAAACAGAAATTACTAGCGCAGAAATTTGTGGAACTTGAACCAGAAAAGAGATCACACACACAACAGAGAGCCAGAGAGCAAAGAGAGAGAGCGGAAGAGGAAGAAAGTGAGACACAGAGACTACAGTGATTAACATAACATACATAACCTCCCCAGGTACGTGTGCTAAGCTGATTTCCATAGTTGACGTACTCGGACAGACATGTTAATACTTGAACATGACACCGTGAGAAGACCAAAAGCTTACACTAGCCGCCCCTCTTGTGTCTTCTCCACCCCTCCTTTATAGGTCAATCTGACATTTAAAAGCTCCTTAAACACTTGATTTCTACCGTTACCTTCATTTCCACGGTATTTCTATTATTTCTATCACATTTCTTCCTCTTTTTTGCCAAATTCGAAAAAAGTTAAGGAACAATCTCAGTGCTGTTGGGCTGTTTCTTCTATAGCATTAAAAAACTTATTAAACACTTGATTTCTACCGTTACCTTCATTTCCACGGTATTTCTGTTATTTCTATCACATTTCTTCCGTCTTTTTTGCCAAATTCGAAAGAAGTTAAGGATCATTCTCAGTGTTGTTGGGTTATTGTTACTTCTATAGCATTGAAAAACTTATTAAACACTTGATTTCTACAGTTAACTTCATTTCTACCGTATTTCTATTATTTCTATCGTATTTCTTCAGAATTTTTTTGCCAAATTTTAAAGAAATTTAAGAAACAAAGATCAGTCCTTCTAGGCTAAATAACTCCTTACAGCCTTTATAAATTACTGTCTGGCATGGTAATAAGGTTGTAATAGCTACAAGGAATACGATGTTGCTGGTAGGTCTATTTCTTACATTTCTTTAAGTGAACGGAAGATTTTTTTTAAAAGCGTTGAAACTGAATATTTGGGTTGAAAATCTCGGACAGTTAAACAGAAATCCTTGCCGCTTTCAGAGTTTGAATTAATTCTACTCATTCTATTAATTCTAGCTCTATTTCTACAGTATTTCTATCATAAATTACTTCCCCCCTTTCCACCATGGTTTATTTCACTGACCTCGAAGTCATCTAGCATACTGATCCGAATTAGTTTGCCGTCGGACAGGGAGTAAAAAACGCAAAGAATTAAGTTCCAATTGTTTAATGATACCTACTGGCCTTTATTTGCTAACGCAGTATTATTCGATCTGGGGGTGGGAAGGATGAATCTTACTACAAAAAAGGCCTCCCTTACCCCCCTTTAGGCATGCAAACTAGACCTTATATTGCGATGGCTCGTGTAACATGCGTTTCCAAACTTTCGCCAGGTTCTATATAGTTATCAGTAACTACTATTCCAAATTTCTAGAACTGCTATTGTAATTTGTGCCGAAATTGATTTTGCCATTTTTGGAAAATTTGTATAATTTCTTCCGTTATTTCTGCCAAAATTTATAAAAATTTCTTGCAATTTATGACAAAATTATTTTAAAAAATCACGAAATTTCTGGTCCAATAGATTTTATTACTAATCAAACTACTAACTATTCAAGAAATGTCAACTAAAATGATTAAAACCTGCCCTACTTTGCCATATTTCTTCCAATATTGCTGAAAATTTCTTCCTTCCTTAAATTCTGCCAATATTTTTCATAAAAAATCATAAATTTCTAGTTGAATAGACTATATTTCTAATAAAACTACGGGTCTCAAATGCAACTAAAATTACTTAACCTTGCAATATTGTGCTTTATTTCAGTCACAATGACCCATTTGCAGTGAAGTCTTAAGAACAGAGGCACTTCTTGTGAGCTGTATAACTATCGCCGCCGGCTACGGAAAGGTGATACGGCCTTTCTATTAAGTATCCTGCGAGGGGTACTAAGTAGCTGGTTTTCAACTTTTTGGGGGTACTGAAAGGCGCTGGCAATGCTAAAAAGCTCTACCATGGTTTGTCTATGGAAATGACCAGTCAAGTATAAAGATGATAGGGCGTTCGAGAAAGGTCGAAACTTTGGACAAAACTTTAGAGATTCTTCTTAGTTTCCCCAGTAAAATCCAGTAAAATTTTAAAATATTTTTTTAAAACAAAAACTAATTAATAATCCCAAAAGAAAAAAAAAGTTTTCTAAACTACGTAAGCAAAATTTTGAAGCCAACACCAACATGATTAGCTTGCATAAGAAACACTTCCTGATCCAGACACTCTCTATTACTATAGTAATATCTCCCATTACTGCAGTAATAACAACTGTCCGAGTCACATGCATACCGTCGCTTTCAAAAAGCCAATTTGGGATGTTTTGGTTCTGACGCTCGAAAACTATTCTACATTACTGCGATTTTGTTTTCGAAGTGTCGAAAAGTGCGATTTTCCTCTGCGTTTCTAGCGATTTTAGGAATATTTCTTAGTAATTACTTTCTAAAATAAAAATAAAATCTGAATAAAATAAAAATAACCAACTTTTGAGTCAATTTGGAACCAATTTCTTCGACATCCTTTTGCAGTTTTTTGGGAGCATTTGGACTGGCGACAATGACAGTTGAATCCAAAAAGCTTAGCAATTTTTCGTGGCAAGGGTGTCTATACAGAGAGTTTTTCCCTGATATAAGGGAGAAAAGAAGCTTTATGGCGTGGAGATAATAACTGCAGCATGCAGCAGCACTATCACCAAGTCATTCATAAGAAAGAAATTAGTTAGTGGGGGTTCTATTCTAACCGAAGCTAAGTAGATTTTTTGATGGAATTAGAGGCTTTCGCCCCTGTCTTGCTTTTCAACGGAAAGAAGTTATCGCTTTCCACACCCTCCTCTCTGACATTCCCTCATACACACAAATTAATTCTCTTGTTAGATATATAGAAAAAAGAAAAGAAAAAAAACTTTGCCCCCAGCTAAAATTTGGCGCTTTTCCCCCCTTCCTTTCCCTGTTTATATTTTTTTTAAAGGTTTACCTTAAAAGAATAGGGCTTAGATAATATTTGTATCAACCTTTGAAAAGCTAGATGGTTACAATGTAGACGTTTTAGAATTAACCATTTTTTATAAAATTGAAAAAATTGATCAAACCTTTATTGCAGTTTGGTGTTACTAAGGTCGACTTTTCTTTACTTCAGCATAGAAAAATCATCCTTATGGTCTTTAGGTGTTAGTGAGGTCTATTTTCTTATGCTTTAATACAGGAAAACCACCCTTTTCATTGTTACTAAAGCCTAGATTTCGACGCTTCAACACAGCACCTTTATAACTTTTCGGTGTTAATACGGTCCAGTTTTCTGTGCTTTAATGTGGAGAAAGGATCCTTATCAACTTTGGTTGTTACTAAGGTCGAGTATTCCATGCTTTATCACAGCGAAATGAACCTCATCCTGTCTGGGTGTCAGTTAGGTTGATCTTTCTATGTTTTAACACTAGGAAATGACCTTTAAGTCTTTGGACGTTAATAAGGACTATTTTCTCTAGTTATAGCATAAAGAATTCGCCTTTAGAGCGCAGAACGTACCTAGACAATCTAGAATTTCAGTACGTAGTACGTAACAAGGGGGGACAAAATGCAACTAAAGAAAAAATCAAGAAATATTTGAAAAGGCCGTGTTTCAGAGTACTCCATTTGGTTTAGCACATAAAAGAGATGGAAGCTTCGGAAAATATCTCAAAGGATAAACTGTGTAAAATGTAAGGTTGATTGGTCCACAAACCGGCCTATTTTAAACTCTTCCTCCTATCCTCTACTCTTCTTCTTCCCGAGTTTTCTTACCTGACAGATCATTTGCGAGATGGATAGCAGCCAAAGCTAACGTCCGTGACATTTTGATGGCTAGCGTCCAAACACTGTGCTGTGCTATGTGGCTGTGGCTATGCTCTGTGTGTGTGTGCGCGAGGGTGGTGTGGCAGTTTTACTTTCACAAAAGGGGAAGAAAATCTTCACTGATGACTTTATAGAGCCAACGTCCCTTTTAGATTCTCTTCCAACCCCCCTTTTTGCTTTTGTGGCTCCTCTTCCATGCAAAGATATTGAAGAGCACCCCACAAAACCTTTAAAACCATCGTTGAAAATAAGACACATCCTCCTAATACATCCTCTTACGAAAAAATGAACAAAAAATCACTGAAACCTGCAGCAATAGCCACGAGAAGAACAACTTAACAATTTGACATTAAGAAAACTTGGCGCAGAAAATCTAGTTTTCCTAGTTAGATTTTTTTTTACTTTCCATTATGCGCCAAATAGTAAAATTAAGCTTATTAAGGGAATAAGCAGTCCAAACTTTACTGTTAGGTGTAGCTTTCCAATGACATAGACGTATCACTTATCATATGATTAATCCATCACTATGCATGGCTACGTTATCAGGGAAGGATATGGGAAGCAGTGATTTGAATACTTAAGAACAAATTTCCGTGTTAAAGCATAGGATTTTCGCCCTTAATGACACCGTGATGTCACTAAGGGCTATTTTTCCCACTTTACTATAGGAAATCATCCTTATTGCAAGCTAGAGTTACTAAGGCCTGATTTCCGATGTTTAAGCATACGAGAATCGCCCTTATCATCTTTGAGATCTTAATAAGGTTACTTTCTCAGGTTAACATAGAAGAATTGCCCTTATTGCAAGCTAGCGTTCCTAAGATCGGATTTCAATGCTTAAACCCTTTAGAAAACGCCCTTATCGTCTTTGATATGGTTATAAGGCGACATTTCCGCACAACAACATGGAAAAATTTACCTTATTGCATGTTAGCGTTACTAAGGTCTGGATTCTATTGCTTAAGCATAAGAAAATCGCTCTTATCGTCTTTGAGATTTTAGAAAGGTCGTTTTTTCACTACTCAAAGCACGGCACGATTATTCGTAAAGATCCTTCTTACAAGCCAGGCCGCGCCCCGCCACGTTCGTGACGTCACGCCCAAACTTTGAAGACTTATAACTCCTGAACCGCTAACACCAAAAATATGACAAAAAAACGCCTTAGAAATTACCTAAACTTCTAAAATATCCTTTAAAAAAATATTTTTTTCGGTAGCTACTATCCTTTTAAACTTACCCCTGGGATTGAAATTGATACATCTTAAAACACTATTCGTTCCCCTCTCTTTTTTTCTAAAATATAAAATAAAGCAAAAATATTCCACAGCTGAACAGTTTGGTGTCCACCGTTGCTATTTTATCCAAGAAGCTAAGAAAAAAAAAACATTAAAAGATCTCCAAGACACGGTCACATCCGTTCTATAAATGTGTTGCCATCTCTGCTCACATATCACCGAGTTAGGTCCGGTTTAATTGTCCGAGGGGCGGAAAATGACCTTTCTGGTTAAGCGAAATGCTTTATGTGTCTACCATAGTCACACACACACAGTCTTCATCCCTTTTTAAAGGATCAAGCGAAAGAGGGGGACCTTCCCTTGCCCCATTCAAAGACTTACCCTGCACCCTTCTCCACCCTCCTTTCCCATGAAAAAGGGTGGAAAAAGAAGGACAAAACCTGGCGCGGCCTATACATTGCTAATATCTTTCGCTTTCAAAATTAAACCCATGAATTACCAGCAATATGGATTCAGAAGCTTTTCTCGTTCTTTTGTATTTCTTATTTCTTCCCTTTCTACTTCCTTTAACTTCCTTTAGAACCCGCCTCACCAACATAAACACCATCCTGGGGTGTGTGTGGAGAATGTTTTGGTTGGCACCTCCCGATATTTAGCTCGCTTTCACATCTTAAGGGGATTTATTTCTTCGCGAGACAGTAATTACGCTACGCGACAAGTGTCGCCGCCCTTTGCTAATACTTTTCGGCAGAAATGTAAAGAAATAACCAAAACTTGACACTGCGAAGGAAAAAGACTAACCAGGCTTTTCCTATATTACTGCAGCCATTGCTGCACAGAACGGCCGAGTTTGAAGGAAATTGAAATGCAAGTTTGGACGCGGCACAAGTTTGGAAGAAGGGTGCGGGGGGGTATGGCTGCTCAACTCCCCGAGCGAAATATGAGTCCTGACCCTAAAACCCATCCCTCTTTGCAAAGTTTTGGTAGGAACCGAAATGCTTTAAATGGTCGCACATGGTGACTTCAATTATGTTTGGCTGTGGCCCGCGTTTTGCCCGCACGATATCAACACTATAGGCTCCACCACCTCCGCCGCTCTAAATGAACTCCGCGTTTCTGAGTCATGCCTCAATTACCGCAAAAGATATCACATACGACAGCCTGGACGTGTTTCCCCTTTTTAAATAATAAACAAAGAAAAATAGGAGGTAACGCTGTCTATCTTTCTCTCTCCTCGCTCTATTTGTACATTATATCCCTCGTTCGGGTTCAAGCAGATCTATCTGGCAGCCAGGGAATTTTTCTCCCTCTCTTTCCCTTTCGCCAGTTTGGATGCCAGGATTCAGGATTCAGGATTGTGTTGTCATTAGCTGATGAGTGGGACCCTGACATGTCTGGGATGTATTTGAGCCCATCACTAAGAAGCCAAGAACATCTCTTGTCTATTTTCACTTCTCATCGCTTGATTCCCCCCTTCCACCCCTGTATTACCTCCGTCTGTTAAAAGGGGACGGGAGGGATGACGCTGGTTGTTTCCCAGCGACGGCTGGCCAAAGCTTGTCACGTTATACCGTCACCTCGCACCTGAGCAAATAAGCTACATCACCTCTTAGTATCTCTGTCAGTTTTTCCTTAACACGCGTTAAGATACGTTAAGATAGTTACGATACACGACTCGTATCCCTCCTCCTTTTCGGAAGCAATGACTCCCAAATGTAGAAGATAAATGAAAGTCGCTAGGACAACCATCATAACTGGCGGGTTGTTCTTGCTCTTATTGAACGGTTGCAAAGCGACAAACGAATTCCAAACTCTCCGAAATTCCTCGCCCCGAAGTCCTTCCTGGTTGCTAGGTGTGCAACTGTGTAATAAGCGTTCTTCTCCTCACAATTAACTGTGCAAGCACAGAAAGAGCGCGCCTCGCCTTCAAGATCCATCGACGCCCAACCGGGCCTCCTTGTACAGTCCATGCCGTTACGATCCTTAGTACACTCCATGAGCGTCCAAGTTATTCCGCCTCGTAAGCAAACACAACCTTCCCGTACAAAACGTTCGAAGTAGGACTCTTTCCCCTGGTTCCCCGGGCTTATTTACCCCTTACGCTCACTTAGGTTCAGCACGTTTTCAGCAACCGCTCAACACTGAAAATCAAGGGCCCTTTGCCCCCTCCTGCCTATTTTTCATTCTTGAGTGACTCCGGGTAGTTTCAACCCCAACGCTGGCTGACGAACACTGCGACCTACGGCTCATCACTATCACTGGCCCACGGGCTATCGCTCAACAATGAAAAGTGAGGGTGGGTGCCTGCCTCTTGGTTTCAATGTTGAGCGACTCGATGTGCGAAAGACAAACCAGGGCCGGGAACAGAACTATGAGTTAAACGGGTGGTTATCCCTTCTATTGGGGTGAAACTATGGACTATGAAGGGGAGGTAAAGGAAGGTAGAAGGGGCTATCGCTCAACAGTGAAAAGGGCTGCCTATTGGTTTCATTGTTGAGCGATCTCTTGTTGAGTCTGTCGACGTGCAAAAGACAAAGCAGGTCCGGGAGCTGAACTAGGAGTTAGATCGGTGCTTCTACCTTCTTTTCCGGGGTGAAGCTATGGACTACGAGGGGAAGGGGTTTTGGAGGGTTCTTTGGGTGGAAGAAAGAGACGGTGTGCGCTCCCAAAACAAGACGTGTATGATACAGTCAATTTGGTCAGAGGTAATTGATGTCGGTGAACGGGTAGCAAGTTTGCTCTTTTGTTCCTGTTTAGCTAGCCCAAGTCGCGTCTCGAGGGACGCTACCAATTCAGGATCCCCCCGCTTTTCTAAACCTGGGCAATGTGGCTGACGTTCTTCGTCTCGGGGCAAGCGTCAGCAACAACGCTCTGCAGACGCCTTCACTTTTTCATCCCAGGCAAATGCTTTTCACTGTCTTCTATACACAGACCCTCTGCCAAACTCCAATAATGGAAGAAAGAAAAAAAGGACCAAGAAAAGTGTGCAGCAACCAGAGAGTTCGGCACTGTTGCCGCCCGCACCGTCTCCCTTTTGGCTTGAGCGCTATCGGCATTCCGAAACCGTGACAATGAATTTATATATGGGATTAATGCAATCGGAATTTCAATCCCATCTCGGAGGCTCCACGCACCGGGGAGAATATTATACTCCCGAATGGGCATGTGGAAGGCCAGACTGGGAATCCCAACGGGACTGTGAATCAGCCCCTCGAACACGGTACCCGGCGAGTCGCGCAACCCCCAAAGTCGGCGGGGTTTTGCACTCTACCTATAACGATGCCCTCTATACGCTGTAACCACAATCCCTCCCGACTCCCCGTTTTAACATATAGAAGGATCATTCAAATTCCCCCGAAAATAAATTTTCAAAAAAGGAAAATCCAGAGGCTTCCGAGGAGTCGCGCTAGAGTTTTACCCGCTAATTTATCTAGTTCTTTCCTTTCTTCCCTCTCAACAAAAAACAAAAATAAATACGCTCCACTTCCAAGTGCTGCAGCAGGAAAAAAATTAAACGCTCCATGCACCCAAAAAAAGGGACGATTTAAATAATGTCTGGGATTGTTCATCTGTTTACGGTTTGGGTATTTACTCCCCAAATCGGGGTAAGATTTTTGGAGACCCCGTCCATAATCGGGGTAACGCGAAAAAGGGCAGATTCTGAATAATTACCAACAAAAAAAGCAAAAAAAGCTGTAGCCTCCCGGTACCCTCCCGGTACCAGAGCAAAGTAATAAGCTACCGCTTCATTATTGCCCTCGCTTTGGTAAAATTTCGAGTTTCAACAAAACGGATAGGATCAGCCACGTATTGATTTTCTCCAGTTAGAGCGACTAAGAGCGAGAGCGAGGTATTTAATCATTTAGATATTTCTGTAACCATAGAGCTGCCGATATGTATATACTGGGCTCGTAAGGTACTGGAACGACTGGAACCTATTAACCTGCTTTCGATTGCCGGTAAAAAGGAGCCCAAAGTTTGGAGGAAACTTCGGAAGACGTAGTTTTGAAAGTTTTGAAGCTGGCTGGCTGTCCCAAAATGCGTCCCTTAATTCGTCTTTTCGCTTTCTCTTTCCTAGGCTGTGTACACGGACGTAAACTCCAGGGCCCAAGTTTGTAAAAGCAAAGCCAGATAATCGAGAATCGCACTCATCTCATTCGCCCCTCTTACTTCTTCACCGCCCCTGGAATGGTAGAGATCCGGCGGTTAGATACCCAAGCCGAGAGTATTATTCTCATCCCTGAAAAGCCAAGAAACAGGCTGTCGACGATGTTCCCGATTGTCTCCTGGTGCCACACAATAAAGCGCTCTACAGTGGTCATCAAAGCGTCGCACTGCGTTATCAACCGACGACAACGACGAGTATAACCGTGTGCGGGACTTGACAAACTTTTCCTTTCGCTCTGACCTCCCTTACCTCCTGTCTGAAAAGTACCCAGGTAATCCTTAAAAGCTTCCCCTCCCAGCATCGACAAATCAGCGTCACTCCGACAATCAGCCTGGCAAATCCAATGACTCTCGAACTCTTTAACAACCTCCTTTCCGTTAAAAAGTGCCCGTCGTTTTGATTTGCAGCGTCCGGACGACCTCCGCAGTGAAAGTTGGCGGCCAACCGTGTGTCCAAAAGGGGTGGCAGAATTCAAGGTCTGCAAACTGCCCATAATGGATTCGTGTACTCCGTACGAGGAGAAAAGTTTCAAAGCGCCTTACGAGGATCACCACATCATCAAAGCCGAAGAAAGCAACACATTCAAATCGTGTTTCTACTCGGAAAGTTCACTCGTTAAGGAAGAGAGTCACCGTGACGCTAATGACGCCCCCGCGTTCGCTCATCTGAACTTGCAGGCTGCCAAAGAAGACGCGGCCGCCACGCTCTTTGACCCGAATAAGGCGTCAGCCGAGGAGGAAAACAGCCGGTACGACGCGGCTCAGCAACTCAAGGGCAGCAGTCTATGGACCGGCCACCACAAAACAGACAATTACCTCAGCTTACAACGCTATTGCAGTGTCCCGGACTCGTCCAACACCCCGGACAAATGCCAATTCGAACCCTCCTACCACAACACCCCCTGTCGACTGGTTTCGTCTATGCCCTCCGTCTTTGCCATCTCCAACACGGGCTTCAGTGAGTGGTCCTTACCTTCCGACCGTCATACGGCGTCGAGCAACCCAGTGTCGCCCGCCGTCTCCAGTACCACCACCAAAGGTAAGTCACGTTCTTAACTGCCAACCCCCTTATCTCATGTCTGTCGACCACTTGGTACGATTGACATGTTCGTTTCAAAACTTTTAACCTGCCGATGCACATTTGCTCAACTTGAACTCCAACTCACCGAACAATGAAACATACGGAGGTAATCTGAAAAAGAAGGTCTTCAAGCTACCGACCTTTTTTCGTTTCATTGTTGAGCTACTACCTTACCTCAAGCTAGAATTACACCGACGTAACCACGGGCCAAATCCCAAAGTCACTCAACAGTGAATTTACAGATAGACACACTGAACAGAAGGGCCTCACCTCGACCGATCCTTTCAGATTTCACTGTTGAGCTACTACCTGCTAGAATAACGTGGACATGATCACCGACCCTTTTGATTTCACTTTTGTGCTCTCGTCCGCACCGAGGAGCTACAGAAATGCGGTTCTACTCCACGATCCTTCGGTCTTTTCATTTTGAGTTTTACTCTTCGAGCTTCGAAGCTTTTTTTGGACGTTGAAAGCGTTAGAAAGCCTTAAGAAAAATGTGTCTTTTAACACGTGGTAGGACAACATAGTCCGGACAGGAAGTACAGCCTGGGCTTAGCGAGCGTTAAGTACAGCGGTAATTAAATAAGAAGTGAAGCAATAAGCTGAAGCCTAATTCCCGCCACGCGCAAACCTCTCACAGCTTTGCAGCCGATCCTCAAAACATCTGAGCATCGGCTCTATATAACTACACTGTATCTCTACTTAAGACCGTCCGTCCCGTGTCTAGGACAGCATCCTTAAAGAGTCAATTGCGACTCCTTATAAAAATGTATAAAAATGGTACCAAATTTTGTTTAAAAAATCGCAGATTGCCTGGCTTCCGGATTTGTCTATCTGAATCGTTTTTTACTCAAGAATTTGAAGTTCTTTAGTCTTTGCGGCCAATAGTTGCTCTATGATTACTAGAACCAAGTGCCTACTCATTTTCTCCTAGCCGTTTCACGCACTCTTTTTCATCGTTCATAAATTCATCTACTCTTCAACGTATCCCAAAACGCTGTCTACTCTACCTAGGCTTGACGGTACAAGTAAATGTCCATTAACTCCTACCTGAGTTAACTTGTCCCGTCTAGGTACTTAGCCTCAAAATCTTTGTGTTACTAAAGCTATTTTTGAAAAAAGGATTGGCCTTTAAAAAAAGGCCAGTACTTCTGGCAGGGAGCAGTTACTAAATTTCTGCCGCACTACTTCAATAACTTATTCGCCAACGACTTAAGAGAGCTTCAAGTCTGGGGGAAGAGTCGCAAATTGGCCCCTCGCCATACTAGGCTCGGGCTTTAAAAGGAAAACCCCAAGCCTAATAAGAGTGTGTAACTTTTGTGCAATGTATATCTGTGTGTACCGGCATAAGGTAAAGAGAGCGAGAGAGAGCCTGTGTAACCCCCGGAATCTCAAAGAGTTACAGGACACGGCGAAATAAATCCTGCTTAGGATACTTGGCCTGCGGGGCCAAGTATCCTAAGCAGGGCTTGGGGTGGAAAAAGAGACAAGTAGACAAGTGCAGCGACGGAATCTCTGAAAGAGGGAGGATCAGCTAACGCAACCATGTCGATATTCCTTGAGGTTTTCGGTTTTTGAGCCACATCACTTATTTTCTTTTGTTTTGGTCCCCAAAATAGGGTTGAGATCTACAAGAGACTAGGAACAGAAGCCTGGAGTGATGGCGATGGCCGAAGGGGACACTTTGTTCGCGTTTCCACGTTAACAGTATTACCCTGTGAACCCAATGCTGGCAAGGAATCATTTTTGTGTCGGTGCAAAGATCTTAGCTCTTTCCTTCCACCCTTCCAACCCCTGTTCAGCAGTCCAGAAATCTTTATGCTTTCCGGCTTCAGATTTGGCCCCCGAGTTTCAACTTTCTTGGGTCGGCGGTAGTGTATTCGCTCTCTTCCCGAATATCTATCGAGTTAATGTGCTCGTTATGTAATTCGGGAAATTTACAATTATCTGAACTCGACCCAAAGCAAAGCAGAAGTTGGGGTATGCAAGTTAAAGGGCACTTTTTGGGTTTAGAGCTTATTTCCAGCCATGACGGCACGAAAGTATTGCCATTCCAACCGAGTACTACCCAAACTCTACCTCACTCGGATCAAGATCTTCCTTCAAAGGGGCCAAAAGGGAGGCAGGTGATTTTTCTTTGTAAAGGGAAACTTTGCGGGCAATAGAAAGCCCTTACTTGGAATGCTAAAGCTGTAACCAATTTGCTTAGAAACCTAATTAGTCCGAACAAAATCCGATAGTCTCCGCCAGGGGTTTACAGGATGTTGGATGAGAAGAATTTACTTGCTTCAAGGGGTCCGTGAAATAAACGGATAGAACCTAACCATACAATTAACAAACCACAAGACATCCCATCCCCCTTGCTTTAAAGAGCAGCGAATTAGTGAATTTCACGACACAGAGGAGAATTTGGTTATTTTTGGGCTTGTTTAGGAAATTATTGAACTGTACTTGGTTCTTTGTATACTTAGCTAACTGCTATTGCGTAATAAAGACTATTTTTTTGGTATTTTAGGACTTAGGTCATTAATTAGGAGAGAATAAATAAAAAAATCAAAGATAATCTGATGGTACAATCTTACACTTACAATTAGGTAAACTTAACAGATTAAGCATTTTTGGACGAGATTCTGAGTTAGTGGCGTTGAAAGAAGCCTTAAAAGGCCATAGGGGACGCTATTAAAACCCAATGCAGTATGTATATATTGCACAATAAATCAAATCTGGGTAAGAAGTACTTTTGTTTGCAACTAGCTTAATTGCCTTCATTACATAATAAGCAAGTACTTAAAACTTAAGGCTAATTGCGAGGTTTTATTACCCGGTTGTGCGGTTCTTTGCCTTTTTTAGTTGCTGCCATTTTCATTGCTGCAATGGCAATTTGGCTGAGATATAACAAAACGATCACGAATAAAAGCCATTTATGTACGCGAAGCTTCGAGTTTACTGGGCGGGACCGTATGCCAATGCCCCCTGACGGAACGCGCCAGTCAACTAAAAAAAGGATAAATTATTAGAGAATATTTCTAAATGGAATTTTGGCTTTAAAAGAAAATTGTGAATATGCCTAAGAATATTATGTCGAAAAATTACTATGGACTAAAATAGGTGTTGGTATAGGTTTTTGAAGGAGCCAAAGCTGTTTCTGAATGTTTTTAATCATTTTAATTAATTTTTTGTTTGCTATTTACTTGTGTTTAGAGCCGAATAAGTGCCCAACGCCAGGTTGTAACGGTCAGGGGCATGTAACAGGGCTTTACACCCATCACAGAAGGTAAGATTTAGTTATCTACTCCTTGTCAACGACTAACTGAATTCAATAAAGAGATTCGAACGTTTTTTTAGCTTCGTGATGTTAGTGCTTGCTTAACTTCAATACTTCATATTAACTTAATAATTAAGAACGTAGAGCCTGTTATGACAGATTAGAAAGCGAAACAATTTCTATAAGTTACCAGTAATGCAGGAAATAAACTCGGAACGTAGTTAAATTCACACTTAACATTTTAACGAACCTTTCACGGCCGAAACAAAAGACAACACAGGAAAACGCGCGCGAAGTTCGTTGGCGTCGCGTTCAGGTCTGGGACGCCATCTAGGAAGCTCGCTTGCACTTGTGTGCTGTTCACGGTTCCGACCCAAATCGTTCTCTGGAAAAAAAGACAGGATTGTGTCGTATTCTGATCAAGTACAAATAGGTATGGACATCTATTAAGAAAGCAGCACACGACGATGCGATTCCACGTCGCCTGTCCGTCTTTAACCACAAAAGAAGATAGAATCTATGAACATATACACAAAGGCCAAATTAGCCTTAAAAGCGGTTTTTTAAAATAAAGCCTTGGGTTTGCATTAGGCAAAGGATTTAAAAAATGGCAGGCAGTTTATTAGTAAATAGTAGGGTGAATAAGGTTGCAAGATTATTGCATATTTTCATTGTGTTGACTGAAACTAACAAAATAACGTGTCTTTTCACGCTTCATCTGCTCAGTTTATCCGGCTGTCCCCGGAAGGATAAAGTAACTCCAGAAAGTAAGTAAAACCAAGTTCAAGAGCACTAATAACCCTATATTTACCCATTTACAGCTCCAATTATCGATTTTTATCGATAATTATATCGATAAAATATATCGATTATCTTTTTATAAAAAAATGTGAAGACGTTATATGGCTGTATCCTGTATGTTATATTTTATTTGGGACAAGGGATTGAAGACTTTGAAGGTTCTTAAAGATTAATTCGAACTTTACGTTTTTAGTGTTAGCGCTACACGAAACCATCGTCAAGTGTCCAACTCCCGGCTGCACCGGTAGAGGGCATGTCAGCAGTGGGAGGACTTCTCATCGCAGCTTATCAGGTTGTCCGTTGGCGGCAGCAGCGCGCCAGAACAGCAGACAACGTCAGCGTTTGGTCCAACAAAGTGGCGGTGGCATTATTTTAAATAAACGACCGTCAGGTAACTAACCTGTTCTCTACTTCAAAAGGCCCTTTTATATTTATTTATTCATTTATTTGGTGATTTAATTTGAAAAGAATGCGGAGACTGTCCTGAGGGCTCGCTGGAAAACCAACGACAGGCCATTGTGAGTACTTCGCGAGTAATCGAACCCATCCATTCCTCCTTAAGCCCCGTCACTCCTCCTTGTGCGAGTCCTCGAGACGGAAAGAACTATCGCAAGAGAAACTATGACGTCAGCAGTACCAACAACAATGAGCTGGAAGGGTGCAAAGTCAAGAAGATGCGGCAACGCTGTGAAGATTCCCCGAACCACCATCGAACGGAAGACAACATCGCCTCGGTGTACACCACTGCCACTTCGGACAATCACCTCTCCCGCATGGCGACTACCCCCGAGCTATCGGCCAAGGTAGGGACCACTAGTGACGCCATCAGTGCTCAAATGACGCGGCTCTCCCCGAACCACGTGGTATCCTCGAACTACCTGAAAGCTGCCAACAACCACCAAATCTACCCTCAACATACGTACTACCATCAGCAAGTGGCACAGTTCCATAACCCCTTCGCGTTCGGCAATCATTCCTACGCGTACCTGCAGCACGGACAATCAGTGTGCTCGGAAAATCTGGCGGGGGAAGCCCACCACGTGTTCCCCACGGCCGCCACGCAGATTCTACAAGGGATCGCCAACGAATCGTACCCCGCCTCCCGGGAAACCAGAGTGGATCTGCAGACACCCAATCTTCAGAAATACAGCGATGAGTTCCAGAATGCGCGCAACGAATCGTGTGGCTCACACTCGTGCTACGACGGGGGCAGTAATAAATGCGAGGCTGAAACGGAAGCTTTCTTCGTAGAAAAGTAATAAACAAACTAAGTTAATTTTAGCTTTTAAAGCAGATCTTTTCTAGAAGGGTTAAGAATTTTTTGAATTTTTTTTAGTAATTATCCTGAGGGGCAAAGATCGAGCTCCAGTTATGCCCGCGCAGAATCAGTGATCAACTTGTCGGTCAAAGCTTCGACGACTCCGAACAACATGTACTCGCCTGCCGACCAAAACCAGAACTACACTCGACTCGGTACATTTGAGGTGAGTCACTTTTTTGGAAGCATAATAAATTATCACCGCATGTATTACTGCGAATAGAAATAGTAAAATTTAGGTTACGGAGTCAATTATTCGCGAATATGATTTCGAGCTTTGTTCTGTGTCTGATTTTCGAGATTTTGACGACAAAACTGTTCATTCTGCAGTCATACCCAAACTACAACCAGAATTACCTGGGAGACGATTACTACTACAGCAACTGTATAAAGAAGGCAGGTAGCTTGGATACATCTGCTCATCCTCCGTAAGAAAACTTTTCTTTTGGTCTCCTTCGCCAGTAAAGTACCGGCAATAGCAAAGATTCTTATATGTTTTAGCGAGGAACTGTCGAGTGGCACGTACAGTGCGTCATCCACGACCCAGGAAGTCATACTCGCCGAGAGAACGGTACCGGAGAATCGTTCCGTGGAAGAGCAAACGGAGCCTGTGGATTTTTCCTCGAACGCCAGTACCGAGTGTCCTGAGCACGGTCTTACGAAACCAATATTGGCGTGTCAAACCCAAAATCTTCCTCCTGGAAGATTCGCACACCCTGACGTCTACGGCGAAGATTTCTTCTACCGGGAACCGAACAGTAAGCCAACCTCCAACCCCTAAGGTTTACTTTGCTAGATGGGTTAAGTTATGTTACTTTTTTAAGATTACCCGTACAGCGATCGAGTGTACGGTGTGGGAGGCTTGAATGGTTTAAACAGCGGTTCGTTTGTCTACAACGGGTACATTGATCCAGCATTCCGGCCTTCGTACCCAGTCATGGCGTTCGGACAGCAACCTGACTCGACCGCCTATTCCGCTGGTGGCGCCACCCATGTGAAATCCCAAGACTGCCCCAGTATGAGGCGCCCTGGTGAGAAAGACGAGAGGTAAACAGGGATTTTTAGTTGTATTACTGTGCGTTGGGGTGTTGATTTTGGTGAAGCAGCTTCCAGACACTTCTGTCCATCCAAAAATAAATCGAACAAAACAAAAAACAAACTAAAAACATCGAACATTAACAGATTATAAAATAAAGTAATATAGTAAAAAAATGAGAGACAAAAAAAGCCTGAGAAAGAATTAAAGATATTTTGAAAAATAAAAAAATCCAGCCAATAATATGGCTTTTTTGGAATGTCTTTCACAGGCGCTTGAATAATTCGTCACGTGGTTTATCAAGTGCGAGGGGACGGGAAGGTCGGGAGCTGCTTCATTGTCCTACCCTAGGATGCGATGGCCTGGGGCATGTCACAGGCCACTATGCAACTCATAGGAGGTAGGCCTAAACTAATCAGTACTGCAGTACTCAATTTTGGCAGAAATCCAAGCAAAAAATAGGAATAAATCAGATATTATTTTGGAATCTCTTCCATTCGCGGGTTAGTTTTCCGTGTGACAAAATACGTTTATTCATATCTATGGTACAGAAATTTACGCAGCTATCGTATACAACGACATTCTGCCAGGAATTTTCGGTATTATGTAAGAATTTCTGCAGTTATACATGTAGCCATGTTATTACTTTTCAGTGGAGCTTTAAGTCGGAGATACGTAACTATTTCTACAGCTGTTGTAATTGCAGAATAAATATAACTAGGGGAAAACACGTTTCCGCAGTACTTCTACCTATTCCTGAAACTATTTCTTCAAAACCAGCTAGATTTCTAACAGAAATTAACATTGTTCTACAATCAAACGAACCAAAATACAGTAATTTGCTCGTTCAACTGCAGAATCTACATTTCTGCTACAAGAAATATATTTCTGCCCATTTTGCGATCGAACAGAATTCGTAGCAACATTTTGAATAAAAATGTGAAATTTTCTGTTTAATTTAAAATATATATTTTCTTTTTCTTTTTTAGTTTATCGGGTTGTCCACGAGCGGATCGATCTCAAGTCCATGTGCATTCCCAAGAACTCAAGTGTCCAATCACGGGCTGTGACGGATCAGGTCACGTGACTGGGAATTACTCCTCTCATCGAACCTTGTCGGGTTGTCCACGCGCCACCAAATCCAAGCCAAAAAGCCGCGAACATTTAAATGTAGCTGCTTACAGGTAAAAGAATAGAAGAAGATTCATGACCTCTCCCCACCAAAAAAAGGAAAATAAAACTTCAATGTCGATCAGTTGTGATACGTAAACATGGAAACCAAAAACCCTGAACGCAGCCTCTTCTCCAGTCGTAGGGAAGTTTGCTGCTCTATAACACTTGTAAAGGAAACAGATCTCAAACCGGTGATTCTAACAGTTACGAAGAACATGTATAAAGAAGGAAGGAAGCTTCTTTTTAAAAAGAAAAGGAGAAACGCATTTTTGGATGTAGCTTTTGTGTTCTTTATGTATAAATCCCCCAAAATTTGATATTTCAAAATCTCAGCAAACATCGAAGAATGGTGTAGCTAATGTATACGAAACCAATGGCGTACATTTTAAGTCAGATTTTTTTTGTGGCAATATGAACGAATCATTACGTAGTACTATGGTTGAGAACGTTGAAAAGAGAAACCTAAGTTTGCGCTTCAGAATATGTTCATTGGCAGATTCTTACCAAATCGTATACGCTGAAACATTAAACGAAAAACAGTAAAAGAAAAAGCATTCCTGAGCGCAGCTGACATTATATACGTAAGAGTGTTTTATCAAGTCCTGTATTTGCTCGCGACAGAAACTTGTATTCAAGTTTCTGGAAGAAAATACACGAGAACCAAACTAATACTGAAACTAATACCCTTTAATACCTCGGTTAATCAACTAATATCTAACGAGTGACAATTACTAGGCATGTTCTGTAAATCATGTTTATCATATATTTTGTTAAATGGTTGACTTCATGGTTCTTAGTAACTCAGAGTCTCGACAGAGGGTATTCCATGTCACTTTCTGCTTTCCGCCGCCAATAAGTTATAATATGACGAGAAGCAAGTTGACGTATCCAAACACGATCTCAAATCCGGAAAAGGAAACTATTTTGGATAGATATCTAAGATTTATCATATCCAAGTTTATTCTGAAATGGTTGATTTCATGTTTACAATTTTAGTGAATCATGGTCCCGATAGATGGCGAGCCACGGTACGTTCTTCATTCGGCCGCCGATGAGTTGCAAAAGCATGAGAAATAANTCGGCCGCCGATGAGTTGCAAAAGCATGAGAAATAAGTTGATGATATCCAGATACAAGCTTAAAGCCGCAAAAATGTACTCTTCTGGAGAGATAGGGTACTTGTGTTTGCCACCCATGAGAAGCTGAACGTCAAACACCAGGTAGCAAGAGAACAAAATGGCGTCCAAGGTAGAGTACAGGATCCGGACGACATTGCCTGGGATGATGGCCGCCAGGATTCCGAACATGAGCAAACACAAGGAGCAGACGAATAAAAGTCCGCCCAACATCGTGAAATCGATTTTAGTTTGCATCGCGAAGAGGATTAAGCCGAAACATACTACTGCGCAGATTCCAATGGCGATCAGTACATCGCTCCCCTTTAGAAACACAAAATGAGGATTAGCTAAGAAGGGTTAAGAGGGGATGAGATGTGATTAGATGAGTTAGGTTTTGTTTACATCATAGGACGCGGACATAACGCCTAAAGTGAATCCTTCGCATATCGTGAAGACAATGAGCAGAACCAGGTTCCAAGGATAGCGTCTCCTTACATTGCCGCAGCACGACAGCACGATGACAATAGTCAATACAATGGCTATTGCCAGGGTCCAGGAGTTATTTTCAACCCAGTCTTGCACTGCTTGAACGTAGAGGATTAAGGCTATCAATCCCACTGTAATTGTTAGCTGACAGGAGAGGATTCCAAACACCTTTCTTTTCAAGTCCACCGAGAACCAAAAGTTTAGGAGAATTATAGAGAAAAATATGGATTTGAAGCATAAATGGAATGCGTTTTAAAGAGTGTCACCTGATGAACGCTCGGCGGATCGTAGACTCTGAAAAGTCTGCAAAGACTGCGTTTCGTCCATTTTCCAAATCGTCATCTGCAAATGAATTTTGAATTTAATACATATGATAAATCTAGAAAAGGGAAGTATGGATAATTGAAAATTATATTTTTTTACCAGCCATGTTGTGTAAGTTATCCGAGTTTACCTTAGCGTTTGTGTTCCCAACCCATAGTTCGACGGCAATGTACTGCTTGACTCTTTTTCAGAAGATAAGCTGGAAGATAACGCTGTTATCATTTTAAACATAAATTTGATGGATTTTCATGTTTGTCTGTTTCTAATTATTATAGATATTTTGTTACGGAAATCCTTTTATTCTTAGCATCATTGGATGAATTGGCACGCCTAATTCTAGTTGGCACAAACAATTTCAAGGGACTAAGAGTAATGTTAGAGAAAAGGAGGATGAATTCTACCACACCAACCAAATCTCTCTCTCATCTTTGCGCAAAAGCCCCTATCAATGAATTGGCAAAGCTGTGCATGCAACCTCACGAATTTATGGTAATCCATCGGACACCATCATGTAAGTACACAGTACGTCAACAGGATGCGTAATGTGGTACGTGGGGGATGAGAGATTACCTATAGATCTGTGTTAAGTAAGCTGAAAAGTAAGCAATGCAAAATATAGCCGTGTGGGAAGATTAAGTTTAAAAAAGAAAGAAAAAGAAAGAGCCAGGAAATCTGCCCCGCAAATGAAGAATACTTGTAACTACAAGCTAATATTGCTTTTTGTTTTAAAATGAAGCATTCTTGGAAGCACTCTTGTGTACAATTCTAAAAAGTTTGCACGTAAAATTTTTGTTATGGGCAAAACGCTTAAACTGATTTGTAAAGACATAAAATTTAGAAGAAACGATAAAATACAAAATGTATAAAAACATAACCAAACCTAACATTAACAATTCAGTGATACTGCAGGATTTTAAGGGTTTAGGCACGTTGTAAAAGACGCATCATTTCCACCAGGTTCTCTGAATCAGACTTTGATCTCTTGCTTTAACTATTCAAGTTGGTTTTTTAAAGCGTGGTAAGCTAATAAAGTCTCGGACTCTTTCGCACTTTTGCACTTTTGTCTTCCTGGGTCTTCGCCAATGTTGCTACTTTCCCGCTCAACTCGCCGAGTTTCTCTTCCCGCTTGTTAGCTAAGTCAGTAGATTCTTTTGCGCCGTGCATAGCCTTCAAGCGCTCACAAGCGGCTTCAATAATTTCACCAGGTAACAAAAATGAACTATGGCATGTGCACTTTGGAATATCAATAACGACCTATTTCGAAACAAATTCACAGATTAAAGTAAAAAGCTTGTTTAATTATCCCTTCATTTCTACGTACTTTTCTCGAAGCCCTTGGAACTCGATGATAGTACACTTTGTAAGCTTTGGCAGGCAAACAACAGTCGGACGGCCGTGTACTGCAATTTGTGTAAGGCAAACGACGGTCGAACAGCAGGGTACTGTAGAATTGCATGAAGGGGCGCAGGGAAGGTATGCGTAAGACCTTCCGACAGCAATTTGCGTCAGGCAAAAGACGCACCCAACTGAATGGCAGGTAGTTGTTGGATAAGAAATGGAAAGGATCGCCTAGTAGAATGGATTCGGCCATTTCTCTGTATGAAACCAGCTGAACTAAGTTTGCATATTTGAAAGTTTCAGCCTAAAAATGTGTCAATTTTGTGAGTTTTTTCCTTAAAGGGTAAAATCTGGTTTGCTTTACTTCGCTGTAGATGGCATGGGTATCACTAACAGCCAAACCGTTCAGCAAATTCAGCAAGACGACGGGAAGAGGAACACGAAAACGACGAAGATTACGCGGCTAATTACGGGTGACATATGGAAAGGTAAATCGTCAAATTCCAGTTCGCCAGTCATCATGGCGACCATTTTGAGGATTGTCAGTAAGAGCGTTTGAAAGTTTTGGGTTTCGTTGTTTTGAGCAGGCTTGCTTGTGGTGCCATTAGCTGGGCTCTCGTCAGTATTGCTGGATGTAGGGCTTTTGAATAGAATGTGAAAGCTGAGGATGAAACCGAAGATCAGGATACAGTACCATAGCAGTTTCTGAAACTTCGAGCAACACAAGTAAAGGCTTCTATTAAAAGTGACCATTTCGGATGTTGACCAAGCAGGAGTATAAACGAAATGTATGCGCATATTACAGCCATTGCTGCATAGTGTCGAACAGATTCTGATTCACCGGAATACCGTAGTATCGTGGCAGTATTGAAGATCATTCCTATTTTAGTAGAAATTCGCTTGAAAATAATGCTTTTGATATCAGAACTGTAGCCCATACCGAACTCAAAGCAGTTTTCAGTGCAACACAAGTACCGCACTGGGGCAAAACTGAATTGGAAACATTCTCGCAAGAAAAGTATTACTACAAAGATGGCGAGCGGGTACCACAGTAGGATGCTTGATAATTTCTATAAGAGGTAAAAAAAACCCTTTAATATATGAGTACGTCTATTTGCGTTGTTGTACAGTTAGGTGTTATACTTGTGGGTCGGTAGTTTGTTCCCATAGCAGTACGTATGCCGTTAACACAGCAACAGTGAAGGCAAAGAAGGCCAGATTGAGATAGAAATATATTCTAATCTTGTGCCATTTTAGCAGTAAGAAGCTTGTCACAACCGGATGCCGAAGTAAGTACTTGTGGCGACTGGAGCAACTCAAGTACCAGAGGTTTTCCGATTCAGAATAGCAATCACCCTTTGTATGTTCCGAATCTAAGTTTTTGATTTGTTTTTTAGAATTATAAAGTTCAATTCTAATATTTCAAAGCCAACTGATATTTTCCACTTACTAGACACATTTTGGGACGGACTTGCAGTTTCGGGAATGGAATTGCCGGTTACTATGACTTCCAAGGCGATCAATTCAGGATTGGAACCACCCTTGGGAATGGAATTACCGCGCATGCGAGGCTCTTCTTGGCTTGCGAGGAAATTGTACTTGAACGTTATATAATAGTCGAGTAGCGAAGCTCGACCTTCATTCTTGCTTTGCTCCATGCATTCATCAAGGAACGTTTACAAAGTACTCGGTAGGATATACTTGATCGGCGTTTCATTCAAACAGTTTTTGCTTCCCAAACTAGCGCCGTGGTGCAGCAAAAGTAAGACCGCTTCTTCAACTCCAGTTAGGGCTGCGTAATGCAGTGCAGTGTTCCCGATATAGTCAGGAGAATTGATATTAATGGCTTTCGACTCAAGGAGAATACTTAGGCATTCCAAGTGTATTGAACTATATTTCCTTAGGTCTATTACTACACGGTGTAGTGCTGTTTGCTGAGACGCGTTAGATGCATTGATCTCTGTTCTAGGATTATCTAGAAGCATTTTGAGCATTTGGGCATTGCCATAGTACGCCGCTAGGATAATGGGAGGGCTAGATTCGCATTTATTAGACAAGTTTGGGTCGGCTCCTGCGTCGAGTATGCTTTTAAGCGTTCCACTGAGCCTTCTTTGATACAGCACTGAACGCAAGTAAGGCTCTTGTCGTCCAAATGATCTGAAGAAGGGCCTACAGTTTAAACATTTCAATTAAAATTTCGTTAAATTCTTCGTTTTTTTTTCTGGACCTGTTAAGCTTCTTAGTAGTTTTTGCAGTTGAACGTGGTCTTTACGAAAGATCATACCCCTGATTTCGTCAATAGGGTTGAGTTCGCCAGGTGACTGATCTTGCTGGGCTATTAAATTAATGAGGTCTTCGTTTTCTGGCATCTAGAGTTTTAAATAGTAATCGTTTAAGGCTATGCGATTTTTATCTATTGTGATGTTTATCATTTTCTATAGAAGAATATAGAGAAGCATTATTGTAAGTTCGCACTCACTTGCATCTCCCTTGCGGCTTCTCTGACTCGAGCGTTTACTTTAGCTCCATGTCTGATCAGGGTTTTTATGGCAAAGACATTTTGTTTAGAAACGGCCAGTTCAAGTGGGGTCTGACCACTATCGGTTTTGGCTTCTAATTCAACTTTGGGATGATCGAGTAGTAGCTGGAAACACTTGGCAAACTTGGATGCAATTGGGATCGGCACGGTTGGAAATTCGATCGTGGGCGAATCTTCCAATTCCTTCCATTCACACAGTAGTACATGCAAAGGAGTTCTGCTACCGAAACCATCTCTCGAATTTACCTATTATTGCAAAGATCAGAATAACGGATTACTTTATTTGAAAAATTGTCTAATATGGCGCTTTGAAGATTTTATCATTTTTAATCATTGTATCTACTTACGTCTGCTCCGGCTTTTAGT